>CM053581.1:56711871-56734645 GCA_028627135.1 Pseudochirops cupreus
GTTCCATTTTGTGATTAATAACTATATCAGCATATTTATAGTTACTGTAGGCATTGTGAATACTGCATTGCTGATACAGGGTCTTGCTAGTGTTTTCAGGGGTCCTGAGACTGTTCTGCAGGCAGAGACTGAATTGATGAGGACACTGGCAATGAATATTGTGGCTTTGCTAAACTTTGTCTCCCCAGGAACAGAGATTGCTGAGAACTTACCTCAGTCAAAAGGAAGAAAAAATCTCTCCCGGGAATGCTGTGATGAAATTGAAGTTTACTAGAAACATAGGGGTAGAGGGTTTGTATATTTTCTAATGATTGTATTTAGTGATTAACAATACTTAGTAACTGATTGCTAGATAAGGGACTGATTAAGTTAACCTACTTGCCCCATGAGTAGAAGACTGACTATTGTATTTTGAGAGGACTGAATGACTGAGTAAGGAGGCAAACCTCATTAGGGATACTAGATGATTGTTCTTTTGTTCTTCTAAATATTGTGAGCACTTTGGTGAAAACTATGTGACCATTTTAATGATAAGCTGTTGTGAACACTACATTGTGATTTTCTGAGAATGTTTTGCTTTGATTTGCTATGAAATAGAGTGTTCACTATACTGTGTAATCAGAACCGTAAAAGCTGTTCACAGTAGCATTCTTCTGGAAGACTGCTCATGCATGGCATTACACCATGCTTCCTGACTCTAAATAGAATGCTATTTCCATTCCATGAGGGACTACTTCCTGATTTCTTGACATGGGAGTTTCATTGAAACTTCTAACTCTGATTGATTCATAACGAAGAATTTTCCAGATCATACTGTTCTCCCAATTTCTTTTTTTTTCTTAAACCTAATAGCGTATGCTTACTTCAGAAGATGCATAGGAATAGTTTAGTATCTATAACATATGGGTTATATTAGAAAAGTCAGATGTTCTTAGATTTAGAAGGAACCTCAGAAGATATGAAGACAAACCATGAACTGAGCAGGAATCCTGTTTCTGTCTCAATGTATCCAGTGGTAAACAACTCAATATATCTCTGTCTCCAATATCATGGAATTATAGGGTTCTGGAGGTAGAGTGACATCAGAGGTAATATAGTCATCTACTTCAATCTATTTAGGATAAAACAGTCATTGTACATCCTGGCAAATACTCACATAGGTGCCATCAAAGAGCCTCCATTAATGGGGAACTCATTATTTCAAAAGACACAACACTGAAATTCTGGATAGCTATAGAAGTTGAGGATTTTTTTCTTATGCTTATCGAATATTCCCTGCACTCATTCTCATATACATTGATCCTACATCTTATTTCTCAGTTTAAGTAAAACAAACATAATGAAAATTTCACTCTATGACCCTTCAAAAATAATATTACACATTTAAATTTTGCAAAGCATTTTTATGATAATTCTCCTATTTGTTTGCCCAATGTCTTTGCAATGGAAATATGTTAAATACTATTTTCAGTCCCTTATTATAAGTAAAAAAAAAAAGAGAGAGAGATTCACATAATATACTGAGTTCAAATCACATCATGGCTTCGGCTTTTAGATATTGAGTTCAGCCTTTCTAATGTTTCTAAATACAGTTATGAACATTTAGAAATAGAAATAACATTTGAGACTGTTTATCTCAACATACTCATAAAAGAGAGCCTGAGAAGTTAAGTTTATCCAAGTACATACAACTACATAGTGGCAATCAAGTCCCTAGCACCCCCTTATTCACTCTTATTTCATGTTTTAACCAGAACAAAGATGATTTCTCATGGAATACTGAACTTTCATTTTTATATAACACTTGGTTTATAACAACTCTACCATGTAGGTAGTTCATCATATGTTTTACAGAGCAAAATAACAACTAATTTATATCATGATTTAAGATTTACAAAACACATTCTCTACTCCCTACTCTAATTTTGATATGAAATTGACGTTAAGGATCATCTGATTTATCACCTGCTACTTTTACAAAGGAGGAATTAAATTCTAAACAAGTTATGAGACAGGAATTGGATGCAGTTCCCTTAATTCCAATGCCAGTTCCCTATACACTATTCCATTTTATCTCCACCATGTATATTGTAAGTGTTGAGGGTGTTATAGGGAATTGTCAGGTCGGATGCATATGAAAAGAGAATCATAGAGGACTAATGTGGATATTCATAGAAACATACTGTCTCTTATTTAAATTTGTTGTTTAGTGCCTTCAAGAGTCTCCATATCTTTGTGGTTTTCTTTGCAAAAATATTGGAATGATTTTTCATCCTTCTCCAGCTCATTTTATAGAGAAGAAAACTAAAGAAAACAGATTTAAATGATATGCCTAGGGTCACCCAGCTAATAAGTGTCTGAGACAGGATTTGAACTCAGGATGATGACTTTTTTTTTATGAAGAAAAATCAGCTTTAGTCATTTTTCAACTGTTTGTAGCATTGACACACTATTGTTAACCACAGTACCTTGTACATAATATGTATGCTTGATGTTCCAACTAAACTGCTGCGTTTGAAATTGCTATTATAATACATTTGCCTTCCTTATGCTTCTATATGAAGTTGATGCATTATTTTTATATAACTATCATGCACCCTCCACTGTTATACATCTTAGCTCTACTTGGATTCCTCAAATAGTCTTTGGTTGCTGAGGAAGGCAGAGATTATAGCAGGTATCCTTTTTCCAAAAATCTGGACCTTTCCATCTACACCAACCCTTTTCCAAAATGACTTGCAGGTCCTCTGGGCCCATGTAATGAGGATCCAGAACCAGTTATTTTACCTGCCCTGGCATCTCATTCCATGCCACTCCTAGTATTGTATGAGCCAAGACCCCTCCACCAGTCATTACTGTAGTGCCTTCACTCTGGAAATCATCAGCAAGTTCCCTTCCTTGAGAAATTAATTCAGAACCTTAGCTGGCAAACAGTATTTTTAAGTTATCCCTATTAAATGGTTCAGAATTAGTTATACCTTGATAAAAACAATCCATTGTCATGGCCCTACAAATGATACTGTTTTGTCTCCCACATCGACAAGAGCCTGCTGAATCTCCTGGTGGGTTGGAATGGACCTCTTGGTATATCTCTGATGTCTGAACCAAGAATAGACAGTTTGTAGAGACTGATAAGCACATCTCTCTGATCCTGCATATGATAACCATATATGCCCTGAACTATGGAAATCATACCAGACTCTGCTCCCAGTGGATTTAGAAGACTATGTGGATTCCTGATATACCCATCTTTATATGGTTCAACTGGAAAGTGATATACATTAGCTCTTTTGAAGTAAGACTGATGATGAGGTAGGTAGTATAGGTCATGCAGTTCCTTTCTGTAACATTGTAGCTGACCATCTGGATCTCCTGATGGATAGGAAATTGTTACAAGATTTATTTCCTTGCTGACAAAAAGTGCAATGGTTCAGGGACTACTATAGATACCCATTTCATGTATTTCAATATGCATTTCTCTATATCCATTAGTTGATTGTGAATTGAATTTACTAGATAACTTCAAACTATTCCCCATGATTCTTCCAGATCTGTAGATATAACAGCATCAACTGGAAAAGTCATATTAACATAGTGTTGACCTCTACTTTCTCTTTCAATGATGGGAGCTACAGCAGGTACAGAAGTTGACATTTCCAACATGAGATCTATATTTACTATCTGAAGCTGTCTTTGTAATTTTCATCTATCTTTCTGTTGAATTTTTGCTTCATATCTTCTTCTTGGTCAAACTGAATGAAGCATATAGTATTTCCTTACAAGCAGAATTGTCAGTTAGTTCTGCTGGAACTGTGTTCATGTTGCTGTTAGGCCATATGTACTCCAAACTGCAGCAAACTTTGAACATGAGGGTATTTGATGAAAGTTTGGGTGAAAGGTCACTCAATATGTATTTTAATGCCTTTTTCGTAGAAATGTCATGAGTAGAAGCTAGCTGAAATGCTAGATAAAGGCCTCTCCTTATTCTGAAAAGCAGATCCATCATATCTGAAATCACCATGTTGGGCAAAAACTAAAAGGGATGGATCCCTGAGACAATATAGGTAAGAAGGGACCAGAAATAGGAAGAGAGAAAAAGATGAAGCTTCTTGATTTCAGGTCTGTCACACTGCCATCCAGCTGCCATTTTTATGTAGGGATTTTTGTTTTACAAAGTGTTTTTTTCTTACCACAGACCTATAAAGTAACCAGTGCTAGCATCATTAGTCTCATTTTATAGCAGAGGAAAATGTTTGAATGTAGTAAAGTGAGTGTGTTGCTTAGGATAAGAGCTAGCAAGTCTCAACACTGAAATTCAAATTCAGGTCTCTTTATTCAATGGCTAGTGTTTTATTTTTTTCCTTTTGCCCTAAGGTATTATTTCATCATTTATAAGAGTTTCTTAAAGGCAGAAATTATTTTATTTTACTTCGTAGACTTCGTAAACCCTAAGGATCTCTAACCCAACTTCCACTGCCATAGAGAAGTTATTTGCCTGGAGTTTGGCTGCATCATCTCCTTCAGAGTTGTAAGGGCTACCCCTAAGAAATTAAAGTGATTTTATAATACCTTCAGCTTCAACCCCACTATTGTGTCACCTATCAGTTGAAAATCAATATAATCTGCCATGTTAAAAAGTTTTTTGAAAGGATTATTTACCAAGATAATACAATAAGAATATTTGTTAAACAACACTCTCCAGAGTCTATGATACACTCTACCACAACTACATATAGAATTCAAAGGAAAGCTTAGAGTGTACATGTAGTAAAAAATAATTGACAACTCCAGGTTGCTAGAATTCCTTTTGTCCTCTTAGTGGAGTATTCAAGAAATTATCTTTAAGCATATTAAAACCTTATCTGTTCTCTTCCCAACCTCCACCCCAACATGGCTCCGAATATAGGTAAGACACTGTTTTCCATCAGATCCAGGAATACAGCTAGAACATTAATGGAAAATTGAAGGTCCAAAATCCTCCTGACTTTTGAAGATCTAAAGGTACTTTTCTGGTCAAAGTGGCCATCACTAAAGCCAAATATTCTCTCCCTGTCTCTGACTTCAGGAGTTCCTCTTCAAAGTTGTTATGGAGAGTCAAACATCTTGAATGACTATTCTCTGGATGGATAATTTATAAAGTCTTCCTGAGATATACCTAAGACTCTAGGGTCTATCATTATATGAGTCTCATGTGATGCCATTGCAGTTGAGGGACTTTTTTTTAACCTGGTCTACTATCAATGTTTCAATTATTCATTGAGAGGAATCTGTCTATTAATTGTTTAAGAAATATTCTCCCTCAGTTAAAGTATAAAGGCTAAGATGGGGTGATTTTCACCCTTTTATATTGACCCCTTTGATCCCTTTATATTCTGTGTTGCACCACAAGTTAAGTAGTAAACATTCAACAAATGTTTGTTGAATTGAAAAAAAAAATCCTCTGATCAACTATTTAGGATAGATGTCTTTTGAGCCCAGATGTTTGAAAGGGCATTATAGTATTTCCAGAATAAGATTAGAGTTTATATAAAATTTGAACTTTGGTAATGAAAAGCCATTGTTTACACACCATTTCCTTGCATTTAATGATTTCTTTTCCTAAAAGCAAAAGATAAAGTAGCAGTACCTAAGATTTGATTGATTTAAGGGCCTAGCTAAAGGAATTAACTCTCAGTGTACTTTTTGGTACCTTCAAGTGATATTCCCATAGATCCTTGGTCACCTCATGGCATAAATATGACCTCCCACATGAAAACTGAGCCTTTCCATGTATGAAAATCACTGTGTCCTGCTCTACTGATCAGGTGCATTATATATGGAAATAGAAGGGGTCTGTGTCTACTTAAACTAAATGTTTTATCATTGTTAAACATTCTTTTTTTGTGATCACTAGGTAACCCTAGGATCATAACATCATAGATGTAAAATTTAAGAGAAACTCAGAGGTAATTGAATCTAGTTTCCTTATTTCAGAAATGAGGAAATAGAATCTAGAGAGGTTGAGTAACATGTCTGCCATCATATGGAGAGTAACTATCTGAGGCAAAGATTTGAGCCTAGTCTTTTGCTTGAAAAATCTCAAGTGAAAGAGACCTATAATCCTTTAAAGCAATTTATTCCATTAAGGGGCAGTTAAAATTCCTGGGAAGTTTTCCTTACCCTCCCTTTCTTATTTTTTGCTTCTTTTCTCTGTTTTTTTTAAACATCGAGTCAGTTAATCAATGAGCATTTATTAAATTTTTCCTATGTCTCAGAACTAACAATAGAAAGAAAGAGCAAAATATGGCCTTTTTCTCAAATGAGTACAAATTCTGATAGGGATGTAAAGAGTGAGGAGGACAAGTAATCAACTATGTGTCTACAATCTTATACATATACCTATATGCATATTGTAATTCCATAAGAAAGGCACTAGCAGTGAAATTGAAGGACTGGGAGAGGTCCTATAGGACCTGAGATTTTAACTGACTCAAAGTGAGGAGGAAAAATATTTTAGGTATAGAGGAAAGTCAATAAAAAGGCATAGACAGAAGATGGGACGCCAGGTAAAAGGAAAAGCAAGTATGCCAATGTAGTTGGGTCAATAGAATATAAAGGGAAGTAAAGTATTAAAAGATTGGGGGAAAGAAAGTGGTCAAGTTGGGAGGGAATTTAAAGTCCAAACAGACACCTTGTAGTTCATCAAATGGGGTGGGGGAAAGTGATGTTGTCATACTCCTCCTTTGGACAATCAATTTTGCCGCTGAATGAAAAAAAGAATTGAAGTAAGGAAAGAACTGAGAGAAGATCAACCAGAAAGCTATTGCAGTACAGGCATGAGATAATAAGAGCCTGTTCCATTGTGGTGGCTATGAGTGTGGTAAAAAGACTAATACAAGAGACATTTTGAAAATAGAAGTGACAAAATTTGGCAAAATATTGGATATATTGGGTGAATTTGAATGAGGAGTTGAGGTTGAAACCAAAGTTATAAGTCTTAGTGACTGGGGAGATGCTGACTCTGAAGAGTAATAGAAAAGTTCTCTAGAGAAGAGGATTTAGCAGGAAATATCATTTCTCTTTGAGACATATTGATATTGAGATGTCTACAAGACATCCAACCTGAAATTTCCAAGAAGCAGTTGGCAAAGTGATTCTGGAGCTTAGAGAACATACTAGCCTTAGATATTGTGATCTTTGAATCATCTGCATGGGGATTATAATAAACCTATGGATACTGACAAGATTGTCAAGAAAAATAGTGTAGAGGAAGAAGGGGGAGAGAAATGGCAGATCAATAGTAAGAAATATTACAGAGAGGTCAAGAAGGAAGATGAATGAAAAAAGTCATTAGATTTGTCAACTGAGATCATTACTATGTTTGGAGAAAGCAATTTCAGTTGAATAATGGGGCCAAGATCCAGGCTACAGAAAAGAGAAGTTGAGACATTTAGTATAGAGAGTATTATTATGGAGTCTGGCTAATAAAGATTAAAGAGTTATAGCTTGCAAAGACCTTTGGGGAAGCACAGGCTAGTCAATGAAAAAGGCACATTTTCCTCCTTAACCAGTGGGGAAGGAGTTTTTGCCTTTGAAGAAATTGAAGATAATTAAGAAAATGGGAATACCTGACAGAGAAGAAGGGAAGTAAAAAAATAAAGAGTTCATGTTAATGGGTTTGCTTGGCAAAAGGAGGGTCATTTCATGTGAGAGAGAGATGAAGGAGAAGATAGTGGAGGAAGACTTCTGAGGAATGTGAGATGAGGAGTAAGGGAGAAAGGGATTCTCTCAGTAAATACTTTACTACAGTTAGTTAAGTACGTGGCAAGGTCCTCAAGTAAGAAGTTGGAAGGAAGAGAAACCATGCGAGAATTGAGAAGGGAGAAAAAGATTTATGGTAGCTATTGTGGTGAGTGGGACTATATATCTATTAGAAAGCTATAAAGGTATAAAATGATTGTCTCACATATTGAGGGCCAAGTTGAGATTATGTGATAATTTGCACATGTGTATAACATGCATTTGCACATATGTGTACAAAATATGTATAACATATGCATGGTATATGTTTGCAAATGTGTGTGTTGTAATGATAAAAGATGATGATCAAATAAAGGAATTTTATAGTTCATAAAGACAGAAGTAGCACCTTTCCTGATAGCAAGATCAAGGCTATAACCATCTCTGTGTGTTGGCTAGTTGCTATGAAAGGAGAAGGTCATGAGATTTTATTATATTGAGGAAGTGGGGAGTTAGAGTACTTATAGGAGTTCTAGTATGTATGTATATTGAAGTCCCTTAGTATGAAAATGGAGTAGATGGGGAGAAAAAGACTGAAAGGAAGATACTTAATGCATTAAAGAAGAAAGAAAAATAGTTTGTGAGGTCACTAGGTGACAATTACCAGAATCTTGATTTAGTGAGAAATTTGGATTGAGTGAACCTTAAAGGAGAAGAAATTACTGAATTATAGTGGTAGAAGCATAACTTGAAGTGACAATGAGGAAAAAGGAGACTCTGGACTCCCACACCACAAGTGAGGGGAGAGTTTTCCTTGGGTATGAGTAAATGTACAAACAGTACTGGAAAGGGTAGCCAGTGAAGTAGCATCATTAGCAGGGTGTCAGATCTCAGTGAGAACCAAAAGGCAGAAGGGTAAAAGTATGAGGTTTAAGATCAAAGTAAGATTAACAATTATAGAAAGATCAATCTAGAGATCACAGTAGAATTCTGAGCCTAAATTGTTCTTCTCAGAACTTCTACCCAATATCCTTAGTTCTTCTTTATTAGACAAAGCAGAATAAGACTCATAATGATAGCTCTTCAGACACATGAAAAGAATAATAATTTCCTAATCTCCATCCTATCTTGTCACAGCAATTTTTTTTTTCCTTTTTAGCCTAAAGATCTCCAACTTGCTAATATCATCTGTTTCTCATATTGCATGATTTCTTGTCCCATCACCATCCTGATCTCTCTCCTCTGGACAATATTCAATCTGCCAATTTCCTTCCTAAAATGCAATGTCCAGTATTGAATATAATATTTTAAATGTGTTCTGGTCAAGTCAAGGGACAGCCAATTGCTGAGCTGAATTGTGAGGTCTATTAATCTGTCCAAGTCTGCAGGAACCAAATTCCCTACTCATGAATCCTTTAATACTTCTTTTGATTCTTTCCTAAATATTTCAACCAACATGCTCATGGTGAAGGGGGAAAAATGGGAAAAAAGAAGTTCATATGAAAAAAGACCTAGATACTTTAATTAAGCAAGTGGTAAGGTATGGAAGTCAAAAAAGCCTATGAAACCTCAGCCCATGTTGCACTGAGGAAGTCCAATCCTGCAAATAAGAGACTTTGTGGTTCTATTATTCTCTACCCTGGTCAGTTCATTCTACAGATATTTTGTTTACTTTTGGACATCACACTTTAGGAAAAACTCTGACAATGTGGGGAATTTCCAGAAGATAGTGATTATACTGTTAATGGGTCCAAAAATAAAGACACATAAGATTTAATTAAAGGAATTGAATATTTTTTCTCCTGAAGATGAAAAGACTTAGATGAGTCAGAATAGCCATCTTCAGATATTTTAAAGGTATAGATTTACTAATAGCCTCAAAGAAGCAAAATAAGTAGCAAGGGGTATGGATTTTATGAGGGCTCATATTGGTTCTTTATTAGGAATAACTTCAGACATTGAATGGGATCTCTTATCAAGTAATGATTCCATTTCCATAGGTCTTCAAAGAGAAGACTGCATTCACTAGCATTAGGAATGTCACATAAGATTTTCATGCTTAGGTACAGACTGGATTTAACTACCTTTAAGGGATGTTTTAATCCTGGATTTTTCTGTTATTGTAAATGTTATGTTTGCTTAGCCTTGAAAAGTTTTTTTAAAAGCTCAAAATCGATACTTCAGAGTAGAGAGGTGAATAGTTTAGGATTTACAGGGCAAATAGATGAAAGTAACTATAATTAATATTAAAAATAATTTATTAAGTGGTTCATACCTGAAGCATTTTATATCAAGTTTATTTTTCTGCATCTTTTATATTTAAGTATGTAAACATATTGGGGAATTTTCTCATTTCCCAATGAGACAATCTCATTTTTTTTTTTTGCAAATCTTAAAATGCCATATAAGTTCATAAGATCATGGGATTATAGTTCAAATTCAGACTTGTTCAGACTTCAGGAACTGTCTGGTCCAAATACTTTATTTCATCAGGCATTTATTAACAATGTACTTTCTCTGACACAAAAACAGCATTAAATAAAAAGGGTTTATACATAGTAACAAAGAGAAAATATATTTAACAGCCCATTTTACTCATCATACTCTCTTCAAAAAGGACCCTTTGTAGGACTGCTGGACTGATATTGTAAATTAACTTTGTCTTTGCATTGTCTGGAGTGAAAAAGCTGAGATCTCTTAGTGAGTCACTTAGGGCCCTTTTGGTCCTCCAGTTATAGTTACATTCAGTTATATACATTAGTCATTCTCTATCCTCCATCTTCTTTTAACTATCTCCCTGTGGTCAACTGATAGTGCAATCAAAAACCATTAAAATATCACAAAAGATAGAAATGCAATAGTAAAGAGTGTCAGTCAATGACCTACACTGAAGGAAGGAAATAAAAAGAAATAAAACATCCAGAGATTTAAGGTCCTATCTCAGGTTTAGCTAGGTAGTAACAGAGTATTTACCATTAGCATATGATTCTCCTGCATCTTGGCAATACCATGAATGTGGTGACAGATGGGAGCTAGGATGGACTAGCAAAGAAGTAATTCATTTTGCTTTTTTTTACAAACTGTAGTAGAAAAGTCAGTAGGGATAGAGATCAAAAGGGTAATAGCATATCAGAACAATAAACTTTGTGTTAACAGTCAGATCCTAGTTGTGGTAATCTTCCTGTTTGTCATTGCTCACACTATAAATTCCTCCTTCAGTATGAAGCAAATTTCTTGAGTCAATGACTTTGCGAGTGGGATTGGTGGTGGGGCCAGAGAATTTGGGACCAGATTGAGAAAAGAGAGCCAAGGGCCAAATATTTTCTTTCCTTTTTTTTTTTCTTTTTACATATGAGGAATCTAAAGCCACAGAAGTTTAAGTTATTCCCTTTAGGTCACACAGATAATAAAGAAGAAGTTTAAGATTAAGTTATTAGGATCTTCTTCAGATCAAAAATCTAGAATTAGAAGGAACCATAGACATCATAGAGGCCAACTTCATTTTAGAAATGAAACTACTTTAAAGAGAAGGTTTAAATTATTAGCCCAACATGACAAAGGTAGCAAATGGTGGAGCCAATATTTGAATGCTAATCTCCAAAATAAAGACTGAGACTTCTTTACATTGTACAATGTTTCCTTCTTTATTTTCCTTCACTGTCCCTTCTTCTTCCTTCTCTTCTTTACTATTGCTTCTTGGTTGGTTGTGATAATCATACTATCTTTTCATTCTTCTGCCTATTTGACTAAAGAGGTCAAGGCAAGTAGAGTAAAACAGTAACGTCACAATCAAGGAAATACTGAGACATGAATTATAGTGTCATTTGAGAAGAACTCATTCAGATGCTTTTGACATTCAACCTAGACCCAAGGTTCTCAGTCTGTGAGCTGAGATCTCTCTCTCTCATAGAACCGATGAGCTATTTCAGTAAATGCATCGGTTTTTGTAGTCTCATTTTGGAATCTACGATCTGTATAAATGGGGCAGTATAATAAGCAAATATATTTTCTATAGAATTGAAAAAAGTTCTGTCTCACATAACTATATTATTTTTCAATTGTACATAGATGCTGTTGTGATTAATGTGTGTATTTATTTGAAAATAGTGCTGAATTCATAGCATCTTTTCTGTTAGATATTTTCTCTATCAATGAATAACTTCACAAAAATTTTTGATGTTAGAAATGGGCTCTCTTCCTCAAAAAGTTTGAACATGATGAGACAATAGTCAAATGGGTATGGTTCATATGATCTGTGATAATGTGGGGGGAGGGAGAGAAATTCAAAGATCATGGTCCAAATATTCCATTATGATATAATTGTTTAAATCCTGTATCTTCACAATTATTACTCAGTGCCCTAAGGCTCAGTATCATCATATATCCATGTGATTTCCATCCAAGGAGCAAATTTTTCATTGCAGTTCATTAAAAAGGACAAATTATAACTCAGTCATAAAGCTCTGGTGCATTTCTTTTTTGAAACAAGGCATTTGACTGGATCTCAGAAATCAAACTTATGCTGAATTCTGGAAGTGCAGAAAATTCAGTCATAATTTATTAAAAGATTGATGTTTGGTTAATTTAAAATTAACAAGGGTCAAATCATAGGGAAATGAGATGGAAAGTTCAAGAATGCCATAGCTGAGTCAATTAGAATCACGGTCAAATCAATTACAGTCTCCTTTTTAAAATATTATTTAATTTTTTAACATTATTTGTTTTACAAATTTTGAGTTCCAAATTCTCTTCCTCCCTCTGTGATGAATAAAAACCCTGATATAGAGTTTCTGTATAATTTGTAATGAATTTATTAATTAGGCTAGCTAGTAATAAATAAATTGATGGTCAGTGGTTTCTCTCAGTAACTAACAGTGCCAAGGGAGAAGCTGAAATGCCTTAAACCCCTTCTGAAAGGGAACTCCCCTTAAAAGTGAAAATTAACCCCAGTTGGTGACTATTCAATGAGGAGGTAGGCTAGAAGTCTTGAACTCCTCCAGCTGAGAATGTGACTTGATCTTGGCACTGAGCAGCCTCAAGGCATCTGGGCAGGGGAAGCCATTTCCATCCGGACTGCTCTGGCTAGTTTTCTCCTTCATGAGCTGGGTTTCCCTAAGCTCTAATGGAAGGTATCAAGAACAGGATGTCCTTTCCCCAGGTAAAGGCTCACACATATCAGATTCTGTTTATACTCTAAATAGAAATTAAGTCTCCCAGTAGGGAGTCTCACCTTGGGGAATAGAAGCAAATCTCAACCTTCATGCCCTTCAGAGGTTGACTCACCTCTTCTGAAGTTGAGTTTTAACAGAAATGAAAGGGAAAGGGTTGATCATAAATTAATGATAGTTATTAATATAATAATATATTAATGTTTTCACCTCCCACTCCATTAACCCACCAACTGAGAAAGCTAACAAGATGATATCAATTATACATGTAAAATCATGAAAAATATATTTCCATATGAGTCATGTCACAAAACAAAAAACAATAAAGTGAGAATATTACATATAATTTTGCACTCGGATTTCATAAGTTTTCTCTCTCTGGAGGTGGATAGCATTTTTTCATCTTGAGTCTTTTGGAGATAATTTGGATCATTGTATTGATCAGAGAAGTCAAATATTTAACAGAATATCATCATTACATGATTATTGTTAATATCTGCAATGATATTCTAGTTCTTCTTATTTCACTTTGCAGCAGTTTACATAGGGCTTGCTGCATTTTTCTGAAATCATACCCTTTGTCATTTCTTGCAATATAATAGTATTCCAGTCATATGCTAGAATTTGTTTGGTCATTTCCCAATTGATGAGTATTCCAACAATTTCCAATTCTCTGCCCCCATGGAAAGAGCTGCTATAAATAAGTTTGTGCATATAGGTCCCTTTCCTTTTTCTTTGATCTCTTTGGTGTAGAAATCTAGTCGAGGTATTATAGAGTCAAAGAGTATGCTCTTTGTGAATAGCTCTAAATTATTCTTCAGAATGGTTGGACTAGTTCATTACTCCATTAGTGAACCTATCTTCCCTCATCCCCTCCAACATTTGTCATTTCTGGTAGGGATGAAGTACTTCAAAGTTGTTTTAATTTGCATTTCTCCATTCAACAGTGATTTAGAGCCTTTTTTCATAAGACTATAGTTACTATTACTATAGTAACTGATTTCTTCTTGTGGAAACTGCCTGTTCATGTCCTTTGACAATTTATCATTTGGTGGATGGTTCTTTTTTTTCTAAATTTGACTGCATTCCTTATATATTTGATAAATGAGGTTTTGATCAGTGAAACTTGCTGTGAAACTCATTAATATTACTGCATTGTTTTTGGTATATTTTAGCAAAATGTGGTTACTCTGATTATCACTTTTAATGAAATCTATTTTTACTCTTGTTTTCTGAAATCATGATTGCTACCACTGCCAATTTTACTTAAGCTGAAGAATAAAAGATTACCCTCTAGCATTTTATTTTAACTCTGTGTGCATCTCTTAAAAACAAAATGTTGTTGGAATCTGGCTTGTAATCCATTCTACAATCTGCTTCCCTTTTTGTGGTTTAGCTCATGAAATTCACAGTGACAGTCATGATTACAGTTTATTTTTTTTAGTCCTATTTCCTTTGATTTACCCTTCTCTCTGTCTGTCTTTCTTTCTCTCTGTCTCTGTCTCTCTGTCTCACTCTTATTCCTCCTCAAAAGTCTGTTTTGCCTCTAATCACTTCCTTCCCTTATCTTCTCTTCCTTTCATTACTCCATCATGTCTCTTTTGTTCTGAGTCTTCTTTTACTATGTGACTAGTGGGAAATATGTTTAATGTGATTGTACATGTATATCCTTTGTCAGATTGCTTGCCATCTTGGAGAGGGAGAGAAGGGATGGAGGTAGGAAAAAAATTGGAACTCAAAATCTTATCAAAGGAATGTTAAAAATTATCTTCACATGTAATTAGAAAAAAACAAAATGCTATTAAGTGGGGGTGGGAGGGTATCTCACTCTTTCTTCTCCTAGTTCCTTATCACAATAGATTTCAATACCCAATTAGCTTTGTGTGCCTATATACACATATGCGTGCATGTATATATTATGTATGTATATATGTGTGGGTATATTTTCATCTATGAACCACTTCTGAGAAGAGTGAGATTCAATCATTACCCACCATACCTCCACCCCCATTTTCTACTCCATTATACAGCTCTTCCTCTCACATCTCTTTTATGTGAGAAAAATCTCCCCACTCTACCTCTCCCTTCCCCTTTCTCTCATTGCATCTTTCTCTCTCACCCTGCTCTTTTTGGAGATTATCCCAATGTCATTGACATACACTCATGACTTCTGTCTATTATGACTATTCTAAGCTGTCCTTATAATGATAAATTTCTTAAGAGTTATATGTATCATCTTTCCCATATGTGAACGTAAAGAGTTTAACTTTATTGAGTCCGTTATGATTACTCTTTCATGTTAACCTTTTTATAACTCTTTTGAGTCTTCTGTTTGAATGTATATTTTTCTATTGAGCTCTGGTCTGTTCCTCAGAAAGTCTTGGAAGGTTTTTATTTCATTAAATACATTTTTTTTTCCTGGAAAGGTTATACTCAGTTTCATTGGGTACGTTATTCTCAGCTGCAAACCTAGCTCCTTTGCCTTTTGGAATGTAATATTTCAAGCTGATCATTCCTTGTAATAGTAATGAAATTTGAAGTTCCTTTTGTATTGCTAAGCTGAGAGGTACTTAGCCCCTAGTTCAAATTAAGCCTCTGTTAAAGAAACAGAAGGTATGACCTCCTGTTGCTGATGTAATAGGAAGGGGCTGAAAAGGGAGGACCAATACTGTATATAAGGAAAAGCCTCAGAAAGGGAGAGTCAGAACTTCTTGGGATAAGCGTCATGGTGCCAGAAGTAGCTGCTGTCAGGGAGGCTGATGAGGAAAGGCTCAGGCTGGAGAGAATGATTTTGATTTTGGGAACCTGGGTGAAGTGATTTTGATTCTGGGAACCAGCTGGAACTTCTGCTGGGGAGCTACCAGATTTTCCTGGGAGCTGCCAAAGGACCAGCTGGAGCTGTTGCAGACTGAGGAAGCATGACTGTGATGCTGGTACTTTGCATGAACCTGTTTGTGGCATTGTTAAAACTTGACTTCCTGGGAACAGAGACTGTGAAGGACTTGAGGTGGACTGGACACTGTGAGCTTCAATGTGGAACAGGGACTGCATGGAGAGCAGGACAGGGAGCTGGGAGCTATCTGCCTTTGAACCCAGGTGACCCTTTGGTGAATCCAGGTAGGAGCTGGAACCATAGAAGGGGATCCAGGGAATCTGAGAGCCTACCTTGGGTCAAGATAAAGAGATCCCTGTATGGATACTGAATAGTGACTGACTGAAGTTGTAACTTACTTACTTATGACCTTGAAACTGTAACTTATTTGCAACTGAGGGCTGAATGGCCTGTGTATTTTACACTGCCCCTTAAGAGAGTGCTGAGTAGTGACTGATATTGCAAGTTAGTGTGCCCCGTGAGTGAAGAACTTTGATTTTTGTATTTTATGACCCTTAAGGAGGCAAGCGTCCCGAAGGATGATTGAATGATTGAGTTGATTGAATGATTGAGTTACTAAGTGATTGATTGACTAAATGATTGTACTTTGTTCAAAACCATGAGACCATTATTGTGAAAACTATGTGGCCATTTCTGTGATAAGTTGTTGTGAATGCCATATATACATGTGTGTGTATATATATATTTTTATATTATATATTTATATATATACATATATATATATAAATTGTTGAGCTATTTTTCTACCTAAGAGTATTTTATCTTTTTCAATCACATGTAAAGAGTTTTCAACATTTGCTTTTATAAAACATTGAGTTCCAATATTTTTTTCTCCCTCTCTTCTCTCCCCACTCCCCAAGACAGCAAGCAAATAATTATAGGCTCTACATGTACAATTATATTAAATGTATTTCCATGTTAATCATGTTGTGAGAATGAATCAGAATAAAAGGGAATAACCATGAGAAAGACAGAAACAACAACAAAATATAAAATAATGTGCTTCAATCGGCATTCAGACTCCATAGTTCTTTCTCTGGATGTTGATAGCATTTTCCATCATGAGTCTTCCCCATCCCATACCACCCCCCACTTAACAGCATTTCATTTTTTTTTCTAATTACATGTAAAGATAGTTTTCAACATTCACTTTTATAAGATTATGAGTTCCAATTTTTTTCCTACCTACCTTCCTCCCCTTTCTCCTTCCCCATGATGGTTTGCAACCTGACACCAGCTATACATGCACCATCATATTAAACATATTTCCCAAAAGTCATGTAATGAAAGAAGACTCAAAACAAAAGGGGAAAAAAAACACAATAAAAAATAAAGAGAAAAAATGTATGCTTCAATCTTCATTCAGACTCCATAATTCTTTTTCTGGATGTTGTAAAGCCAATCAAGAACAGTCTCCTGAGGACTGCTGCTGTGAATAACTTTAAGGATCTAATTGCATAGTACAGTGAACTATCTATTTATTCAGCAATAAACTAAAACCAAACATTCAAGAAACGAAAGCACAACATTCCCAACAATATAACATAACAATTTATTACTAAGGGGACCACATAGTCTTAAACAAAACATATTATTCAGTAAGTCACAATCTCCGCAGTCAATCCACAGTATCCAAGCAAAGTGTTCTTTCATCTTGACTGGAGGCTGGCTTCCAATCGTCCTTAAGGGGTAGCAGAAAGTATAAACACCACCCACCCCTAGGTCACAGTAAGTCACCATCTCATCAGTCAGTACAGAGCACCCAAGTAAAATCCTCTTTCATCTTGACTCCAAGGCTGACTTCTAAACCCCACAGTTCCTCCTCCATGGTCTGAGTGGTCCCAGTTCATACCTGGATTCACACATAGGCAGCTCTACACTTTGGTTCTGTATCTCAGCTTATGGGGACTGCTCTACTCCAAGTCCTTTGCAGTTTCTTTTTCTAAGAAGACAAAGCTTAACAGCTAGAGCAATATTTATACACATTAAGCTTAACAGAGCTACAACAATATTTACACACATTATTAGCACTATCATCTCAATTCACTTTCTGTCTGACAAAGTAAGACAAATCTACAGACAATGCTTCTGTCTAAGAAATCAAACACAAATTAATAGTAAGGTCCTCTTTCAGGAGTTGTAACAACAGTAAAGTCTTCTCTCAGGACTTCTGTAACAACAGTAAAGTCCTCTTTCAACAGACAGTGTTTCTGTCTGACAAAGTAACACCAACACAGACAGAACAACAGAGTGCCAACAGCACAAATATTCTCTCTCTTAGCTTGCAGAAAATAATACAGATCAACAGAACACTAAAATCACAAGCATTCTCTCTCTCTCAGTTCTGCTAGCTCCCAGCCCTGTTTAAGTTTTTCTCTGCTCTGCTCCTTCCTATTCTACCCTTCCCATTCCACTCTTTCTGCAAGTTCCTCCCACTGTGGGGTTCGTGTGATTACAACAGGCCTATTAAGGGCAGGGAAGGTCTTCATACTCCCTTGGGCCTATTAAGGGCAACACAATGTACACTGTTTCCAACAGAGACTGTGTTTACAATCAAAAGTGCTTGAATAGCTGAAATAAGCAGCAAACTACTACTTTGCTTGCCATTATAAATGCTAATGGAATTTTCCATCATGACTCTTTTAGAATTGTCTTAAACCACTGAGGTTTGGGGTTTAACAACCTGCAGATTATTAAAGCCAATGACTACTATATTTTGTGCACCTCAACCATTGCCCTGATCTCCATTCTATTTCTTAACCAATACCAAATAGCTTTGATGATTGCCACTTTGTAATACAGTTTTAGATGTGGTACTGGGAGGTCACTTTCCCTCACATTCTTTTTCATTAATTGTTTTGATATTCTTAAATTTTTTTTCTTCCGGATGAATTTTGTTTTTATTTTTTCTTGCTCTATACAATAATTTTTTGGTAGTTTGGTATGGCACTGAATAAGTAAATTCATTTAAGTAGAACTGTAATTTTCATTATATTACCTCAGTCTAACCATGAGCATTTAATATTTTTCCAAATATTCAGATCTGATTATTTCTGTGACAAGTATATGTGATTGTGTCCGGTAGGTCCTGGGTTTTTCTTGGCAGGTAGACTTCCAAATGTTTTATATTGTCCGGTTACTTCTTATTTTTTATTTTTTGCTTTTTGAAGGGGGAGGGCAGGGCAATTGGAGTTAATTGACTTGCCCAAGGTCACACTGCTAGTAAGTGTTAAGGCTGGATTTGAACTCAGGTCCTCCTGATTTCAGAGCTGGTACTCTATTCACTGTGCCACCTAGCCACCCCCTGTCTACAGTTACTTTAAATGGAACTTCTCATTCTATCTCTTTGGGCATTGTTTATAATATATAGTAACGCCAATGATTTATGTGGGTTTATTTTATATGCTATGGTTTTGCTAAAGTTGTTAATTGTTTCAAGTAGTTTTTTGTTGATTCTCTAGGATTCTCTTAGTATATCATCATATCATCTGCAAAAAGTGATAGTGTTTTTTTCTTCATTCCATATTCTAATCCTTCAATTTATTTTTCTTCTCTTACTGCAAAAGCAAACATTTCTAGTACAAGATTGAATAACACTGTTAAAATGTACATTCTTATTTCACTCCTGGTCTTATTGGGAAAGCTTCTAGTTGTATTCCCCTGACCTATCATGCTTCCTGATGATTTTAGATAGATGCTATTTATCATTTCAAGGAAAACTTCATTGATTCCTATGTTATCTAGTGTTTTTACTTGGAATGGGTGCTGAATTTTGTCAAAGATTTTTTCCTGAATCTATTGATATAATCATATTATATTCATATTATAATCATATGTTCATTTTTTATTGATATGGTCAATTATGCTGATAGTTTTCCTAATATTAAACCAGCTCTGCATTCCTGGTATAGTGTGTTATCCTGGTGATAAATTGCTTTAATCCCTTTGCTAATGTTATATTTATGATTTCTCATTAATATATATTAGAGAAATTGTTCTAAAATTTTCTTTCTCTGTTTTGACTATTCCTGGTTTAGGTAATCAGCACCATATTTGTATCTAAAAAGAATTTTACAGGACTCCTTCTTTGTCTGTTTTTTTTTTCTCCAAATGATGTATAAAGTATTGAAATTGTTATTCCAATTTTTTTTTAGAATTCAGTTGTGGATCCATCTGGCCCTAGAGATATTTTCCTAGGGAATTCATTGAAGTCTGTTCAATTTATTTTTTTTAATGGGGTTACTTATCTAACCCCAAAATAAACAAGAAAGAAGTTAAGGAGATGAATAGAATTTTAGAAAAGTTAGATAGGTAGACCACTGGAGAAAATTGAATGGGGATAGAAAGGAATATTCCTTTCTCTCAGTGGCATGTAGAACCTACACAAAAATTGACTGTGTATTAGGGCACAAAAACCTCACAATTCAATGCAGAAATATTAAATGCATCCTTTTCAGATCATGTTGCAAAAAAAATTACATGTACTAAATGACCAAGGAAAGATAGGGAACTATCTCTGAGAACTAAATAAGCTAATCCTAAAGAATGAGTAGATCAAAGAAAAAAACAGAAATAAGAAATAACTTCACTAAAAAATGACAATCATGAGACAAGATACTAAAACTTATGAGATACAGCAAAAGCAGTTCTTGGGGGAAATTCTATATGTCTAAATGCTTACACTAATAAAATAGAGAAAGAGGAGATCAATGAATTGGGCGTGTAACTAAAAAAAGTTAGAAAAAAACAAATTTTAAAACCCCAATTAAATACTGAATTAGAAATTCTGACAACCAAAGGCAAGATTAATAAAATTGAAATTAAGAAACTAGTGAATTACTAAATAAAACTAAAAGCTAGTTTTATATTTTAAAAAATAGAAAAATAGATAAACCTCTGGTCAATTTGATTTTAAAAAAGAAAGAAGAAAGTCAAATTACCAGTATCAAAAATGAAAAGGGTGAATTCATCACCAATGAAGATGAAATTAAAACAGTAATTAGGATTTATTTCACCCAATTATATACCAATACATTTGAAAATCTTAGTAAAATGGAAGAATATTTACAAAGATATAAATTATGCAGATTAATGGAGGAGAAAATAAAATACTTAGTCTGATTGCAGAAAAAGAAATTGAACAAGCCGTTAACAGACTTCCAAAGAAATTATCTCCAAGACCAGTTGGTTTTAAAAGTGAATTCTATCAAATATTTAAAAAACAATTCCAATATTATGTAAACTACTTAAAAAAATAGGTAAAGAAAGAGTCCTAACATTTTTATGATACAAATACGGTGCTGATTTTGACATTCAAATACAAGACTCAAGAGAAGCATTAAAAAGCGTATACAAAAGAGTAATTATAAGATCAGACTGTTTATATTTTATTTGAAAAATTACATATATAACTCATAAGAAATTTATCATTTTCAGGACACTTTATAGGAGTGTGCATAGACAGAGAGAATGGGTATTCATCAATTATGTTGGAATGATGTTCTACAATGTTAGAAGCAAAATGGACTTTTGAGGAAAGAGAGAGAGACAGAGGCAGAGACAGAGAGAGACAGGCAGACAGAGACAGAGACAGACAGAGAGAGAGAGTTGATGGTGGTGGAAAACACTGAAGAAAATGGGATGGAGAGGAATACATAGTAATCAAAGCTGTGAATTTTAATCAGAAGACCCAACCTGTAAAACACATAGAGAAAGCAGAATGGATTAGAAACCAGAATCCAACAATATTTTGTTCATAAGAAACTCATTTGAAACAGAAAAACACATACAGAGTTAAAATAAAGGGCTAGAGCAGAATCTAATATACTTCAACTGAAGTAATAAAGGCAGGGATAGCAATCATGAGTTCAGACCAAGTGAAAGCAAAAAAAAAAATCTGAATAAAAGAGATAATCAAGGAAACTACATTATGGTAAAAGATAACATAGACAATAAAATAATATAAAATTATTATACATTTATCTGATAAAAGCCTCATTTTTCAAACATGTACTGAGTTAAATTTATTTTTTTAAAGCCATTTCCCAATTGATGAATGTTCATAGGATATAATGAGACTGGTTCTCCAGAAGAAAAAATTAAAGCCATCTGTAGTCATTAGAATAAATGCTGAAGATCACTATTGATTAGAGAAATGCTAATTAAAACAACTCTGAGGTACATTCTCATCTTATCAGAAATGCTGAATGTTGTAAGGGATGAAAAAAAATAGGTGCACTAATGTACCACTGATGCAGTAGTGAACTTTTCCAACCATTCTATATAGAACAACTTAGAATTAGGCCCATATCCTTCAATCCAGTAATATCATTATTAGGTCTCTATCTCAAAGAGATGAAAGAAAAAGGAAAAAGACACAACTCATATATACAAAAACATTTATAGCAACTCTTTTTGTGGAAGCAAAGAATTTGAAATTGACTGGATGCTCATCAATTGGGAAATGTCTCAACAAACTGTAGTATATGATTTTAATTTTTTAAATATTTTTACTTTTAATAGTATTTTATTTTTCCAATTTTCAACAATTTGTTGAAAGACAATTTTCAACATTTGTTTTTATAAGATTTAAAGTTCAAAATTTTTCTCCCCCTCTCCATCCCTCTCCCTCTTCCTCAGGATGGCAAATGATTTTATATAGGTTATATAACATATTATTCTGATGGGGTACTATTGTGCCCCAATTATGCCCCAATCTTATAAAGAAATTATGAAAGAGTTAGTTTCAGAAAAACCTGCCAAGATTTATATGAAAAAATGCAAAGTGAATTGAGAAGACCCAAGAGATCACTGCACACATTAACAGGAATGTTGGAATGATGATCAACTGTGAAAGACTGTATCAGCAAGCACCCTAGCATACCTAGGGCGGCTACTAGCACAGGTTCTTAGATCTGCTTTTCTAAAGGAAAGCAACTCAAAATGGGTTAACAATCTTACTTTAATCAAACATATCATTTACCTAGTTCAGGGG
>CM053581.1:56735145-56751284 GCA_028627135.1 Pseudochirops cupreus
ATCCATTGAAGGTACTACCACCTTTAAGATATAGTGGATTCTATCCATTGAATGTTCCTTCTTCTTACCTCCACTTCCTAAATATTTGTCTGTCTGTCAACCAGACTCATCTCAAATCTCACTTTCTGTATAGGCCTTTTCCAGTTTTCCAACCTCCTCCCCTATATGTGTAAGTATTCTAATATATGTTATATATCATAATATTTTTATAGAATGATGATGAAAGGAGAAATACACACATATACTCTTTGTGTGCCTTGATAATTGCATGTTGTCTCTCCTATTAGAATTTGAGTTCCTTAAGGGCACCATCTTGAACTTACCTGTCTTGTAACCCCAATAATTAGAATGGTCCCTAGCATATAGTAGTCACAATAAATTCTGTTTGAGATGATTGACTGAAAGGACCTACATGACAGTTTTCTAAAGTTCAAAGGAGATAACATATTTAAAATGCTTTGAAACCTGAAAATGTATAATAATAATATTATTATATATTGATGTATTTTTGTTGTTTTTTATTCATTTCCCTATATGTTTTGACTGGATTACAGCTCAAATATCTTCCAGCTTTCAGATGGTGTAATTCTGTGATTATTCTACTACACAGGCAATTTAACCACAACTCAGATAAAAAAAACAAAACAGAAAACATGATTGTGAAGGCAAGTTAATTAAGATGAATACAAAAGAGTAGCAATATCCAGTAATGAGTTTTAGTAATGCTTTGGAAAGATTTCAGATAGCTAGAGACAACAACAAAAATTATCTTTTGTTTTTTGTTTGTTAAACTGTATTAAGGACAAGAGAAGACTCAAAGAATGAGTAGTCCTCTTATTCTTTCTCTTCTCTTTGGTGGCATGGAAATTGGTAAAGCTAACGCTGTACAAGCTTCCTTTAAGAAAATCATAGCACATAGAATAAAAGAAGTGACAGAGTTACTCTGTTCTGGACAGACTATCTGGTTACTGTGTTAAATTCAAAGTCTTTTATTTTAGGAAGGATGTGAAAAGGAGGGATTATATCCAAAGGAGAGCAATGAGAATGGGCAAGAAAATGGTAGATTGAAAGAGCTAGGGTTGAATAGCTTAGTAACAAGGAAATTAAGGTCATGGGGACAAAATAGTAGACTTTAAATATTTAAAGGTTTGTTTTATGGAAGAGGGATTCTATTTGTTCTTGTGGGTCGCAGACACAGAACTAAGAGTAACTGATGGAAGCAGAAAAGATAGATATAGCTTGCTAGGGAAAACTTCCTATTAATTCAGCTTATTATCAATATACTCTGGTGTCATATCCATATCTGCTTTTTGCTTTTTCCCCCATGTTCAATCAGTTACCACATCTTATGGATTCTATATCAACGAAAGCTCTCCATTTCATCCCCCTCATTCCACTAGCATAGATATCACTTTAATTCAGGCCCTCCTCACCTTTTGCCTGTACTACTGTAATAGCCTTATAGTTATACACTAAACTTCCCATCTCTCTTGACCCTCTAGAATAATCAAAATAACTTTCCAAAAGCACAAGTCTGCACAAGACTCCTCTCAGCTCCTGAACTTTCATTGGTTCTGTATTGCTCCAACACTCTTTCTCCCTCAACCTCCCACTGTAGAGTGACCTAACCATACAAGTTGTCTCTGGGATGCCTACTACATAGGCAACAGACCTGCTTTCATCTTAAATCATTTTCTTTTTTGCTCCCTCCATTCTCATGGGCTCAGTGAAGCCTGGATTCCTTCTGATGGCATAGCCTCCCTTTCCAGGACTAATTGTACTTTCACTTTTACTCTTCAACTCACTGAGCATGGTGGGGAAGTAGTATTAATCTTTGCTTCTGATGGTTACCTCCAGGTTCTTCTTTCATCATCATTCACTCATCTCTCCTCTTTTGAGGTTCATTAATCCATATTTATCACCCAATCAAGATATGGGGAGTTGTTGTTTATAGACCTTCAGCACACACTTTCCTTCCTTCTTCAGTGAGTTCTTTGTCAGCCTAACAGTCTTCCTCTCATTCCCCAACTCCTAGTGTGATAGTTGCATGTGTGTGTGTGAATATATATATGTATATATATATATATATATATGTATGTATGTATGTATGTGTAGTGTAAATGAATGGGTATGTGTGTGGGTATATGTATAAGTACATATATATATGCGCATATGTGTATATTGTGCATGTATGCACATGCATATATATGCATATACTTCCTCAAATATCCTCATCTTCAAATTCTACCACTTGCTCTTTTCCCATGCCCTCCTGCTTCATCCTACTCCAGCTACACACAAAGATTGTCCAGTCATTCTCTTAATTTTTCAGTCACTTAGAAGTAAGAAATTCCTTTAATCTGATCATATGTTGTTATTCTACATCTCCCTTTTCCTTGCTGCTTCAAGTTCTGTTTTTTCACTTCATTATGACCTCTAACCATTACTCCTTCATTAACTATCCTTTCCTAACTTTATTCCTTGGTAAATTGCTTCAACCGCACACTGTTCTATTCTCTTGAATCCCTTGCCTCTTTCTCCTATTAAAGATATCACCTTGCCAAACCCCAGCTTTGTATTACCCCTACTATCCATTGTCTTCACTGCTTCTCATATAATTTGAATGAAGCTGGAGAAAACAACAACAACGATATTTTTAAAATGTGCAAACTGTTGTTGCTGTTCAGTCATTTCAGTCATGTTTGACTCTTTGTTAGCTGATTTCAGCTTTTCATGACAAAGATACTAGAGTGGTTTGCCATTTCCTTCTCTAGCCCATTTTAGAGATACAGAACTGAGGCAAAAGGGTTAAATGACTTGTCTAGGGTCACACAACTAGGAAGTGTCTGAGGTTAGGTCTGAATTCAGGAAGATGAGTCTTCCTGACTCCAAGGTCGGCATTCTGTCCACTGTGCTACTATGCCACCATGCTAACTGGGTCTGCTAAAAATTTATGTTAGTCTCCAACTTTCTCAAAGCAATCTTTTTACATATCCCTAAATGAATCACACACCCACTTACAACAGCTTTTCCAGTCTTTTACCTTCCTCTTCAACTCTGTCACAGATACTCCTCTCCCTAGGCTTTCTAAATGAGCATGTTGCTTCATACTTCACTGAAAAAACTGAGATTATTTGCAGAGATTTCTACCTTTCTCCTGTTCCTCATCTTGTATATCTCCAATGCCTTCTATCACTATTTCCTCCTTCCTTTGTGTTTTATGTGAAGATATAACCCTTTTCCTTGCCAACTCAAGCCCCTCTATGGACACATGTGGTCCCATTCCATCTAATCTTTTCCAGAATTTCCCCCCTCTATGATCTTTATTTTGTCACTGATATTCAATCTCTCCCTCTCTACTAGCTACTTCTTTCCTGACTAAAAATATTCTCATCCTCAAAAGCCCTCAATATTGCCAAATATCATGATCTTTACTCAATCTTCATCCTTGACCTCTGTGCAGCCTTTGCCACTTTAATCATCCTTTTCCTGCTGATATTTCCACAACCCAACCCCTTTCTAGTCTCCTGGCACCTTACTCACTACTTGTACTTGTATGTAGATTCATGAACACCAGCCTCTCTGCTGATCCTCGAACATGACATTCTATATCCACACCCTAAGTATTTCCCCTGACTGTCTCTCACGCCCGGAATGTTCTCCCTCCTCATCTCTGCCTCCTAGTTTCCCTGACTTTCACCAAGTCTTATCTAAAGTCATATCTTCTGCAAGAAGCCTTGCCTAGTCTTCCTTTATCTTAGTTCCTTTCTTCTCAGATAACCTTCAATTTATTTTTTAGAAACTTGTTTTCTCATAGTAGTTTAAATGTCATCTTCCCATTAGACTGTGAACTCCTTAAGAGTAGAGATTGCTTTTTGCCTTTCTTTTTTCTCCAGTCCTTGCCTTGTCTGGCATACAGTAGAGGCTTAATGAATGATAGTTTACTTGTGATTCCAGGACAAGAGTTCTTATCTTTTTTTGTATCTTGACTTCTCAGCAAAGTGCCTAGCATATTTACCTAGCTGATCTTTTGGAGTCTGGTGAAGATCATGGATCTCCATTTTGGAATAAGGTTTGAAAATACATAGAATCTCCAAAGAAACCAATTGTATTGAAACACAGTTTAAACACTCCTTTTAAGTCAAAGTGAGGAATCCAAGTTAAGAACTCTTGCTCTAGATTAAAACAGGAACTCACAAAAGGCATTAAAACCTCTCATACTCTGCCTCTACTTACTTTTCCATTTTTACTTCTTGTTAGTCCTTTTCATTATACCCCATGCAATTACTTCTCCCTTCTGCCTCTTAAGAATCCTTACAGTCCTTCCAAGCTCCACTTACATGCCACCTTCTGATCTCTCTGTCCTGACACATTGATGCACATTATTTATCTATTTATGTGTTGTAACCTTCTAGTTGGAGGTAAGTTCTCTTGAGTGTAGAAATTGCTTTGTTTTGTTTTTTACCTTGATATGCTTAGAACCAAACCAGTACCTTGCCTATAACACATACTTGATACACACTTATTGGGTTGAACTTGATTGAATTGAGTAAAACTCCCTATAGTCCTGTGGAGAAAGAGGTGGAGAAGTCTACAGGGCACTCTTCTTAGAATTAGGGAAGACTAGAGATAACATTCATTCTCAGAAGCTTCCTGACCAAATCACTTGAGTTCTCTGTTTGTATTTCCTGAGTTGTAAAATGCAGACAATAGATAATAACATCTATTTCATAACTTTGTTGTGAAGATCAGATATAGGGAAAGCAAAATGAGCTATAGTGAGCCATAATAGAGTTAGAAGTTAGGACATTCAAGAACAGGGAAGGGATATTTACCTAGGATAAGTAATTGATTCAGCTGAACACAACTGCCTAGTAAAATTCTTGCTACCAAATCTGTGTTCTCATTCAAGAGGAAATACCTCCAGACCCTTGTGTCCTGGCTATTTTGTTCCTAGGTGTCTGGGAAACCGTATCAGTGGCCAAAACTTTAATCTCCTGACCTAGTTAAATCTCAAAGATGGTTTTGTTACAAGTTAGTTTCAGTAACTTGCATGAGGATTGAGGAAAGACTTTCTTTTAGATATTGTTCCCAATATAGCACACTTGTTGATGGTAGAGTCCTAAAGGTCTTTTATAACCGGAAAAGACTGAAAAAATCCTGACCTTGAGATGCAAAAAGCATGCCATAGGCAGCACTGGTGGAAAAATAAAAGAGAAAGACAGTAGCTAAATGCTGGGGAGAGAAAGAAAAGCAACAATTGACCTTGATCTCAAAGAATTCACAGTCTGGGGAGATGATATGAAAATAACTAGATGCAAACACAATATATTAGACAACAGATCATCATGTAAACAGAAAGAAGACACTAGCATTAAAGAGCAGGGGAAGACTTCTTGTAGAAGGTGGAATTTTAGCTGAGACCTAAGGAAGTTAGACAAGTCAGAAAATGGAGATGTGGAAGGAGAGAATCCAGACATGGTGGGACAGTCAGTGAAAATGCAGGGAAATGGGAGATGGAGTATCTTGTGAGAGAAACAGCAAAAGAAGGGTGGTGTCACTGTGTCACTGAATCATAGAATACATGCAATAGAATATGACCAAAAAGGTAGGGACAATCTTTATATGGTAAGTTTTCTAGGCCTTTCACTATTTCATCCCCCTTCTTTTGGACCCATTCTAGCTTGCCAATGTTTCTTTAAACATGTGCCTCCTAAAATTCTACTCCTGCTATGATCTGACAGAAACAATGAGAATTTTGCCTCCCAATTTCTGTACATTGGCTATTTGGGCTGCCATCTAAGACTGAATTAAATTATTTCTTGCAGGGCCACTAAAACACCCAGATTTGTTCACCTAAACCACTATATAGCAGAATGTTCTTCTTCGCTAGAGAACATAGAAGGAGTAAAAACTGGCATTTTTGAAGGTGCCCAACTACTGGCTGGTGTTTTCATAGCATTCAAAGTTTGCAAAGTAGTGGTACAAAAATCCTTTATCATTTGGTCTTAACAATTCTGAAAAGTAAATACTGTAATATCATAATCCTATTTTGCAAATGAAGAAATTAAGGTTCCAAGAGGCAAGGACACTTGTCTGTGATTATATAGCTAAAAGGTGTCAGGTTTAGAATTTTAACCTGGGTTCTTCACACTATAAGGCCATCACTCTTCCAATATAACAGACTATTGCTGCCTTATATTTATCCTTATTAAATCTCATGCTATTAATTTTGGCCTATTAGTCTGACTTTTTTTGGATTTCCATTGTCATCTAATGTGTTTGATTATGTTTGTCTAAGTTAGCCCTTCATGTCTAGGGTGGGCCCATCTTTCCTTCAATATTAGCTATAACTTTCATTTATATACTATGGGGTTCAATATTATACGTTTTCTTCATATGTTTCAGAGTATACCAGCATGCTGTGTTTTATTGTTCTTTTCTCCAAACCTGACCTAATCACATTCGAATCTATGATTTGATTTCATTCATGATTTTTAAGGCATATGTTTTTTTTTAATTAATAGCATTAAAGTTTAAGATTCATATTGAAGAAAGTTAAAACAAATGAAAAAGGAGTTTACATGTGGGCAATGGGACCCACTGGCAACAGTAAGTATTAATTATAAAGATCCTTGTCTGCATTTCTCTAAGTTTGCCGTCTATGTCTTGTAACTAGCAAATAGGTAACTTAAATCATGCCACATTGACCCGTTCTCTGGCTCCTGCCTCTCTGTCCCAGAGTCTCAAATAAATTTTAGAGGAATGACAGTATTCCTTTCTGACTTGATGGCAGTCTATCCCTTGTCCTTTCATTGTTTCCTCTTTCATCTCCTGATCACTGATTCTTCCTGCTAAAGATCTGAGAAGGTCAAGAAAGGGATAGGGGAAAGGACACTAAATATCTACCGTGCTAGAGAGACACTGCTAAATGCTTTATAAAAGTTATGTCATTTGATCCTCACAACAACCCAGGAAGGTAGTTGCTAATATTGTCCCTATTTTATACTTCAGGAAACTACAAAAAGCAGTTAGGTGACTTGCCCAGCTAGTATAGGTCTAAGGCCAGATTTGAACATAAGGTCTCTTGAGTCCAGACTCGGTACTTTATCCTACTGTACCAGCAGCTGCCTAAAACCTGTGCAGAATCATATTTCTTTCTATTGCATGTAAATTATTTCCCTTTCAAGATGGAAGATATTTTTTGGAAGCAATTGGATAAATTTAGAGATACAAACACTTTGTTTAACACAGAGCTAAACATACATGCAAGCTTGAACTCACACAAAAGCATAAAAAAGAAGGTAAAAGTACACACATGAGATCAAATATGTGACTCATGCTGAGGCAAACTGGTACACATTCATCCATTCAGAGACATACAACCACATTTGCATCAGCACTTGTATAAATTCAACTCCCCCAATGAGCACATGTGTGTGTATGTGATACTAGAGTGCTTTTCCATTTCCTTCTCTGGATCATTTTATGGATTAGGAAACTGAGGCAAACAGGGCTAAGTGACTTGCCCAGGGTAACACAGCTGATAACTATCTGAGGTTGGATTTACACTTACGAAGACGAGTCTTTCTGATTCCAAGCCACTGAGCCCTCTCTCTGTGTTTCTCTCTGTTTCTCTTTTTGTCTCTCTCTACACACACACACACACACACACACACACACACACACACACACACGCGCGCGCGCGCGCACACACACACACACACACACACACACACACAGAGTTAACACCTTGGAAGGAAGTTGCTGATATAACAGGAAGGGGTTGGCTGAAACAGGAAGCAGCTGATGCTGTGTGTATATAAGGAAAAGCCCCAGAGAGGGACGGTCAGAATTTCTTGGGACAGGAATCTGGTGGAAGAAGTTGTTCTGCTGGAGAGAGACAGTTTCTTTCAGCATCTGGAGCCTGGGCTGCTACTGCTGGACTGAGAATTGAGAAGAGAAATGAGAAGTGAGAACTGAGTCAGAATTTCTTGGAGCACTGTGGAGGCAGAAGCAGCTGCTGCAAGGAGGCTGAAGAGTAGCCTAGGAGGCTGAAGAGGAAAGCTTCCCTCCTGCCCCAAGCTGAAGAGAATGGTTTTGATCTTGAAAACCTGGATGGCGTGATTTTTAATTCTGGAAGCCAGATGAGACTTCTTCTGGGTCCGAAGGCCAGCCAGACCTATCAAGGGACTGAGGAAGCATGACTGTGAGGCTGAAACTTTGTCTGTTTGTGCCTTTGTTGGGCATTGACTTCCCAGGAGCAGAGACTGTGATCGATTTGAGATGGACTAGACACTGTGAGCACCAATGTAGAGCAGGAACTGCACAGAGAACTGGACAAGGATCTGGGAGCTGTCTGCCTTTGAACCCAGGTGACAGTTTGGTGAATCCAGGTAGGATCTGGGACCATGGAAAGGGATCCTGGGAATCTGAGAAACCACCTCAAGTTAAGCTGAAAGAAGACTTTATTTGGATACTGTGTACTGACTAAGAAGATTATAATTTACTAGTGACCTAGGGGTAGAGAGTCTGTATTTTCTAATGATTGAATAGTGAATAATGAAGGATGATTGATTGACTAAGTGATTGTACTTAGTGACTGATGACTGAATAAATAATTGATTTGTAACCTAGTATGCCCCAGGAGTGGAAAACTTTGACTATTATACTTTGTGATTGAATTAAGGATTTTATCAGTGCTTGAGTTACTAAATGATTGTTCTTTGTTCAAAAGTGTGTGACCACTATAGTGGAAACTATGTGGCCATTTTCTGTGATAAGTTGTTGTGAATGCTGTATTTTAATTCTCTGTGATAAGTTATAATATTGCGAATGCTGTGCCTTGATTTCTTTGATTGTTTTGCTTTGCTTTGTTATGGAATAAATAGAGTGTTTACTATACTGTGTAATCAGAATCTTAAAAGCTGTTCACAGTAGCATTCTTCTGAAAAGCTGCTGGTGCTTGGCTTCATACACACACATACACACACACACACACGGAGGTATGTGTGCATATACATACATTTATGCATATCTGTGTACATACCAACACATATATACATATACATTTGTATATGTGTATTTGTCTATCTATGTCTTACATAGAGACTGCATACACTTGTCCATAGCCAATATTCTAAGGGTTAATGAAGCTATGATGTTGATAATTATTATAACCAACACTGGTATGGCCTTTTAAGTTTCATAAAATGCTTTATATATACTATTATTTTGATTTAATTCTCATAGCAATCTTGGAAGGTGGATATGATTATTATCCCCATTTGACAGCTGAGGAAGATATGACGATACTAATTAAATGACTTGACCTGGGTCACAGAGCTCTTAATTGTATCTGAGGTAGGATTTGAACTCTGTGTTCCTCACCCCATGTCTGGCGCTCCAGCCACTTTGCTTCAACATAATAATAGAAGTGAAGTTTCATTGATACGTTTAATTTGATTGTTTTTCTCTACTCTGTATTCATCTTTTTTTATTTTTTGGTCATAAGTAGAAGGAAGTAGTAGGTCAAAAAATGATTTTTACGTTTCTTTCTCTTTCTCTCTTCATATGTAAACACACACATATACACATATATACACAAATCATATGTGTGTATATACATACACATAGGTAATGTTCATGTCCATCTAGGCATCTAACAATGTATCCTTCAGAGTTTATGGATAAAATGTCTTACACAAGTTTGGTCCACAGATTATCTGTGATTTCTAGAAGGCTTTTGAGAAGATGGTTTTGAAGTAGTTTCCTAAGACTTCACATATATTGTTGGTGCATTTGTACTGAAGGTTCAGTGGAAATCATAAATGCAATTTATGCTTTTGAAATATCAGTTAGATTTAGCATTTTTTCTGACCCTCCTCCCAAGTAGTCATACCCACATTCTTATTTCCTAGAACAGAAATTAACAAACAGTCATAAAGTGTTACAACTGCAAAAAATTTTGGGAATTATCTCTTCTAACATTTATTTTCCAGGCAAGGAAGTTGAGACCTATAGTTGAGAAGCAACTTACTCAAGGTCATATAAGAGTGAGTAGCAGAAGCTGAGATTCTCAATCCAAATCTATTGTTCTTTTCACTCCCTATATTGCCATCTAAGAATATCCTGGGGGACTCTAAAAGACTGTTCATTCATGGTGGCTCCCTGCAGATTTTGACTGTGGCACAGAGAATTGGAAATGAGGGAAAAATGCCCAGTTGGAATCTTAACTGGCTAGCAGAAATGTAAAAGGTAAAGATAAGCAGCAAAACCCCAAATCATTAGCACAATTGAGAACATACACTTAGGAAAGGAGAGAATTTATAGCTCAAGATACAGGATTCTCTAGTTAGAAAATCTGATGGACTTGGTATCAGATTAGTCTTGGGGTTATAGACTACCTCCAGTATTTACTAGCTCTGTCAGTCAGTTGTTCAAAAAGCAGTTATTAAGTAATTATAATAGACCAAACCCAATACTAAGTGCTGAAGCTATAACTATAAACTAGAAGAAAGACACTTTCTGCCCTTCTAATGGAAGAAGAAAACACACACAAGAAAGCTGAAAAATAAAGGGTGTAAAAGGAAAGTGGTCCTGATGAGGTACTTGGGTGCCTGTGCTTGAACCCCAGTTCTAAAATCACATTTCTACCTAGCCTCAAAACACTAACTCAGGTACTTTCTCTCCAGCTCAAGGGCAGCATGCCCTAGTAGAATACTTGTCTCTTTTTCTGATACTACTATATGAGTTGCACCTATAGAATTTAGTAGTTTGATCCAGCTGTATACTGGCTGAACTGGCTGTGTATTGGGTCATAAAGATATTTACTACTCACTGACCTATCATATATAAGCTAGACTTAGTCATATGTATGATCCCTTAAGTATATCTTGTCTAACAAGACACTGATGAGAGCAACCTGTGGTTGCTCAGTCAGCCCTTACTGTTAGTTGACTTAGTGACATTTCAGTACTAAAACCACACCTCCATGTAGTCTCACCTTGGGTGTTTCCTAGTGAACTCTGGGTAAAATATCTGCCCAGTAACTATTAAAAGTTCATGTTCCTTTAAGAACGGACCACTCCCTAATCCCATCCTGACTCACCTAGTTAACATATTTGGCATATGTTTAACTATAGTTTATCCTATATAAACTTTAACTAAGGTTGCAGGTTCCCTAAGAACTCTTGCCTGCTGTATAGCATAACAATAAATCTTTAACACCTTTACTTAAAGAATGCTTGAGTCTGTGAATTCATTCCAGGCAACGTTGCCCTGGGAACTCTGGTCTCAGGATCCCAGTATCCCTGGGAGTTTCTCCCGCAAAATTTTTAGACCCTCATCAATCCTGTGGGGACAGAGTGGATTCTGATTATAAATATGAATATACTTATATAGTAATATAATATAATAATCTATAAAAGGAATCACATATTCAGGTCTGGAAAATCAGTAATGGAGCCTACAGAGAAATTGTCATGGTGATCTGGACACTTTCCTTAAAAATGAAGTTCTGGGAGGAATAGACCAATTAGAGGAAGGGTCAACAGGGAAAGAATTAACTTACTGGGTTGAGAGGTCCAGGAGGAGAGTGAATTTCCAGAATGAGGAAATTGAAAAGTCATTTGACTGCTCTGAACCTCAATTTTCTCATCTGTAGATTAGAGGGAATGGTATCTGAAAATCTTTACATTTGCCAAGAGTACCAAGATGATGTTTTTGAGTTTTATGAATCTTCAGTGACTATGTAAACTTTAGTTATTATATTATCCTGAGTTCCTTCTGTATTGAAACAAAGAGAGGGCAGGAAAGAGAAAATGTTTCACTTAAGGTCACACAAGACAGTCTGACAAGTCAGGCTAAGAAAGCCAGTCTCTCCTGATTCCATGGCTACTTTTCTTTCCACTACATCAAGCCGGCTCTCATTACTGTTTTATCACCAAATTATCCTCCCTAAGATGGTGAATCAAACACTGACTTGTCATATTTCTAAAATATGTTTAGGCTTTTTATACATGGGAATATTTGTGACAGACATAATTCTTATAAAGATAAAGGAGAAAAAGTCTTCTGATGAGTCTGACTTTGTTTTTTCACAAGTCTAATTGGTAGGACATGGGTTATTTTGGTGTTTGTTTTGTTTTTGTGACTTATTTTTTAAACAACATAGCTCATCCTCCACGTACAAGGATAAGTGAATTTTCTTTATTCTTTGCTTCTAAAATACGTAAGCTCCTTGGCAGGTCACATACCCACCATTGACTAGGAATAATAATACATATACTTCCAAACCCAAGGAGGTGTTGTGAGGAAGGCATTCTACAATGTAAAGCATTATAAAAGTATGAAGGGGAAGTGATAAAATGAGTAGGTTCAACAAGAAGATAATCCCTCTTTCTTTTTAGCTCCTATAGTCTAAATTCTGTGTTTTAGTTATGTACATATACATATATATGTATGTATGTATGTGTATATATATATATGTGTATATATATATATATATATACATATATATGTATGTATATGTGTGTGTGTGTGTGTGTGTGTGTGTGTGTGTGTGTGTGTGTGTGTGTGTATTCTAGGATAACTTTTAGCAGGCAGCTAGGTGGCACAGTGGATAGAACACTAGGCCTGGAGTCAGTAAGACCTCGTTTCAAATCCAGCCTTAGACACTTACTAGCTGAGTAACCCTGGATAAGTTATTTAATCCTGTTTCACTCAGTTTCCTCCTTTGGAAAAGGAAATGGTAAACCACTCAAGTATCTTTGCCAAGCAAACACCAAATGGAGTCATAACAGTCAGATGCAACTAAAAATGACTGGAAAACAAATATTTTAGCACCAATTTTCTAGGATTCATTGCCTCTCAATGGGATGGATCTTTGATTTCAGAAGTGTAGATAAATCCTGGTGTAGAAGTTCCTTCTATTGATAAAATTGCTGACCTTATTGCAACTTCTAGTCTTAGAGATATTGAAAGATTAAATAATTTACCCAGGGTCACACAACCAATATATGTCAAAAGCAGAACATGGTTATCTTGATGATCATCATTTTATACATCATGATTATCATCATCATTTTTAGTTTTTCTATTTGATCTTAATGTATACAAAGTATTATTACTATCACCATTTCATGTAATTAGCAGATTCTCATTGGTCCCCACTTTATAAATGAGGAAATTGTGGCACAGAGATTGGAAATGACTTGTTTAGGGTCAGTGTCCTGTAATGTAATTGGCATTGTTTCTCCCTCTACCAAAATAAAACATAGCATCAGAAACTCATAAATTCAGAGCTGGGAAGGACCTTGGAATCCTCCATAATTTAGGAAATAGTTTCATGAATCATGGCTGAAAACAAGTTATCCCTTCATGGCTAAACAATTCGTAGATAAACTGTGGGACAGACATAATCTCTATTACACATTTAATGTATTTCTAAGTTGATGCACTCTTGCAATCTGCTGGTATAGACATCAAGAATCCAACTTCACCTTTATACAGGGACATTCCTCTGTCAGGGCATTTCTATGTCAGGATCATATCAGAATATGATTTTAAAGAAAAAACAAACAAAGAAGCAAGCAAATAAATAACCAGAAAGTGGAATCAGATATAAGGAAGAAGTGTAACAATTTGTATTTCTTTCCCAGTGCACTATCACCTAAGAGTAAAATATATTCACTTGAATTAAAATGGAAAATCCATTGATCTGGGAGACAATACACTTCACTCTACCTAAACTAATTGTTTAACCTTGGGCAAATCACCTCACCTCTCTAGACCTCAATTTCCCCATTTTAAAAATTATTATTTCATACTTGATCATCATTAAAGCATCTTCCAGCTCAAGCCTTTCAAAACCCTGTTATACAAGGAAAGTTTCTGATATGTTTCATTCATAATGCCTCAATGATTCCTTGAAAAGTTGTCTTTTTCTTCCCTGTAACTCTTTGCAAAGGTTTTTTTCTTTCATTTGGCAAGTTTTCCACGTGCAAGGTTTCCTTCTCCTTTCCTCTTCTGAAGATTATAAATGCCATGACCCCCAATGATCCTGCACAGAACAATTCTCTTGTATATCATGACAACTGTAACAATGCCGCCTGTCAATTTCACTTCCCCTCAGGAAGCCACCGAAGTGAATACACCCAAAGAATTTTGATAGGGGATACCTATATTGCACCTTATTTCTGGATGGAAATCTTATTTCACTTACAATTTGAAGTGTCTCATGCAAAGACATCACATTTCAAATCCCTAAACAAAACCTTTCTCTAAAAATTTAAGGGTAACTTAGTGACTATGAGTTAATTCCTTATCATAAACTGTGTAGGCATTTCCCATTTAATTCTAAGATTAAAAGTTTTCTTTCTTCCCATTTATAAGTCAAGGCCACTTTTAAAATTTCTCTTTTAAGAAAAACAGTCAAATCATCTCTCCCCATCCTTATCCTACACATGAGGATTCTCTCAAGGAGTCAATGATATATCTTTGCCTTAGAGTTATTCCGAGGGGTGTGGGGGGGGAAAGGATGAAATAGAGATTAAATCTATAATTTAATTAGCACAGGGAATTCCTGAGTGAGGCACACTCTTCTACCAATGTATTTCAATACCTTCTCTTTAAATGAACAGTTTTAGAGAGTTGCCAAAAGCATAGCCAATATATGGGGGAAATAAGATTTTAATCCAAGGTTTCTTGACCTTAAAGACAGCATTCTATCAACCACATCATGTCAGTTTCATCTGTATAGAGGGACGTGGACAAAATGAACACTAACTCTCCTGCTTATATGTTCTAATACTGAAGTATATTATCTCACTGTTCCCCACAGCATTCCTGTGAGGTAGGTACTATGATTATTCCCATTTTACATGTGAGTAAACTGAGGTGAGATTAAGTAATTTGCTCAAGTTCATAGAGCTAATTAGTTTTTGAGGTGAGATTTGAATGAAAAATTTTTTTCTTTTGATGTTAATTCTACTCTTCAATGCACTTTACCGACTGGATTCCTATAGGAGGAATTATTTAAAAATCCCAAATATTATTTACTACATATGTGACTAGCCAAATAATTTTGTTGAGCCTCAATTTCAGTAGTGGCCAGAATTTAACAAAGGGCAGACCAAAGTAATTCTTCCAGTGAGATATCTTTTCTTAGGAGGGGTGTATATTCTGATAACAAAAGAGTCTTATGGCTAGCTTACAGTTGTGTCAGAGCCCTGGAGTGAGGGCTGACAATGTCTTTTATGCTTATGTGTTTCTTCCTTCTGAATGACTTGACAATACACCATTTGGACCTCTCCTGCCAAACTAAGGCAACTCTGATTGTGGACATTTTAGTGAGGAGGTGGGCTAAGAGTTTGCAACTCCTTCATAATGTTTTTTGTCCTTTGTACTCAAAGAGGGCCAAAATAATATCCCAATGTCAGGTTCAATGGACAGTGAGTCTAGCTCTAATACAGGTCAAGCACAAATAGTTTCTATAACCATTGGGAAGGAGTTATGTCTAAATTTATGCCTAACGTTTCTTTTGCGCTACTGCAATTCTGCTTTGCCCATAGAACACAGCACCTTCTTTGATGTGAGCACCTTGTACTGGACAATCCTGTGCTAGTGTTTCTCATGTCTCATAATCAATACCAAAGTTCAAAGAGACCTTGACAGTTTCCTTGTATCAGTTCTTCTGATCTTCATGTGAGTACTTGTCTTCTGTGAGCTTTCCATAAAATAGTCTTTTACTGAACTGTGAATTTGCAATTTGAACAATATGGCTCTCTGCAGTAGAATTTGAATGCTTGTCAGATTAGCTTGAGAAAGGACCTTGGCTACTGGTACCTTATCTTGTGAGGTGATCTTCAGAATCATTCTAAGAAAATTCAAATAGAAATGGTTCAATTTTCTGGCATGGTATTGGTAGATTGTCCAGATTTCACAGGCATATAACAGTGAGATCAGCACAACAGGAAGGCAACCTAATACCTTTCTCTCTAAATTTCTCTTGGAGATACTAAAATATTTCTGACATTGCAATGCATCAATCTCATCATCTATATGTATATCCTGGGAAAGTATACTACCAAGGTAAGTAACTATCCACAGAATTCAAAATTTTTTTTCTTTTTTTTTTT
>CM053581.1:56751784-56771916 GCA_028627135.1 Pseudochirops cupreus
TGTTTGATAGTATCTTGATTTCTCATAAAGTCATTTGCTTCCATTTGCTCCACTCTAATTCTGGAGGAATTATTCTCTTCAGAAAGCTTTTGAGATTCTTTTTCCCTCTGGCAAAGTTGACTTTTTAAGGCATTCTTCTCCTCATTGGCTTTTTGCACCTCTTTTGCCATTTCAGTTAATCTACTTTTTAAGGTGTTAATTTCTTCAGTCAGGTTGTTGACTCTCTTTTCATGATTTTCTTGCATCATTCTTATTTCTCTTCCCAATTTTTCCTCCACTTCTCTCATTTGGTTTTCAAAATCCTTCTTAAGCTGATCCTTGGCTTTTAGGCATTCTTCATGTTTCTTGGAAGCTTTTGATGTGGTAGTTCTGACTGTGTTGTCTTCCTCCTGTTCCCTGATTTGATCCTTCTTGTCCCCAAAGAAGGAATCTAGAGTTTGGTTGCTATTCTTACTTTGCTTCTTTTGCCTGCTCATCATGGTCAGTCAATGATTTTTTAGCTCTGTGGAACTCTGCTTCCAGAGGGGAAAGCTCTTTCCCAAATTGCTGGTGTTTTCCCAGCTGCTGGAGCTATTAGGAGGGTGCTGCAGCCCCCACCAGCTTTGGCTCACTGAAAATGCACCCCAGGACCACCACCCAAGACCACGATCCAGATCCAGGCCGGTTAACGCAAGAGCACTTGGCCTCTCAATGATCTCTTGGTCCCTCTGCAGTCTGCAGGCTGGGAGCCCTGAAGCACAATGTGGCGGCAGCTGCAGGGCCTCTGCTTCTGCCCCTTCCTTGCTCTGGAGGCTATTTCATGGGACCTGCTTTTCTCCCCCAATTTTAGCCAAGTTCCACTGACCTTTCTCTCAGTCCTTTTTTCTTATGGCTTGATAATTCTGGAAACTGCCACAGCTGCCATAGATCCATTCTCGCAAAGCTCCAGCTGTGGCTTGGCTTGGCTTGTCCAGCCACCCCTGGGGCAAAGCCAAGGTTTCAGGTTAGCCTGGTTTTGGCTCCCAGCCCTGAGATGGTCCCTTTGAGCTGAGCTGCCTTCAGTGGGAGGTATACCTGTGGGTGTTTTAGAGCCCTAAAATTTGTTTAGAATCATATTTTTTGGGTATTTGATGGGGCTATGTGGGAGCTGCTGTACCTTGCTGCTCCTATGCCACTGTCTTGACTCCGCCCCCCCTGTTGACTTGCTTTTCATGATTTTCTTGCATCATTCTCATTTCTCTTCCCATTTTTTCCTCCACTTCTCTTACTTGATTTTCAAAATCCTTCTTGAGCTCTTGCATCACCTGTAATTGGTTCTTGTTTTTTTGGATGCTTTTGATGCAGGTGTTTTGACTCTGTTGACTTCTTCTTCTTCCATGTTTTGACCCTTTTTGTCCACAAAAAAGGATCCTGTGGTCTGTTTGTGCTTCCTGTGCTTGCTTATCTTGCTACCCAATTACTTGACTTTTGAGCTCTTTGCCAAAGTAGAACTCTGTTTCTAGAGTGGAGAAAGCTTTCCCCCAAATCACTAGGGTTTTCAAAAATGTTGTCAGAAGTCTAAAGATAGTGCCCTCTTTATAGTCACCACAAGGTCTAGCACAATGGCATTTCTCAGTCCAGGACTACTTCCCAACACAGCAACCCATATCCAAGCAAGTCAAAGCAAGAACAATTACCCTCTGAATTGTCACTTGGTCCCCCTCTGATCTGCAGGCCAGGAGCTCAAGAGGCAGCTGTGTGGCAGCAGCTATAGCTACCATGCCTCTGGTGCCTCTCCCCCTTGGGACAGGGGCCAGACTGTACTCTTCTGTCACCCAGTTCCAACAGAGTTCCCCTTTGAACTTTTAATTTCTGTTTGGTGTTTATGGGTTGAGTAGTCTGGAAACCACCACAGCTGGTGGTCATTCACTCTCCTGAAATTTGCTCTGGCTCGTCTCTGTCTCTGGTTGGGGTCACCCAGGGTCTGAGACCTCATGGCTCACACAGGACTGTGCTCAGCTCCCAGTCTGATGTGATAGACCCTTTCTGTCAGACATGCCAGGTTGCCTTCAGTGGGAGGTTTGTTTCTCTCTGTCACTTTGTGAATTCTGTAGCTCTAAATTTGTTTAGAGTCATTTTTTTTTACCAGTATTGGAAGTGGTTGGAGCAGAAGCAAAACCAAGTTCCTGCTTCTACTCCACCATCTTGGCTTTGCTCCCCTGTTGTTAAACTTTCATTTTCAAAAAGGAAAAATGACAACATGGGATGATGTTTTTTCTCACATGTGAATGAGATTTAAGTGAAGCAGAGTTGTGCAAAGTTTTCAGTTTCACTCTTTCTTCCAGAGTCATCAAAGTCTAGTGGCGAGACAAAAGTCAAGATGACTGGTGATAGCCTGGGATGTAATGGATGACTTTGGTGTCTTCAATGTCTGACCAAGCTGTAAGCACTCTACAGAATCTGCTTCAGCTGCCTTCATGGCCATTGGAACAAATTGTTCTCATCTGCCCATTCCTTAAGCAGAAGTCTTCATGTGCTTGGGGTAGACTTACTTCTAACTCATAATCAGATTTAAATTCTATTGATTCACCTCAACCTTATTTAGACCAGCTGCCAAGATGGTTTTCCTGGGGGTGTGATGACTGTACATTTTACAGCTTTTTGTAGCCCTGGATGAGAGAGTTGGGTGAAAGATGGATAACAAGCTGGATGAGCAACCCTGATAAAGGTAAGCCCTCACATCAGAGTTGTTAATTCTCCCTAAATATCCTATGAGGCAAGAGTATACTGAAAGTCATTAGGTTTCAAAAACCTTGCAGAGCTTCCCTACTCTCTTTCCAATATCCCTTATTTAAATATCAAATTTGAGCCACACAGCAACTCTGTGTAGTAGATAATGTGTGATAGATGTGGTAGATCATTAGCCCCATTTTATAGCTGAGTAAACATTGCTTGAAGAGCGTTAATTAACTTCCTTAAGGTCACAGAGTTAGAAAGTGCTAGAGTTGGGAACAAAATTAATGTTTTCTGATTCCAACTAATGTATTCCTTCTCCTGCACTGTGTTTACATCTCTAGGATTCTTGCATCCTTTATTATGTAATGTGATAGTTATATAGTTGTAGGTGGTATGTCAAACAATATGCATTCATTTAAAAGACATTTAAAGCACATACTAAGACAGATCCAGTAATAGGCACCTTGGTATGAAAGCAAAAAATAAAGCATTACCTGCTCTCAAGGAAATTATAATCTATTGGGAAATTCTACATCTGTAGAAATACATAGGAAAAATATATGCAGAGTAAATGCAAAGTCATTTCTGGGGTGCAGTGAGAGGGCATCAGAACCTGATGGAGACAAAGGAAGATCAACTCATTCAAGGTAGGTGCTTATACTTATAGGTACGAATACTTGAACTTGGCTCTGAAAGAAGATAAACAGAAATAGAGTTATGTGAGGAAGAGGTAAGAAATGCATACTTACTAGGCCTTTACAAGGTTACCAAGATGGTAGATTAAACTTTTCACGATGTAAACAACTTGACTAATTAGACTGGACCATAGAGTTTGTGAAGAGAAGTAATATGCAAGAAACCTGGAAAGGCAGGTGGGAAACACTCTGAGTAATGTTTTATCAGTCAAATAGGAAGGTTTTTATTTTAGATCAGTGAGGAAATATCACTGGAGCTTCTGGAGCATATTCAAACTTGCATTTTCAGATATCATTTTGGTAGCTACATGGAAGAGGAACTGAAGAGAGGAAAAGATTAGAATCAAGGAAATTAATTAAAAAGCGACTTGAATAGTTCAGATTTGAGGTGATAAGGGCCTGAATCAGGGTGGTCATGTGACTTGAAAGAAGGGGTATCGAAAGTTTTGTTTTGGATGTAGAATCTTTGATATTTTGCAACTTATTAGGTGTGAGATATGAGAGAGAAGAAAGTCAGAGATAACTCCAGTGTGGTAAACCTGGGTTTGGAGATGCTCAAAAAAAAAAATGAGTTAAGAAGAAGGGAGGGGAAGAAGAAAAAGGAAGATAATGAATTTTCTTTCAATCTGTTGATTTTGAAATTTTTATTGGTTATTCAATTGGAGTTGGAAAGTTGACAGCTGGTAATGTTAACAAAAGCTCAGGATAGGATTGAGCTGGTTTATCCTGTCTGCTGAGATGGTTTACCAAGATGGTTGCTCTGCATGCTCCAGCTTTTTGGAGCCACAGTTGAGACTTGAGTGTTAGGTGGACCCACCAAATGTGAATGAGCAGCCCTGAAAAGGATGGGGCAATCCCTAGCACCTAAGTGCTAAAAAAGAGGGTAAGTCCCACAATCTCAGCTTCAGTTTCCTCTTCTGTGAAATGGAGAAAATAGTAATACCAACTTTACAGGGTTGATGTGAAGATCAAATGAAATAATATACATAAAGTACTTTGGAACCATAAAATGATATAGGAAGGCTAGCATTTTTGACAGCATCTAAACAGGAACTTTATAGATGAAGAAATTGCGGGCTAGGGAGGCTAAGTGACTAATCTAAAGTTATGTAAGTTGTAAATGACAGAACCAGGATTTGAGTGCTGGGCGCCCTGAAAAGGAGTTAACTAAGGAGTCTCCCTACCTTAGGTAGTGATTACTCATTTACACACAAAAGAAGGTTTCACTTTAAGATTCCTTTAAATACTCCATTCTCTCAAACCAAAGGTCCTGTCCGGTTTTATATGTGTGATCCTCCACAGAACTGTCATACTCTCCTATTGATGAGGGACTTAGACCATCATAAGAATGAACTTCATTCACATGTTGAGTATTATAGGAAATTAAAGTCATCTCACATGTGCAGATATCTTCAACATAGTTACCTGGGAACTGAAAACATCTGATTATGCAAAAAGGCCTGGTGTATCCACATGCAGATTCACATGTGGGACTGACAAAGATCCATTGTAATACTGAAGCTAGAGACAAGGATCACACCTCTGATGTAGCAGGGAACTTTGTGTTTTGACTGAGAAGTAAAAATAGAGGAATTATAAGGAGTTAGTAGAAAAAAACCCCTCTAGAGTTGATATTTAAAGAATGAGTATGAATTAAACATCTAGGGTGTAGTCTGGGCTTTTGGGAAAGTGTAAACAGAGGAAAAGAAGTGGAAAAAATTAGGTTGTGTTCCTATAATAACAATTACATGGTACAATGGAAAGAGAATGAATTTAGAGTGAAAGGACCTGAATTCATATTTCCCTTACTGCCTGTGTGATCTTGAGAACATCATATCATCTTTCTGGGTCTTATTTTCTTGACATGTAAAGTGAAGGGTTTAGACCCTATGTCTCCAAATTCAAATTTTCCTTCTAGCTCTAAATTTATTGTTCTATGATTCTCTGTTTTTACAGTTTCATCATTCAATCTGGGTACAATATAAACTGTATAGAATGGTGCTACATGAAATTCACTTGAAAATGCATTGCTTTGGTTATGAATCTAATAATAGAAAGGAGGCAATGGGTTCTAATCCTGAAGCTCCAGTCATATCTTCCGTAAATATTGTATCTTATCTTACACCTAACACAATGCTCTGCACAAAGTAGGTGCTTACTAAAAGTTTGTTGAATGGTAGTCAAAATGTAGTGAAACTCAAGTAATTGACAACATGACAATACACAAAAGCATGTAGATAGATAAAATCACAAGAGCACACCTAAATTTTCCTATTTCTCTTTCTCTGTGCATTATATACATACATGCATACATATATACATACATGCATACATACATACATACATGTATATATAAATATGTATATAGACATATACATAACAATTTATATATACACTTACATGTGCCTGCATGTATATGTGTGTATATGTACATATTCAAGAAATATATGATAGATGATATATAGGTAAATAGTTAGATATATAGATAGATCAACAGAATCATATAATGATTCTTGAGACAGATTGATTCTTCAAAGTCTCCAGGTTCATTACCTGCTAAATGAGCAATTTCTCTGTGGCTACTGCTAAATTTTCCCCTTGCCCATGATTTAATTCCCTATAGGGTCCAGTCTTTGAGTAAGCTTAGGGGGGAAGTTATTTGTTTTATGGAATCATTAAAGTTTATAGCTTAGATTGTAAAAGTCTGTTCCTATTGCATGAACTATAGCAGATGTATCAGTAGGAAGTTGACTTGATCTCTTTGGCTCTTCAAAGTAGAATTTGTATTAATGATGGGAAGCAATAAGGATACACATTTCTGGTCTATTTAAAGAATATGTAGGCATGTATATGGGTGGATATAAGATATAAATACTATATGTAATATATTTATTTGATAAAGATTGAAATATGGTTAAAAAATAGAATACTAAAGTTTTCATGACTTGGATATATCTTCTGTTCTTTGACTCTATTATCAATATATTAGCAAGTTACAATTCTATATTCAGATGCAAACAGTAATTTGATCTGTTTTAACTTCCTTATTTTCATTTTTACATGTCTTCTACATCCTTAATTTAATCAAAATTAGCTCATTACATTATTACTGCTACTATGACAATGAATTTGTGTCAATGCTAGGCAAATAATTAGTGTATAGAAGCCATAGAAGTAATAGTGATGATGATGGTAGTGGTAACAGTGGTAATGGTGGTAGCTGTTGTAGCAGTGATTGTAGTAGTAAGAAAAGGAGGAGGAGGAGGCAAAGGAGAAGGAGTAGTGATAGCAGTACTGTTAATAGTAGTAATAATAGATATAGTGGTAGTAGTAGTAACAGTGTTATCGGTCATAGGAGTAATAATAGTTATAGTAACAGAAGTAACTAATATTAGCAATAAGAGTAGGAGCAGAAGCAGCAACATGAGGAGGCAGAAAAGGAGGATAAGGAGGAAGAGCTGAAGAAGAGAAAGAAAAGGAGGAGAAGTGGTAGTAATAATAGTAGCAGTGGACCCTTAACACTTACTAGCCATGTGACCTTGTGCAAGTCACTTAACCTCCAATTATCCTGCTTTCTCCCCTCTGAAAAGCAAAATATTAATAGTAGTAGTAGTAGTAGCGGTAGTAGTAGTAGTAGTAGCAGTAGCAGTAGTAGTAGTATTGGTGGTAATGTTAATAAAAGCAGTGATAACAGATGTAGTAGGAAGAGTGGTATCAGTGCTACTAGTCATAGTACTATTAATAATAAACAACATAGTAGTTATAAAATTAGCAGTAGTGGTAGGTGTAGCAATAAGAGTAGCAGTACTGGCAGTAACTGACACAAAGGACCTTTGAAAGCATCCAAAGGGTTTAAGATATTTCACCTCATTTTTTCAGTAAAAGAAAGCAATTCAGAAAAAAAAAAAATCACTGGAATAGTAGACGTAATGTCCAAAGTTGTTACTGCCCTTGTCACATCTCCCTTAATTCATATTCAATCTCCTGGCAAAGTTATTTCCTCCTATGATGGTTTTATCTGACTTTACAAAAAAAACCAAACATTTTCATTTTCTATGAATAGAGTTTATACCCAGCACAAGTAAAGGCCCACCAAACATGGTTAGCACAGTCTTAAATCTATAAGGCACAATTTCCTATTTGCAAAACTTATATGAATGCATGCATCTATAAATATGTGTATGTGTATATGGCTATACATATATTTTCTTTAGTCATGTGTAATGACAGCACAGCTTGTAAATAAAAAAAAAAAGCACTGTATAAAGGTATTCATTCTGTTCAGCTTCTTTCATAGAGATGATTTTTAACCCAAGATCATTTAGAGTAAGCATGCTCATTTCTAGGCATAGTTTAACTCCATCCTGTTATAGGCAAGTGAAAAGATTATGCTGTATATATAGTATATATGCCAGGGAATTATTCTTCCATTGATGTACATGTATTACTTCTATTAAGCTTAATAGAAGCTTCACAAGCCATATCAATAAGATGATTTGCCTCTGAATCTTTCCTTGACAATCTTCCCACATCAAGAAGATGACAATTATAATAAAAGCATGGAAATTAGGAAATAGAGACCTATCAGATCATCTTGTTCCTTTAACAATACAGCATTTCATCCTCTGGGGTTTTTCCCTAAGTAAACGCTTTTCATTCAAAACCTTACAAATAATAGGCAAGGTGCTCTTTGGGGAAACATTCTGTAGCCCAGAGGACCTTCAGGCAGTTTATTTCCCCCCTTGAAACCCAGCCTTAGGTTTCCCTTTGTCTCCCTTCCAGCTATCATACTTAGCAACTTCCTTGGACTACTTGAAACACTTACTTGTGTCTGTTGAGTGGGCACTGTCAAAGACAGAGGAGTCTGCTGGAAACTCAGTGTAGGAGGCAATTGACTATAGGAGCAGACACATAAAAATACCGTGTTACAATTTCGTTGTACAAGCTTCAGCTGCAATTCACAATGGGCTCAGTTCTGCTCCCATTATTCAAGCACGGGATTAGCTGTGTTCATTTGTGTCTGAATTCCCTGGTTATTGTGACAAGAAATTTTGCTATGAGAGCTGGAAATTTCTCCCAATGATACTGACTTCCACATCTCCATGTCTGCCCCAAGAGGGAGAGGTTGCCACCTGGGGAAAATATTTCAAATCAATTTTCAAAGACATTGTTTTATTCTGCAAATAATCCATATGGGGAACTGTAGATAGGAAAGGCCAGTATGGAAAATTTATATGATGAAACAATATAATTCATTTTCTTGATTATCATTGCTCTCATTTATGGCTAGGGACAACATTCAAAGTAAATAAAATAGACAATAATGGTCAACTATTGCCAAGGAAAAAAATTGGTTCGATGCTATCCTTTTGAGACTGCAAATTTTCTTCATCTGTCTAGAAATAGTTTTGAAAAATATGTTTTTCCCAATCAACACTCTCACACATGTATACTTACACACAATCTATACATGTACACTATCTATACACACACATGCACATATACATGTAAGCATGCATGAATCATCATGCTTTAACACTCTCTCCCCCATTGTGAAACTTCTTGGGAAGTTCTTGAACTCAATAATGTGTGCAAGGCTTGGGGACCACAGAGGTCTTTCATTGACTAAGTGACACATTAGAGATTTCCCATCATTTTAATGAATTCTTGGTCAGTCATTTAGAGTTGTCTTAAAGCTACAATAGAGTGAAAATGGTTTTATTTGTAATGAGGCCAACAATCTTTGGGATTGAGATGAAATTTTTTTAGCTATTAAGTATTAACTAAGTGGTAGCTATAAGTACCTCTCCTATAGACACAACTTTAAAAAAATAATTCATTGTTTCCATTTCAGGAAAAGCATTTCTCCTTAAACATTTTTTAATACCTGCAATGATTAGTTGAACAAATGCATTTTCAGACAAAAGGATTGTTTCTAAATTTAAACACAATGATTATCAAATTGAACTGGAGGTGGTGAATTAGTGAATATGATTTTGGCATCTATATATCCTGGATTTTCATGGAGAGTCCTGATTTTAAGAAAAGAAAGTATATTCTTAGCCAGTCACTAGAAAAAAAAAAGAACATCTCTCAGTCAAGTTATCTTAATTTTTGGTTCAAAAACTGTGCTTGTCATGTATATACTTAGTATCTCTAATCTGTTCCTTGCCATTGGGATCAATTCCTCTCTCCTTCCTTCCTTCCTTCCTTCCTTCCTTCCTTTTTCATTTTTAAAGTTAGAAGGATCTTACTCCTCCCTTTTTTTGGTAGTGAATAAATGGCAGTAGATAATTCTGCATAGATCTTGTAGGTTTGTTTATTTACATATTTTCCTAGACGGATTCTGGGTTTGGATTTAGAAGACCTGGGTTTGAATCCTGGCTCTGTCACTTACTATTAGCCATCTGATCTTCCTAGTCATGTGAACTTGGGCAAGTAACTTCACTTTCCAGCCTTTAGACTCTTCATCTGTTAAATGAAAAGAGGAAATACTGATTATTATGTCAAGTTATAAAATTCTAGCATTCTAACATCTCTTTGAGTTCTGATATTTTATGTTCTAATGTCCCTTGTACTTGTACCCTGTATGATTCTAATGGCGCCAAAGTACCAATTATCCATCAATAAGTAAACACATTCTAAATTAATGAGTGTTGCCATGTCTGGCCTCCACTTAATAGTTGACTTCCTTTAACTGTTGGCTGTTTTGCTTCAGGGATTGTTAGTATATCAAAGTGAAATTTATGCACAAAGTAAAGTGGGCTCTTGTATGTAGGTTTATTTTCTTTGGTTGGAAATTACCTTTTTTAAAAAAAGTAAAAGTGCTATTTCAATATTCCTAATACCTTAGAAAAGAAGCTTTGGCTCAGTCAGTCTTTCTAGCCTTATTTGATTTCAATTTCTACAGACTGAAGACTTTGTTTACTGCTTCCTCTGAGATCTAATGGAAAAGAACCTGTTTGCTATTTGGATTGAAACATGAGGCAGATGTTTGATTCCCTGACTTAGGAGGAGAAACATAACGCTATAGTTATCATATGAATGATGCACTCTCTCTCCAAATAATAGAGGGCAGAATCTTTCATAATATGAACAAGATGTCAAATTGATAATAGTATTGGTTTTAATGTCACACCTGGGCATAATTTCTGCTTCTGATGATCAATAGATATATATAACATTAGTCATTCAGTTAAACTTTTTATGTCTCAAGAAACTCATTAATAAAAACATACATAATAATATTTTATTACCTATAACAAAATATTGTTGGGGAAAAGTTGTTTTATAACCCTTAATCCATCATAGAAATGTGTTAATGTTTCATTTAAATTTTGAAAAAGTAATGTTTAATAGAACATAATCCTAACAATAATTATTTGGAAAAGGTAGTTCGGAGGTCATTATTCCCAAGTCTTGGTGCTTTTCCCAAATACATCCACTCAACGAATATATGGCAGAGCAGAACTCATATTCCAGTCTTCTGATTCCTTCTGATTCTAGTGGTCTTTGGTAGACATCTCGGCATATCTTTTTATCTTTAATCTTCTCTGTATGACTTTTTATGTTTTATGTATGAGGAGTTCAGCAGGAACAACTGCAATTTGTCACTACCAAAAGATATAATAACTAAGAAATAATAACTTAAATTGTTAACATTCCTATTTTCTGCTGTTTTCAGGAGGAAAGGCTGCTGGGCATTTCTTTAAGGGATTGAAACTGTCAACTTTTAAAAATGAATTCTAACTCTGAATAAGTACCCTAACACTAGAAGACCAACATACACTCGAAATCATTTCCCCCCAAATAAAATAATTAATATAGCTGAGAAACTGTCTTCCTTGAGCTGAAATACATTTGCAGATGATTTAGTTTCAAAACTTAACCATGGTATTTAAGAGCCTAGCATAGAAACAAATGCTTCCAGAGTTCTTACCATGCTACTGTAAACCAATTATATATTTATGCCTCATTGATCAGCATGTACGTAGGTTAGTTGATAGAATATTTGCTACTAATCTCAAAGTTCTAACTTTAAATCCTTCTCTAAAAAGCATGCACCAACAGTAGCAGCTTTGTTTCCCCTACTCTCATTTACTTGTATGGTTACAATTATTATCTCTATATATTCTACTTGCTCAATTTCAACCTATTTCTCAATCTTTATTCTCACATTGCCAATTGCCTTTTACACATTTTAAATCAAATGTACCTCGATACCTTAAATGTACCATGTCTGAAACTAAAATAATTATATTTCCCTCCCCCCAACTCTCCCCTTTTCCTAATCTCTCTTTTACTGTCATGGGTATGTCTGCTGTCAGTCATCCAGATATAACTTTCTTCTACTCATCATTCGCATCACTTTCCTCATGTACAGAATTAGTGGTATAGTTGTGTAATTTTCCTTACTAACAACACACATATGTAGATGCACACATGTGCATATTTAAACATATACATGCATGTATATATGTAATTCATATGTGTGCATATATATACACATACATATATACATTAAATATGGGTATACACACATCTCTATCTCTCTGTCCAGTCTTCACTTTTCTGACCCTAAAAATATCCTCTTGCAGGGTTTCATCACCTTACTCCTAGACTACTGTAAAAATGTGCCGCTTGGCCTCTGTGCTCTAAGTATATGTCCATTCTGATCAATCCTCCCCTATGCTATAAAATTGACTTTTCACAAAATACAAGACTGATCATATTACCTCCCTATTCAATAAACTCGAGGCAGGGGTGGGGAACTTGTGTCCTCAAGGCCACAGGTGGCTCTCTACATTCAATCCTTTGAGTCCAAAGTTCACGGAACAAGGAGGATATAGAGGGCCATATGTGGCCTCAAGTCCACAGGTTTCCCACCTCTGCTGGTGGCTCCCTATCACCTCTAGAATCAAATATAAAATCTTCATTTTTGTGTTCAAAACCCTTTATAATTTTAAAATACTAATCACAATAGTCCCTTCTTATCTTTTTAATTTTGAGCTTTACCCTACTCCATAGACTTTGTGATCCAGTGATACTGGATCTCATGAGACACATACATCCCAAGCCAATGTATTCTCACTGGTTCTCCCTCATGCCTAGAATTCTCTCCCTTCTCATCTCTGCCTCCTGGATTCCCTGGTTTCTTTCAAATCTCAGTTAAAGCTCTGCCTTCTTCCAATATCCTTTCCCAGTATGTGTTTTAGTGCCTCACTCAGATACTTCCACCAATTTATCCTATACATATATAGTTTGTACATAGTTGAGTTTATATATTAATATCTCCAATTCAGCATATCCAAAATGGAAATTATTACATTTCTCTGCCCCTAAACTTTCCCCTTTTCCTAATTTCCCTATTACTATCATGGGTACCCGTCATCCTCCCAGTCACCCAGACTTAGAATTTTCCTCTACTTTGCATGTTGTACATAGTTAAATTTGTATTTTGTCTTTGCAATTAGATTGTAAATTCCTTGAGAGTAGGAACTCCTTTTATTGTTGTTTCCTTATATCCTCAGTGCTAAGAATAGTGCCTGTCACAAAGTAAACCCTTAATAAATGCTAGCATTTATCACACTGTTGCCCTACTGACTTTAGTTCAGACAACATCTGGAATATTATGTTTAATTCTAGGTGCATTTTTTGGGGGGAGGAGCATATTGACAACATGTACATTTTCAAAAAAATGAGAGAGACCAGAAATTTAAAAGAACTTGAAGCCGTATCATGTAATGATGAGTTGAAGAAACTACATAGATTTCTCCTGGGAAAGACAGATTGGAGAAAGGATAAAATATATGTCTGCAGGTATTCAGGGTAGTACAAGGTGGAAGAAAGATTACATTTATGCTGCTTCTTCTCCAGAGTAGAACTTGGAGCAATGGGAATCTGTAAAGCAGAAGATTAGAGAGTAGATAATATGATGTACTAGAAAGAACATTGGACATAGAATTTTAAGGTCTCTGCCCAGGTTTTGTTATTTGTTACTTTCTTGAGTTTCTTTCTCCTTGGGTCTGACTTTCCTAATTTTCAAACTAAGAGGGAGGAATGAGTCAACTAGATGTTTTCTAAAATCCTTTCTATCTTTAAAATCCCTATTATCCTATGATCCTCTGTCCAAACATGGAGTGAGTTGCCTTGGGAGGTAGTAATCTTCTTGCTAATGAAATCTTCAAGGGGAAGGGGGATAAACAATTGTCAGGAATATTGACCAAAGAATTAATTTATTTTTAAGGTACAAATGTTATTAGTTGACTTCATCGGGCCTCTCCAATAAATATTTTTATTTAATTATTTGATTTCATGGTGAAGACTATGACTGATACCACTGCAATAGGAGAAGAGACATTTGCTAAATTCAGGGAGAGAATATTCTGTCCTTTCTACCCTTAAACTCATTACATTCAACTATTTTTTTGCTTCATACTGTATTTATTTTACTCTCCCATCTATGCCTTTGTTTTTTGGTCTCTAACAAAGAAAAATGTCAAGATCTGGATGAAGTAACTATTACTATGGAATAATATATTGATACAATGAAGTTTGTTTATTTCAATAAATTGATGGCGTTTGTGATCTTGCCAGTGTTAGTTCTACCTCCCAGGAGGACAGATGACAATCACATTATGAGAACATCATATACAAATCTTGTCCATGTCCTAGAGAGAGGAAATTTAATGTGAAAATAGTCAAGGTGGATGGGTAGGATGGTTCCTAGATCTCTTGACATTAGATATATAACAGTACAATAAACAGACTTTTCATCCTTCGGCCTTCTCTTTCACTATGTGATGGCCTTACATCCTTTCCCTCCCAATTGTATATCTTCCTGATGTTATATCTTGTGATGACTTCAGTTTACACTATACCATTTTATTGTATTATAGCCTGCTCACACCCACCATGGATTTCCTCATTGTCCTTTAGATGGGGAACAACTTTAATTCTTCAGTAATGGTGATATTCCATATGTTATACTTATGTAGCATGTAAGAATATTTCTGTTTTGTGTTTTCCAAAGGATCTTATATTACTTTGTCATATATGTGGCTGAAACTTTCTTGTGAGAGTTTAAGGTAGGATTTGCTCAAAAATAAAATATCTTTTGATAATCAATAAGTAGGTTTCCCTTTGAGTAACTTTTAAACAAAAATAGTTTTCTGCAATACAGCATTTGGAAAAATCTACTCTTTCCCTTCTTACTTTCATTAATGATGCACACAGTATACATGCAAATTATGCTCAATAAGATTTTGAAGAAATGGAAAATTAGGCATATTTATTTGCAGTTATTGATTATTTCTTGATTATATTTTAGATAGTAATAATCTCCTTTATCTTCCAAGTTTTTAACATACTCTGCCCATATAAACATCTTAAGAAATGAACCTTCAATGCTCTCAGAATTATGTTAATAAGTCATTTGTGAATGTACTTGATCTTCCCATCTATGTTTTCTTTGTCATTTCTACTTTGGTATGTAATATATCGTGGATTATGATACTAGGATCTAAAAGTGTCAATTTCATCAAAATTTATAGCAAAAAATAAGCTTTTTATTATTATTTTGGAAACATTGACAATCAAATAGTACTGTTACTACACGTGGCATATGAGTTCTAGCTATAGTTTTGTTTCTAATTACCTATGTTACTTTACCTGTTGCTTGTGAGAGCTTGGACTTGATTTGGAACACTCATTTTTTTTAAATAGGTGTGAAATAAAACAACTTTTTTATTTGCCCTGGAACCAGGAGGATTGGAGTTCAAATTGGGCCTTAAATACTTATTATCTATGTAACTCTGGGAAAGTCACTTAACTTCGATTCCCTCCCAATAAAACATTACATTTTGCAGGTGGCATGATTGCTTCCTTCCTTCCTTCTTTCCTTCCTTCCTTCCTTCCTTCCTTCCTTCCTTTCTTCCTTCCTTCCTTTGTTCCTTCCTTCCCTCCTCCCTTTTCTCTTTCACTTCTTCCTTTTCTCTTATTTCTTTCATTTTCTCTCCTTTTCCGCCTCTTTCTTTTTTCCCACCTTCCTTCATTTCTCTTCCTTTTCTCACTTTCTCCTTTCCTTATTTTTTCTTTCTTTCTCTATTCCTTGTCTTTATTTTTCTTTCTTTTTTCTTCATTTGTTGCTTTCTTTCTTACAAAAACAATTACTAATTGATCCAAATCAGCTAAAAACATACCTGGCAGCAGCTAGCTGCTGGATAGTTATGGCATACATATATTTTGTCCCAATTTGCCAAATACTTCATTTGTGCTATTTACTTAGATAAATTATATATATAATATATGTATATATGTACATATGTATATATTATATATAATATATGTATATATGTACATATGTATATATAATATGTGTGTATATATATGTATATGTATATATATAGATATAGATATATATAGACATAGATATAGATATAGATATAGATATAGATATAATGTCATTTGAGTTTTGCTGTAACTGTAGGGTCAAGTTGGATGAATTGAATCCATAGCCTAAGTGTCATACTTTCAGAGATGGTGTGATGATGTGATCTTTACAATCCCTTCTAGCAGTATAGAGGTAGTATGTGGTAGTATAAAGAGTACTGGACTTAATCATGAAGACCTTTGCACCAATTATCTGTTGGCCTGGAGAAAATCACTTCATTTCCCCAAATGTCAGTTTTCTTATCTATAAAATCAGATAGTCAGTCAACAAGCATTCCTTAAATTCTTACTAGGTTCCATATATTTTGCTGATGGGTGAGAATATAAATATAAGCTAAAAAACAGTCCCTGACTTCAAGGAACTTATATACCAAAAAGACATTACATAAAAGGAATCTGAAAAGTGTTAGTAGTGGCGTAAGGTTTGGGATAGTGGAAAAGAGATGATATGGGGGCATATTAGCGAAAGTTTGGAGAGTCAGGAAAGCATCCTGGAGAGAAATATATAGATGGCTAGCCTAGGTATGCTCCTGAAAATTACTCATGCCATAAATCCTTCCCAGATACTGGCATACTATGGAACAAACTAAAATAATCCAAATACAGGATTATAGTCACAGTGAGAATTCAAGAAACCATTTGCTTCCTGGATTAGCAAAAAGAACTATGAATATTTAGCCTAAAGAAGTATGGATTTATGGGAGTCATGATCATTGTCATTAAATACTTGAGGAGTTGTCACTTAGAAGAGGAAATAGACTTATTCTCTTGAACCCTCTACTTTCAAACCTTACATGCTTTTCCCAGAAGGCAACACTCAGACTCCTAGCTGAACCCACGCCTTTGCACAAGTTTTCTCCTTTGTCTAAAATGTACTGCCTACATACTTCTTCCCTTTCAGGATCCCTAGCTTGTTTTAAGACCAAGAACAAGTGTGACCTCAGCAAAAATCCTATCCTGATCTCTTCAGTCTCCCAGTGGAATGAGTTTTTCCCTCTGTAATGTTATGTTTCTGTGTATGTGTTTGCACACACACACATGTATCTGTGTATCTGTGTGTTTATTGTATGTGTTGTGTGTATATAGTACATATATACACATATATTCATATGTATATATGTATGCATACATATACACTTTTCATTAAAATGTTAATCCCAGTGGTAGCATAGTGCCCAGCGTATGTTTATTACTTGATAAATGCTTTTTAATGAATGAGTGGTAAAAGCATGGAAATTCTAAATAGGCATATTTTTGTTTGATATAGGGGAAAATGTAATGATTAGAGCTTCTTCCACATAGGATGGATTGCTTTGTCTGACAATAGAGATTTACAGGTCCCAGAAGCTTTGATTGTGACAGCATTTTATGCAATAGAAATCCAACATACCATCAGTGGAAGTCTTTAAAAAGGACTGAATGAATGTAGATAATGTTATAGATTGGGAATATGGGTTGGATAAGAGATGGCCAAATGATCTTTGAAATATTTTCTAGTTCTTAAATTTTATAATTAGATATTAATCTATTCATAATCTAGAGTTTAGTCTAGATTCTAATTTTTGAGGATAAACCTGATTTTAGAATTTAGATACACATATTTAAACCCAGAAAAGTCATATTTCTTAAGTCTACTGTCTTCTAAACTCCTTCAGAAGCCATCATTTTATTCTTGCTGTCAATTAGAAATGTTGATCTTGCTCATATTGCAAAATGCTACATGAAATTGGGAGGTTTATCCCAGATTATATATTTAAAAAATAAAGCATTTCAGAATCCCTGAATTTGGTTATCAAAGACATCTCAATCCATTAGGCCCTCAAAATTGCACTTGCTTTGTACTTGCGAAATATTCTCATTGCTCAATTTGGGTTGAAAAAAGTCAGTTTTCTTGTTGAATAATAATGAAGTAGGAAAAAAAAAATCACTGTTCAAAGGTAATGTTAGAAGTCCAGCACTAAACTATTTGCCATAATGAGAAGAGTAAATAGACACTTGGATGATTTTAAGTGTTCCTGTTCCTCTCTAGAATGCTATCTACTAATGCATTTAGGGATGTCAGACTTCTTGAATATTTTGCTTAATAATATGTGTTTGAGAGGTGGAGGAGCATTGGACTTAATTCTGAACATCTCATTGTTGCTCACATCACACTTTCCCCCTAAGTGTGGTTTGCATAAAACCTGTGTGGCATCTTATAATTAGAATCTTTGGTTTATTCATTTTGATCATTGTTTCTATCTTTATTTAAATACCCCCCAGAAAAAGAAAAAAAAGATTTTTGAAATGTACTGCCATGGACAGTATGTAAACAGACATATACAGAAAAATGTGCATATGCATGTGCACAGATTTACACATATGCACACACATGTGTATATGTACAGTACAAATATATGGCATATTGTTATGTATGTGAATATTCCCACTTAGATGTACATATATATTACAGAATGATTCCATAGAAAAGTAGAGAAACAGTTCCATAATAGAAAGCGGGCTGATCTTCAAGTCATCAAGATCTGGGTTCATATGCTGCTTGTGATGTCAAATACATATTTTGCCATAAATTACTTAACTTCTTAATTGTCAAAGAAATTGTTTAAGGTTGCAAATTTCATCTGAGGCTATGATCACTGTCAGAGGAAGAAGTTTGATACACCACTTAATTGTATTTCCTGATTCTGTATCTACCCCCACATAAAACATGTGTAATGTTCTGGGACTCAGTACTATCATACTGATATTATTCAAGTGGAAGTGTGTGCCATCTCAATCAAATTTCCCTTCCCTTTGGAGCATGCATAGGGTGTCCTCCATGACAGTGACAAACACCTTTAGAAAGCTACATCTTCCTACTTTATGCCCTGTGTGTGACTTCCCGCTACAGGCTTTGAAACATCACTGTAAAACCTACAATTTGACTTACCACAAAATAAATTCCTGCAGACCAGAGGGTGGAAGTTTCTGACATTAAAATATGTGTTCTTTGAAAAACTGGTATTAAAAAACATTCCTTCTTCTGCTCTCCCCAAACCCCATGAGTTGTGAGGGTCCTAAGCATATCTGCTTTTGCATAGTCCCAACAATTCTTGTTATCATATCTGAAAGAAAAAAGAGGATTATTATTGGGCAGTTAAACTAGACATTAAAACTAAAAAAAAAAAAAGATAGAACTGAAACTTAAACAGGACTCAAGCATGGAAAAATTACGAACCAGGCTGTCAGAACTAGATTTTAACATCTTCCTAGCATTTAGGCATTTCACATATATGCACTCTGCCTCTTTTTGATTACTTATTTGTAAAATAATTAATCCCCAGGTTCTATGTTTCCTTCTACCTCTAGCATTCATTTTACTTTCAATGTGCTCTAAAGGCCCTTCAGGCTAAGAAAATCCTTTTCCAAGATCTATTCCTACTCTGACATTCTTTTTCCAAGGTCCCTTCAGCTTTAATACTCTGTGTTCTAAGATCACTTCCAGCTTTGCTATTCTATATTCAAAGGACTCTTCTAGCTGTGACCCTTTATGTATGAAGACTCTTTTCCATTCTAACATTCTATGTTCCAAAGACCCTCCTAGATCCAACATTCTGTGAGTTTTTGATGCAACATTTCAACTTGCTGTTTATATTTAAAGTGACCATATGATCAGATGCCAGTACAGCATACATTAATCTGAGCAAAAAATAATGTCTGACAACAAAGATTTACAAGCTCCAGAATCCCTGACAGACACACATTTTAATACAATTGAAATCCAGTATGACAATTTTTTTAAAAAGACATTTATTTGACTTTTCTTATAACTGTTTTTGAACTCTATTGGGAACAGCACAGCTTAATATTCACAGAGTTTCCTGAAAGGAACTCATTTCCATGAATCACATTCTTGAAGCTCAAACTTGAAATGAGTAGAGAACTTTGGTGTATCCTGTTTTATTGTACCATCTTATCTTTGTCGAAACCTGAATATCCTGTTTACTGACAGTGAGCTGCATTTCAATCTTTTTGAAAATTAACAATAACAGAACTCTCCCTCTCTCTTTCATATTCTGTCTCTCTCCCCCTTCCTCTCTCTCTCTGTCTCTCTCTCTCTCTCCTTCCTTCCCCTCCTTTTTTCCCTCCCCCCCCCCATCCCACAGTTTATACATTCTATTTCTTGTACTACATGGTATTCATTTTAATGCAGCATACAAAGTAGATGAAGCCTTTCGTCCCCTAATGTCTGGTAACATGTTAAAAATAACATTATGGCTCCATCTAGTGACCTAGATTTTTCCATCCTTTTCC
>CM053581.1:56772416-56828363 GCA_028627135.1 Pseudochirops cupreus
AAAAAAAATTTTTACACGCAACTGGGAAATAAGACATATAGGCATTGGGGTACAGAAATCCATGTTGCACTACCAGAAAGTTAGAGTGGGGTTGGTCGAGGACATAAGAGAGAGCAGATTGGGTGAAGAAGTCTTCAGTAAACTTGCCGTCTTGGGGTGGGGATAGGGAAAAGATGGGGAGAAAATTTGTAACTCAAAATCTTGTGGAAATGAATGTTGAAAACCAAAAATAAATTTAAAAAATAATTTTAAAAATAAAATAAAATGTCAAAAAAAAAGAAAGTTGAACAACAACAACAATGAGCATTACATTAGCTCCTTCTTAAGAAGATAATTACCAATTCCTAATCGGTTTCCATTGTTTGGGTTCCTATTTGTGTGGAGAATTCTTAGTATGGACATGGTCCTAGAAACTCAGTAGGTAGATATTTACAATACTTCTATAACTTACCATCTTATACCAAAGCTGTTTCTGAAATGTCTTTGACATTTCTAATTAACTTTCCTAATCTTGGTAGAGGAAATATTCATTGTTTGATAAACAATAGGTATGGAGAGACAATATTCTATTTGTTTCTGAGTAGTCTTTCAGAAACAGGGAAAAAAATCTAATTTGGCAGATTAATAAATTCAGGCTATTTTTGCATTTTGGATTTCCTATGGCACAGGTCTCACCATTTTACTTCTGACTCTACAAACTTCAGGGGTTCCCCCATCACCTCTAGGATCAAATAAAAAAAATGTTCTTGGCAATCAAAGTCCTGTGTTATCTACCCTTCCTAGCTTTGCAGTCTTTTTTCATCTTACTTCCAGTCACATACTCTTCAATCCAGGGACCCTGGCCTCTTGGAATTTTTCATAAGCAATCTCTCTGAGATTTTAGTTGGATCTTAAAGGAAGCCAGCAAAGTCAATAGGCATATTTGATAATATAGAACATTCCCGAACGTATCTACCACACTGTAAGTATTGAGGATTTTATTATTCTTTTAGATTGTAGTTTCTAGGATCCTAGATAATATTCCTCAGGTTCATAACTTATAAACATTTCCACCACATGTTGTATAGTGAGATATTGGGGTGATATGATGTGATTTTTACCACACTTGCACTGAATGATGATATTGCTAAAGGTAAGCTATCAGGCAATTGTTGGCAAATTGCTTCTTTTGTCTATTGCTCTATAAAGCAAGTGGGCATTGGTCAGTAAATGGAGAATCCAAAGGAAATTTGACAATGTAATGCTGTTTTTGCCTCAGCTGGCCCACACTGAAGCTTGAGGGAATTTAGGAAGATGCACAAACTGAAATACTTTGCCTGTCTCAACTGACCCCTTTGCAACATAGGGGTAGTTGCCTCCCCTTCTTGTCCACCCCTGCAAGATGAGTGATTAGGAGATCCTGTAGGAGTTAATGCTCCTATTATCAAGAACCCATTGAGAACAGAGTAGAACAAAGTAAGATTATTAACCCCTTAGAAGTTGTCTTCCTGTCTTTTTCTGTCTTCTCAGATCAAGAGTGAACCTGTTAGAGGCTGGAGTCCAAAAACTTCAGTTCCTCCTTAGAAACACACATATAGAAAATGCCTGGAGCAGAGAGATGGAGTGTCTTGCTCATGGGACATTCTAGAAGACCAGAGTCATTGGGTTGAAGAGATTACCAATTTTTCTCCTGAATTTTATATGAAAGTATGTTCCTGTAAGAAATTATCTAAAAATCTTAACAAAAAAAAAAGTTTTAGGGGTATATGCTAGATGCAAAATTCAATCTACTATAGCCAATACTATAAATTAATACTATTAGGGCATGGACCAAGCTTCATCAGATTCTATGGATCTGCTATCACCAAGGCACTGAACATAATAGGTAGTGTGCTTAATTAAATTGCAATGAATTCGTATAGGACTAATGTTTTATCTATATTTAAATCTTTCCCAATATTTAAAAAATTTTATTAGACAATGCTAGAAATGTTTATCAATTTGAATATCTGAAGTAAACATTATATATACGTATGTGTGTGTATGTGTATACATATATATGTGTATATGTGTGTGTGTATATATATATATCTATATCTATATATATAGAAAGATAGATATAGATATAGATATAGATATGTTTCAATAATTTGTTCACTAATCCTTTTTCTCCTCATCAGTTTACTCCGTAATTTTGCTTGAGGTCAGAAATGCCTATTCATTCTTTAAACTTATTCAAAATCAATATTACACCAGGAAGCTTATCATTTGGATGGTGGCTATATCTTTGTCTCAGGTATCATATCTTTATCCTGTTTAGGGAGTTCAGAACAATTAATGTCATTCTTCTAGTCCTCCAGGTCAGTAACAAAGGTTGTGCTTTCATCCAAAAAGGGCCCATTTGGCTTTTTTACTCTCAAATATCCTTCATTTCTCTAAGATGGCAGATGGAGAAAAAGCTTAAACATTTGCACAATTTTGTTTTTAGAACCTCTTTCCCATCACAAGAGGGTATTTTTCCTTTAAATTTCTTGGGTTTGTCCTCCTCCCATCACTGTTCTCTAATCCATTATTACTTGCAATGTTTGAAGACTTATGGTAAAAATGTTTTGTTTAGAAACTATCAAACAGTTACTGTCCCTTTTACTGAGCACCCTTCTAATAGCTATATTTAAGCAGAAATTTTCAATGGTTTCATCATATCCCTTTAAAGCATTTGTAATTTGGCTTCTTCAAAATTACTTGATTCTACCAATTTTTAAATTAGCCTAATACAGAGAGAAATATATTTTATATAAACAGGATGCAAAATGTTTCTAATGATGACTTGCCTTTGAGAACTTGTATAAAAACATTATTAAGGACTTATGATTAGATGAAGAGGTAGGCCAGTCATATTGTACTTCTGACACTTGGGACGTTGCTTCCTCAATAGCCACTTCCTAATGCTGGTGAAACTATCAGTCTGGGGCCTGACTCTTTGGTCTGGTGATGGCCTCTATAGGACCACTATTTTCTGAAAAGGAAGGAAGTCATTTATCAAGCGCTCACTATGTGCCTGGTACTGTCCTAAAAATTGGGGATAGGAATGCAAGCAAAAGATCAAGATAGTCTCTATCCTCAAGTTTGCTTTTGTCCTGACAAAAGGCATCATATAAAAGGGAGCTGAAAGTGGGAAGAGGAGAGAGAGTGAGGAATGAAGGTACTGGTTACCAGTCAGAAATATGGTTTCAAAGTCTGGAAAGTCAACAATAAGGCCAAGAGGAAATTAAGAAGGGTTGACGTGAATCCCACAATAAAATGAAGGTCCCTTTCTTCTTTTCTCCAAAGACAGAAGGGAGACAACCTTCCAGGATGAATAGTGAGGATTGGGAGGGGAGTAAGGGTTGAAGGTGACTCTTGTGCAAGGAAGCTGCAGGCACTGAGAGAAGATGGAGAAGTAGAGGTGCCACCATTATGAAGTGGAGAAAGTCAGGAAGAGAAAAACTCCATTCATTCTTTACTTCATTCCCTACTCTTTCATCTCTGCCTTGCCAGCTACCTTGTCCTCATTCATGACTGCTCTGTCTTTCCTCACCACCCAATCTACTTTTACCACCCTGTAAGATTGTATTACAATGAAACCTGGTTAAATCAATGCCCTTATTACTCTTGGATATGTTAATCCACTCCCTACATCTCAATCAACATCCTTGTAACTTCAGGGCCCAAAGTAATGTCTCCCTAACCACCATTCCCCTTTGTGTATCATCTCCCTATTTAGAATGTAAGCTGCTCAAGGGCAAGTATTGTCTTTGTGTTTTCTTTTTTATTCCCAGTATTTAGCATGATGTTTAGCACATAGTAAACATTTCATGAACTTTTTTTTTATTGACTGATTCAATAAGGAAATGGAAATGCACCATCTTTGTGCTATACTGTTTATCTGGAGATATTGAAAGTACCAGAGGAAGTCCACTAGTATTTTAAATACATATGTTATAAAACTTTTTTTTTCAATGACTTGTTTATTTACTTTTAGTTTACAAGATTCACTTCCACAGTCACTTGAGTTTCAGATTTTCTCCCCTCCTCCCCCCCACCCCATGGTGGTGTGCAATCATGTATAGGATCTGCAAATACTTTCACATTGTACAATAGTCTGGTTGTATAGAAGGGTTGTAACCAATGAGTGAACAATGGGAAAAAAGAAACAAAATCAAACATGAAAAAGAACGATAGCATGTATTTCTTCAGTCTCCATTTAAACTCTAGTCTTTCTATATCTTACTCTGAATGTAGATATCTCCTTCCATCCTGAGAGACATGTATAAGAATCACACAGACTGGGTGGGAAGATGTGTAAGGACTGTAATTTGCAATATAGAGAGTGCTTATATTGATGAGAGCACAGATTTAGGAAAGTATCTGAGTATCATGATATCCCAACTCATTAAGAATGCTACCAGATGACCATAATTTGACACGCTTTACTCTGCTGAACAATAATTGCTCTCAGTTGGAAGTTATTTCTTCCTTTTCATATTTTTTCAAGACAAATTGGATTTATTGAGAATCAGGTTGTTTGTTGTTGTTTTTTCCAGCTTTGGTGGAAGATAAATTGAATAATAGCTGTTTATTAAGATATTTAAAAGTGTGTTTCATTTGCATACTGATATAATAAAACTGCTATTAGATCAATACACCCTTCTGCTTTAGTTTCTTATATACAGTAAGAGACCTTCAAGGTCAACATTTTTGGGAACCTAATGCAGCAGTCAAGTCTGTGGGAGCTGAGAGAAAGTGGTACGGGAAAAACATTCTGGTAGGAAAAGGAATGAAAACTACATCCCCTCCCAAGATACTATGCTGCTTTTGAGAAGAATATTGCAGAGACCGAATGCAATATACTCTTGACTAAACACAAACTTTTGAAACTATCTGAGGTACATCATTTATACACATTTATGTCTTAAGTTAAAAATCAAATGGTGATTCCTAAATCAAGCTCATAATGAGCTAGTCTCATAGTCAAAAGGAAAACACATCTATGAACAAAAATGCAGACTAGAGCATGGGAATGCATCCTGTGAAAGTCTAGCCCTAAATCAATACATAAATTACTCACTGGGCTAGCTACACTGGGTCGTTGCTAAAAGGGAACTCTGGCTCTCTTAGCTCATTAGGATGGAAGGTTAGGTGAAGGACATTCATTTCAGGTGGAGAGGGTAGAGTGACAAAGGATTATGGGAAATTTTTGAACATTAGAGCTAACCGAACAACTATTCATGTTTGTGAAGATAAACAGTCTTATGAAGAGAAAGAGAACAGGGTGGGGATAAGGAGTAGGTTATTAACTTTTCAGGAATCTTAGGTCTAAGTATGGGAGATAAGATACAATGGGACTGATTCAAAAGTACAGGCTATTTGCTGTACTTCTGAAGTTGAGTGGAACATTCACATTTTAAAACACTTGTCAAAAAATGGAGCCAATCATGTAGATGTCATGTGAATAAAATACCCATATTTTCCAAGTACAGATTCAAACTAAAAATGCTATTCTAATAGCATTTTAATTATTGTTTACTGATTGTTTTTCTTAGAAATCTTATTTGGATGAGTTTAAGGAAGAGACACTACTATTGGTGCTAATTTTAGTAATTGGGAAATTATTTTGAAGCAGTGACAGTGGAAGGAAATCTCTTTGGTACATCAAATAATTTATTGGTGTTATCTATTCAGAGCATATCATCTTGGACAAAATGTTTATACCATAGAAAAAGAAAATCTCCTTTGTATAATACAGAATGCATGGTGGAGTTAGAACCCAGCTAATTCCACCCTTAGCTATTCATCTTTCTATCTTGTTCTTGATTCTATTACCTATTAACTTTTTAAGTTTTAATCTAATCCATAGAGCCTCCTCTAACTTTTTTTTTCTTGTATCCATTTCTGTGACACTAGTCATTATTTCCCTAATGGATTACTTCAAGGACTTCCTGGTTGGACTCTTGGAATCTTGTTTTGCCCCTGATCATAAACTACTCATTCCCCTGATTCTGAACTAAGTCATCATCTAGGCTGCTTTCCCCATTTCCTACCACCAAATTTCTTATTTCCATCCTTCTCAGCCTTCCTACCTCAAAGTTCCATATAAATGGCACCTAACCTTTCCACTGTGCCCTCTGGAATGTCTATTTCATAGGCAACAAATTTCCTTTTATCTTAAATCTTTTTCTTGTGTATTCAGAAACCTGACTTTCCAGTTATGGCACAATTTCTCTCTGGCCACCCTTTCTGCTACTAGCTTCATTTTCACTCATTCCCTTAGCTCACTGGTGAAAGTGCAGAAGTCAGTATGCTCCTTGTTCCCCATTGCCTCTTCCAGGTTCTCCCCCTACCTCCATCACTTAATTTTTTTTATTTTTTTAATTACTTATTTAGTATTTTATTTTTTATTAATTACATGTAAAAGCAATTTTAACACCCCTTCATTGAAAAACCAAGCAATTTAATATAAATTGTACGTGTACAGTCATGCAAATATGTTTCTATATTATTATGTTGTGAAAGAAAACCAAGACAAAAAAAGCAAGAAAAATAAAGTTTTACAAGTATGTTTCCTCTGTGTTCAGGCTCTACCAGTTCTTTCTATGGGGATGGATGGCAATTTTTTTTTTTTAATCATTAAGTCCTTTAGAATTGTCTTGGTTCATTGTACTGCTGAAAATGGCTATCACTCAATTTATCATCATACAGTATTGCTGTTACTGTGTAAAATGTTGTTCTGGTTCTGCTCATTTCACTTTGCATCTGGGTTTTCTGAGAACATTATGCGCATCATTTCTTATAGTGTAATAGTATTCCATCACAATCATACACCACAACTTGTTCAGCCATTCCCCAATTAATGCATATCGCCTAAATTTCCAATTCTTTGCCACCAGAAAAAAAAAACTACTATAAATACTTTCATACATATGGGTCCTTTTCCTTTTTTTAACCTCTGTTATTTTAACCTCTGTTATTTAACCTCTGTTATGCATTTTTTATATGGCTATAGATAGCTTTGATTACTTGATCTGAAAACTGTTTGTTGATGCCCTTTGGAGAATGGTTCTCATTTTCATAAATTTGACTAATTTTTCTATATATTTGTGAAATGACATCTATACCAGAGACACTTATCATAAAAAAATTCACAGTTGTGATCACTAACTGTATTTCTCTCCATCCTATTGTTCCTCTATTTATTCTATTCTATTCTCTCTCTCTCTCTCTCTCTCTCTCTCTCTCTCTGTTTTTCTTCTTTCCTCCTTCTTTTCACCTTATCCATCCTCAAAAGTATTTTTCTTTTTACTGTGCCTTCCCCAATTACCCTCCATTCTATCAGCCCCCCACCCCATTTTATCCCCTTTTCCTAGTTTCCTTTAGGGTAAGATAGATTTTCCTCTTCTCCTAGTGCATTCCTCTTTCTCACCTCTTACTTTCTGTTTTAAGATATCATCCCATTATATTTAACTCACATTCCTGCCCTCAGTCTGTGTACATTTCTTCTTATTGCCCTAATGTAACAGTAATTAATTTAGCAGATACTTAGCCCTTAGTAACTGAGAGCTAAGTACCTCTTGAAAGAAACAGAAGGTGTGAACTCTGTCTCCTGTTGCTGACATAACAGGAAGGGGTTGGCTAAGACAGAAAGCCAGTGTGTGTGTGTGTGTGTGTGTGTAAGAAGACTTCCAGAGGCAGAGAGACAGAATTAAGAATTTTTGCTCCTGCTGGAAGAAGGGGTTCTGCTGCCTCCTGGAAGGCCAAAGTGGCTGCTGCCACCCAGAGGGCTGAGATTTCTGGGTCCTGGGGCCAGCTGAACTGCTGGAGGACTGAACAAGCATGACCAAGGTAAGACTTTGTTTGTTTGAGGCTTGGCTGATCCTTGAGTTCCTGGGAACAGAAGTGATGAAGGTTTTGAGACGTGTTAGACCCTGTGAATTTCAGTGTATACAAGAACCACCTGGAGGATTGGACAAGGACCTGGGAGCTGTCTGCCTCTGAATCCAGGTGACTGTTTGGTGGATTCAGGTAGGAGCTGGGACCATGGAAAGGGATCCTGAGAATCTGAGAGACCACCCTGAGTCAAGATGAAGAAAAAGCTTCCCCTTGGATGTATGATGAAATTGAAGTTTACTAGACATCAGGGGGTGAAGGGTTGGTGTAATTTTCTAATGATTGTATTTAGTGATTAGTGATACTTAGTGACTGATAGATAAGTGACTGATTAAGTTAATCTATAATTGTCTTATGAGTGGAAGATTGATTATTGTATTGTGAGATGACTGAATGTGTGAGGAGGCAAACCTCCTTAGGGATACCAGATGATCTTTTGTTCTTTGTTCTAAATACTGTGACCACTTTGGTGAAAACTATGTGGCTATTCTAATGTTAAGCTGTTGTGAACACTATATTGTGATTTTCTGTGATAAGATGTAATGTTGTGAATATTATATTGTGATTTGTTCTGAATGTTTGCCTTGATTTGTAATGGAATAAATGGAGTGTTCACTATACTGTGTCATCAGAACCTTAAAAGCTGTTCACAGTAGCATTCTTTTGGGAAGCTGCTCGTGCATGGCATTACACCTAATAATAAGGAAGTTCTTGGGAGTTACAAATATTACCTTCCCATGTAGGAATGTAAACAATTTAACCTTATTGAGTTCTTTATGATGCTTCTTTCCTGATTATCTTTTTATGTTTCTCTTGAGTCTTGTGTTTGAAAGTCAAATTTTCTGTCCTGCTGTGGTCTTTTCATCAGGAATGCTTGAAAGTCCTTGATTTCATTAACTGTGTATTTTCCCCCTGAGGGATTATACTCAGTTTTGCTGGGTAATTAATTCTTGGTTGCAATCCTAGCTCATTTGTCCTCTGGAATATCATATGCTAAGCCCTTTGATCTTTTAATGTAAAAGCTGCAAAATCTTGTGTTATCCTCATTGTGGTTCCATGATATTTGAATTGTTTCTTTCTAGTTGCTTACAATATTTTCTCTTTGACCTGGTGTAAAGCCACCTATGTGCAGCTTTCCAGAGGACTACTGCTGTGAACAGCTTTCAAGGTTTTGATTACATAGTATAGCAAACTTTCTATTTATTCAATAACAAATAAGAACAAAACATTCACAGAAAATCAAGGTACAGCATTCACAATGTTAAAAGTTATCACAGAAAATCAAACTACAGCATTTACCATGTCACAATTCAACAACTTATCACTAAAATAGCCACATAATTTTCACCAAAATGGTCACATAGTTTTCAACAAAGTACAATCATTTGGTAACTCAATCATTTAGTAACTCAATCATTCAATCATACTTAAGGAGGCTTGCCTCCTTAAGGGTTACAAAGTACAAAAGTCAAAGTTCTCCACCTATGGGGTGCAATTAGCTTACAACTTCAACAGTCACTACTCAGTACCCTCTTAAGGGGTAATGGAAAGTGCAAAAGCCATCCACCCCTACTTCACAAGCAAATCACAATTTCCTCAGTAACTTCTCAGTGCCCTATTTCATTAATCACTACTTAGACAATTTCATCAGTCACTACTCAGTATCCACAGAGAGGTCTTTTCATCTGGACTTGAGGCAGGTACCTCCTGGCTGAATCCACCAAACTGTCACCTGGGTTCAAAGGCAGACAGCTCCCAGTTCCTTGTCCAGCTCTGCATGCAGTTTCTGCTCCACGTTGAAGCTCACAATGTCCAGTCCATTTCAAATCCTTCATAGTCTCTGTTCCTGGGAAGACAAGGCTTAACAAGGCCACAATAACATTCATACACATTAACAAATCCACAACAACATTAGTACAAAATACCAGCACCACAATCATGCTTCCTCAGTCTTCCGCAGCTCCATCTGACCCTCAGATGTCCTCAGCAGCTCTGGCTGGCCCTCAAGAAATCCTCAACATCATAAGCTCTGTTCTCAAAATCAAAATCACTTTATCCAGCTTTCACGAGGCTTGCTCCAAGAAATTGTGTCTCCATTCTCAATTCTCATTCCTCTTCTCAGTTCTTCTCAATTCTCAGTTCAGTCTTCAGTCTAACAGAAGCTGCTGTGAGTCCACCATACTTATCCCAAGAAGTTCTGACTGTCCAGCTTGTGCTCTCTCTTATATATGGTATAGCTCCTTCCTGTTCAGCAACTTCCTTTCATGTCAGCAACAGGAGTTCATACCTCCTGTTTCTTTACAGAGGCTTAATTTGAAAGTAGGTGCTAGGTACCTATCAGCTTTCCAATACAAAGGGATCTTCAAATTCCATTACCATTACACCTGGGAGTACAGAAGTTTTGCTATAATAATACTGGGAGTTTTTATTTGGGGATCTCTTTTAGGAAGTGATCAGTGAATTTTTTCAATTTCCATTTTACCCTCTGATTATAGAATACCAGGGTAGTTTTCCTTGATAATTTCTTGAAAGATGAAGTCTCTTTCAGGTAAGCCAATAGCTTATATTATCTCTCCTCAAACCATTGTCCATGTAAATTTTTTTTCCCAATGAAATACTTTAGTTTCTTCTATTTTTTTTTCATTATTTTGATTTTGTTTTACTGCTTCTTGAAATCTAATGAAGTAATTGGCTTCCACTCGCCCAATTCTGATTTTTTTAAAAAATTATTTCCTTCATTGAGTTTTTGTACCTCATGTTCCATTTAACCAATTCTGTTTTTTTTAAGGAGTTCTTTTCTTCATTGGACTTTTGTGCCTCTTTTACCATTCGGACTATTTTTTTTAAGGTGTTATTTTCTTCAGTACTTTTTTTTACCCTCTTTTATCAAGCTGTTTACTCTTCTTTCATTGTTTCCTTATTGCACTCTCATTTTTCTTCATAATTTTTCTTCTACCTTTCTTATCTGATTTAAAAAAAATCCTTTTTGAGCTCTTCCATGCCCTGAAAACAATTCACATTTTTCTTTGAACTTTGGATGCAGTAGTTTTGATTTTATTGTGTTCTTCTGAGTTTGGATCCTGATCTTCCTTGTCACCATAATAATTTTCTATGGTCAGGATCTTTTTTGTTGTTTGCTCATTTTTTCCAGCCTGTATCTTTACTTTTAAATTTATTTTAAAGTTGGGGTCTGTGCCCTAGGTGAAGAAGGGCCTGTCCCAAGCTTTAGGATTTTTATTCAGCTGTTTTCATATCTAGTTCTGGTAGTACATAAATGTTCATGTCTTCCAAGATGTTATAGTCTAAGGAGGCATGTATTTATCATTCTCTTGGCCTATGTTCTGGTGTCTGAGTGACCATAAGCACTTTTTTCTGCCCTGGAACTATGAGCAGACTTTACACTTCCTTGTGGCACCAATCTCTGGTGTGCTAGTGCTCCTCCTTGCCCTGGGACTGCAACTTGAACCTGAGTATGGACAATGCAAAATAGTCCTACACCAAGTACAAGCAAAGGGACCCCTGTAATCTCCTTCTTACTAGTTGCCTGAGCCCTTAACTCTCTGTGGGATGAGAGCTCTGGAAACAGCCCCGCACTGCTGATCCAGTTGCCACCAGGCACAACAGTCCTTGCTAGTCAACCCTAGAAGTTTCCCTTTTGTGAATTCTGCTGCTCTAGAATGTGTTTTGAGTTGTTATGTACAGTTGATTGAAGAGGAATTTGGAGGACCTCAGGTGAGTACCTGCCTCTTCTCCTCCATCTTGGCTCTTCCCCACCTCCATCACTTAGTAACTTCTCCTCTTTTGTGCTCCACATATCTCATCTAATCAAAATGCTGGTAGCTGTTTTCTGCAATTCTCTAGGTCACTCTCCTTTCTTTCCCATCAAATTCTGTACCTGAATCATAATTTTTCTTTCCTTCCCAACTCCTACCATCACACTAAGGAACCTATATGTAGATGTAAATATCAAACACTACTCTCCTTTCACAACATAACTTCCAATACCTTAACCCTTAAGTTCTTTCCCAGACTATCATTGCTACACCAGCTGTTCTTTCTTCTTTCCTTAACTTGACATCTGATTGAACCAGGCAAACTCTGCACTGTCTTTTCTTAGTACCTGTCCTGTTACCATATTGCTGATTGCACTCTACCATGGCTTAGCCTTGACTCGATAGCAAATAGTCAATAACCATATATTAAGTGCTTAATATGTGCTAGGCACTTTTTTTCTAAATGCTAAGTATACAAAAACAAACACAGTCCCTGGTTTCAATGAGTTTATAGTATATTGGGGGAAGACAACATGAAAGTTGCAAAGCAGAGGAAGGGGCAATAGATGAAGGTACCTGGTAAAGGGGCATGATAGAGAAGTACAAAGAAGTTCAGAAACAATTTGTCTAAAGAGGAGAAGACTGTGCAAGGACCCTTCCTTAAACAGAGACCCTGGAGCCAATGGCTCTGCCCTGACATCATTGGATCTAATCAGAAAAATATTGAGGAGATAATAGTACCAAGACTGGCTTACTGTTATAGGATGAGAAGATGAATTTTCTAGAGTGGGTAGGCAGGATGGAGAAATTCAAAAACAGTATAGCTGATGAGAAATGGAGACAATACTCTGTAGGGACCCTTGTTTAACTGGATACACTGAAGCCCAGAACTACTATCTTTATTCCTACACACCTGTTCCTGAATGAAAGTGAAGAATATTATGCAATTATACTAACTAAATCCACTACATATTTATGTTCCACAACTTTAACTTGACCCTCAGTTCTACTTAGTAATCTTTTTATACCTCCTTTTTGAATCACTGCCCCACTCTCCACAACAGTTCTTACAAAATCTTTTCATTCTTCCTCAAACCTTCCATGGCTCCTCTTCCCCCCAACCTTGCCTTACATTTTACAAAATTAACCAACACCATTCACCATGAGCTCCTTCTTCTCCCTTCTTCCTAATCTCACATCACTTATATGCTTCCTACTAGTATCTATTCTTTCATTCCTCACTCACATGAAGAGGTGACTTTACTCCTTACCAAGGCTACTCCTCTGAACAAAAGCTCTCATTCCATCATATCTTTTCCAATACATTGCTCCCCCTCTCATCTCTACTATATCACTTATCTTCATTTTCTCCCTGTCTACTGGTTTCTTCCTTAATGCCTTCAATCATTCCTGTCTCTCTCCCAACCTCAAAAGTATATCTTATTTGATTTCTTTCCCTACTAACTGTTATACTATATCTCTTCTGCTCTTTGTGGCTAAGCTCTTTGAGAAGGCTATCTACAATAAATGCCTCCACTTGCTCTCCTCTCACTTTCTTCTTAACTCCTTATATTCTGGTTGCTAGGTTCATCATTCCACCAAAACTGCTTCCATTTAAATTGTCAATGATCTTTGAATTGCTCAATACAATCCTTAATCTTCATTCTCCTCAACCTCTCTGCATAAGTTGACACTATTGATCATCCTAACTTCCATGATAGTCTCTTGTCTCTATGTTTTTTGGGGTCACTATTCTCTCCTTGTTCCCTTCCTACCTGTTAGATCACTTTTTCTCAGTATCCCTTGCTGAATCTTCATCTAAGACAAAACATCTAAAATTATATATCTCAAATCACTCTGTTCTGGAACTCCTTCTCTTTTCCCTCTATACTCCAATTACTTAGTGATTTCATGGGTTTCCATGGATTTAATTATCATCACTCTGTTGATAAATCTCAAATCTACTTGCCCACCCCCAACTCTATACTGACTTATATTCCTGCATTTCCAACTGTTTTTCCCCCAGACATATTAAATTCAATGTTCAGTAGACATACGAAAGTCAATATGTCCAGGATTGAACCAATTATCTTTTCCCCTAAACCCTATCTCTCTGCAAAATTTCCTATTACTGTTGACGAAAACACCAAGGCTCACAAAATTTAGGTGACATTCTTAACTTCTCCCTCTCTCTCACTCTTATATCTAATCTGTTGCCAGGCCATGTCAATTTCATTTTTACAACATTTTTCCAAAATGCCCCTTTCTCTCTTCTGATACTGGCACCATGTTAGCACAATCCCTAATTACTTCATATTTGGATTATTGAAGCAGTCTGCTTCACCTTCCTCAACTCTTTGTCCACTCCAATCCTCCTCCATTCACTCACTAAAGATGGGCAACTTACTTGAGCTCTCTAAGCCTCAGTTTCCTCATAAGTGAAGTGAGAATAATAATAACACATACCACACAAAGCTGTTATGGGGATCAAATGAGAAAAGTTATGGAAAGTGTTTTGGAAACCCTAAAATGTTACATAAAGGTTAGCTATTATTATATGATGTGGCCTTCTTACATTGAACATACACTGCCCATTGTCTTCTGTGATACTCAGTAGTAAATAAACACAATTTCATATATTCTAATGTTATTCTAATACTATACTAATAATAGCTGAGGAGGCATAGAATTAAAGAGAGAAGAGAACACTATGGAATATCTGTCTAGAATCTATTCATATATCTATTAAGCTCTATCTATCTAGTTATCTTTCATTCTATCCATCCATCTCACTATTGCCTACCATCCATCTCCTTTCTTTCCTTCTTTCTTTCTCTATTTATTCATCTATCTATCTATCTATCTATCTATCTATCTATAGTTACAGTTATAGATATATACATATATATTACATATGTATGTATGTATATTTCATTCATCTATCCGTCTTATACAGATAGATATCTCTGTTGTCTCTCCAATAGAAAGAAAGATCCTTTAGGCATTTCTTTTTCTTCCATTTTCTATCTTAGAATACAAAACACATAGTATAGTACCTTTCTCACAGTAATTGTTTTAATACATGGGCATTGATTGATTCAGTGAATGCCAGGAAGTAGTTGTGAGACTCAAACCTACCTTCTCTATTCTTTCCTCTGTACCTCTAAACCATGATCATTTAGTCAAGCATTTTACAGATTTGAAAACAGAAACTGTTAGAAAAGAGAAGTGACAAACTCATGGTCACAAGGCTAAAGAATCGTAGAGTCAGATTTGAATTGAAACCTGAGTTTAAATCCCTTAGTCCTTACACTCTCCACTTCTACCCCACTCTGTTCTTCATGTGTTTTTTTCTTTTTCTTTTTTTCTTTTTCTTTTTTTTTTTGCTAATGGTCAAAGTGTGTGAGTAGTAACCTGACCCAATATACTAAAGAAAAAAATCAGCTGAATCTATGAGGGATTTGAAAATTCCATTTTCTTCTCTAGGGTAGGAGCCTTATATATTAGGACAAAATACAATGTACTAAGTTTCAAATGCAATTTTCAGTGATGAGTGTGCAAAATTGAATTCATTATACTTAGGGACAGAATATTAAGAGTAATTATGGAATTTGGCAGGTGCAGTGCTCACTGTATTAACTCAGAGAATGCTTGAGATCTCCAAGTGAAGGAACTTTTCCAGGTTCAAAATCATCTCTTCAGGTGGAACAAGTGAGTTATTTGAACACATCTGAGTTCCTTCTACTAAGAATGCTTTTAAGCCTCCTAAGTGAGAGCATGATATCATTTGAGCACAATTCAGGTCACTTAAAAAAAAGTATGTACTTTTTTCCCCTCCTTTAAGGAGATTTCTTTTAATAATAATAAATCAAACCACAAATTTTTACAGGTATCTATAAACATTTTTAAATGAAAGGAATATTTACTGGTATTATAGCAAATTGAAAATAACACACATGCACACACACACATGTGTGTATGTGTGTGTGTATAAATGTGAGTATGTGTATATAAATTTTGTATATATATATATATATACATATATATACATATAAAATTAACTAAGATATTGACTGAGGGGTTTTTTGGATGATTTATTTATGGTATAGAAATGATCATATGTTTTAAAAGGAGGTAGCAGAAGAGAGCAGACTATGCCAAGGCTTATGCTGGAAAAAGCATTGTATCAAAAATAACATTTTGGAAGACAATTTAGTTATTATCTATTCAAACACTTGCATGTTATACATAATAAAATTTAGACAAAACCAAGGTAAGTAACTTTTTCTTCAGCATGTAGATAATAAGTAGCTAAGATTTGAACCCAGTTTCTTTAAGTATAGGACTGATAATGGACTATTGTTGTCTCACTGCCTAAGTGCAATGAGAATTATCATTTTAAGGTGATTTACTGCTGATTGAACTTGTGACCACTGCAACTCAAGAAGCTCTCTACTAAATCATGGGAAGGTAGACATCTTGACTGGGTGGCGAGAAAACCCACAACAATGAAATTAGAAATCAATAGCTCCTGGAGGCAGTAATGGTTAAGAATTATTAGCATTGAAACCCTGGGCAAAAATCAAACCCAACCACAAACTTCTAATACGTACCACATCATAAACTCACCTAAATCAACTGATAACTGATTTGCCTCTACTATTGAACATATATGGGGCAGTGATCTCAGAGAGAATACTAATCATACCTTCATATTCTCGAATTCTTGATCACTTACTTCTACAAATCCATTGTAGAAGATCCATGCAATGATCTGGAGGTTGGCTTACTACCAAAAGAAGCTGGGGATGGGAGAAAAGGAGAAAAATAAGTGATACATTTTACAACAAATAGGAGAGAAAAGGAAAATTTGTTGAAAGGGATCTTTTTATCTCTTTTTATCCAATAGTTGGGGAAACTCAGACTGAACAAGACACAAGAAGATGAGTATGTTTAAAAAAAAAGTTTTGTGGGATACAATGGTAATTAGCTAAAAATGGGCCATTTCTGTATTGACTGGGAAAAAAAGATTTGCCAATATTTCTTTCAAACTTTCCCAATAAAAGCTCACTGTCCTGTTAATCTCACAAAGTATTTTAGAGACTATGGCAACGCAGAAGCAAACAAAATTATACAATTCATGTCCTGGATATTTTTCCAGGAGAGGAGAACAGTTTTACACATAGGAAATATCATATCATTTTGTTTTATTAAGTTCACTTGATAAGCATCAATGTAGATGCATGCCATATAATCCAAGAAGAATTTCTTCAAAAAAGAATTTGGAAAAATCACTATGAATAATAAAACAGTATGATAGGATAATTTTGGAAAAGATATCCTACATCATGGCTCTACAATATTTATTTAACACAGTTTAAACTATACATTAGATAAAAATTTGAGCAGAAGAGCAGTTCAATCTTTCAATATATTCACAATTGGAGAAAACATGATTTCATCACAAATTCTTCTTAAAGTTAATAGATGGTCTTCATAATTCTCTGTGGACAAAACATATCCTCACATCAAGGAAGCCAATATTGTAGAGTAGAGGCAGCAATCCAACTGAACTCTCCCAATATTTCCCTCTAAAGAAGTTTAAAATGTCTACAATTCAATTCTGAGCAGAAAACCCAAAAATAGGCAAAGGGAGATATTTTTCCAGCACAATAAAAATTAGTAGGTCAACAGGAGAAGTCTGTGATACAGGGGTTGTGGCTAGTCCAATAACAATAACAGGTATGTGCCTTTGAGGTAACTTCAACAGCAGCAGCTGCTTTGGGAGTTCTCAGCACAGAAATAGTTAGAAGATTAGACAAATGATCAGGAAGAAATTACTGGGGACCCTGAGCTGAAACTGAACACAATATCAGAAGTTGTTAGGCATCTCTCTTACTCATACACAATTCTGGGTGACAGCACCAGTGAAGAGAGGAATGCTTATGTTTGATTAAAAAGGAGCAGAGGCCCTAGTCACAATTCAAAAGCAGAAAAGAAGATCAATATTTGCTACTACAGGGAAACAAGGAACCAGGTTACAGTTCTAGGGCAAAGAGGAAAGCTAATACTTGTAGCAGCAAGAGAGCAGGGACCCTTCATGGGAAAGACCAGAGTACAGACCAGGAGAACAGGGACTACATTTCTCCCCAGATCACAACACCTTGGAAGCACCCAAAACTTGCAGATACCCAGAACTAGCTCTGAAAAAAGCTGCATGCACAAAAAAATGGAAGCTTGGTACAGTGTCTCCTTCTCCATTTCCCAGTGATCAGAGCCCAACTTTAACACAAAGTTCAAAGTCAAGAAATAGGCTGGGAAAATAAACAAATAATTACAGACAGAAAAAGGACTTGACTGTGGTTTCAGGCAAAGCCAAGATACAAACTCAGAAGAAAATAATATGAAAATAGCTACAAGCAAAGCTTTGAAGAAAATACAAATTGGACACAAACCTAACACAAATTCCCAGAAGACTTAAAGGAAAGACATAAATAGTAGAGGAAAAGTTAGGAAATGTAATGAGTGATGCAAGAAAATTATTCAAAAGCGAATTAACAGCTTAGTATAAGAGGCACAAAAAATACTAAAGAAATAATACCTTAAAACTAGAATTGGTTAAATGTATTTAAAAGGCACAAAAATTCACTAAAGTAAAGAATTCCTGAAAAAGCAGAAATGATCAAGTGGAAAAAGAGAAAAAATATGTCACTGAAGAAAATAACATGGATTACAATTAGGTGTGGAACCTAATGACTCCATGAGACATCAAGAAAGAATAAAACTAATCAAAAGAAGGAAACAAATAGAAGAAAATGTGAAATACATCATCAGGAAAAAAACCAAACAAACTAAAAATGAGGGGAGATAGTTTCAGAATTTTTGGCCTACATGGGGGCCATGATTTGAAAAAAAAAGAACCTAGACATCTGTAATGCTAATGGAATTTAATATCTTCTCTGTCCATTAATAGACCTCATGTACAGCCCATTGGGGAAGCTTGTTTAGGTGAGGCTTGCTTATGAGGAAGACTTTCACACCTTTTGCTAATTTCTAATTAGGCACTAAGTCATGAAGGTTTTGATGCCTTCCAGTACTGGGAAATGTATATGTACTCTGAGTTTTATTTTGCTTTAGAGACTTGCTTATGAGAAGGATCTTGTGATTCCCTGGTCAAGATTCAGAGTGGCCATATGTTCAGAGCTCCCTGACTGTTTGGATGTAAAGGCTTTCTTGATCCAGGGTTTTATGTAAAGTGCATAGCTGATTCAGGCAGTCACAGTCCTATCTGTTGGTCTTTATTTCTCCACTTGTATTTTCTTTGTTTGTATTTTCTCTGAGACTTTTCCCCTGAACTAGTGAATGCAATTAAAAAAAAATATTGTTGACCCCTTAAACAGCTATCTTTCATAGTAAAGCAGATCTGAAAACCTGTACTAGCAGTCATCCTGGATATGCCACTGTGGTTGCTGCTACAACATCATATTTGAAGATATCATAAAAATACCTTCATATATTAGATCCAGAGGGCAAAAATAGAAAGCGAAAGATTCCACTAATTGCCTCCTGAAAGAGCACCCCCCACTTAAGGGGAAAAAAACTCCCAGGAATATTATAGCTGAATTCCAGAGGTCCAAAGTTGAGCAGAAAATATTGTGTGGAGCCAGAAAGAAACCACTCAAATAATATGGAATCACAGTAAGAATAACTCCAGATTTAGCAGCTTCCACAGTAATGGAACAGAGCACTGAGATAATCTGCCAGGCATAAGAGCTAGGATAAAAACCATAAATAATGTATCCAGAAAAACTGAGAATTATCTTTCAGAGGGAAATGAAAATAATGAAATACAGGACTTTCAAGCATTCCTGATGAAAAGACCAGAGTTTAAAAGAAATTTGACATTCAATTACAAAACTCAAGAGAAGCCTAAAGAGGTAAATATGAAGAAATCATAAGGGACTCAATAAGGTTAAGATGTTTACATGCCCATATGAAAAGATGATCCATGTAACTTCTAATAATTTTATCATTATTGTGGAATTTAGAAGGTGTCTATATAGACATAGGACACAGGTGTAAGTTGTTAGGTTAGGATAATTTCCAAACAATGAAGGAGTAACAAAGAAGGATGTACTGGGAAAACGAAACAAGGAAAGGAACAATAGGGACAATTATCTCTCATAAAAGAGGCATTCAAGGAAAAGATTTTAGAGTAGAGGGGAAAATGGATGGGGTGGCAGGCAGTGCTTGAACCTCATTCTTTTTAAACCAGAATTAGTTTAAAGAGGGAAGAACATTTATACAAATTCAGCAGAAAACAGCAATCTAACAAAAATCTAAGCTTTGTATAGTTATAAGAAAAAAAATTGACTAAGTCACCCTTGATTAGGGAAATGCAAATTAAAACAACTCTAAGGTACCATCTCATGCCTATAAGATAGGCAAACATGACAGAAAAAGAAAATTATAAATGCTGGAGGAGATGGGGAGAAATAGGATAATGTTGGTAGAGTTTTGAACTGGTCCAAAAATTCTGGAGAACAATTTAGAACTATGTCCAAATGTCTACAAATCTCTGCATACCCAGCAATGTCATATAAATGCCACACACCCAGCAACGTCACTACTAGATCTGTATCCTAGAGTGATCAAAGAAAAAGGAAAGGGATCTATACATACAAATATAATTAGCTCTTCGTTGTAGCAAAAGATTTGTTTTTGAGGAGAGGCTCATCAATTGGGGAATGGCTGAACAAGTTGTAAGATATGATTATGATGGAGTGCTATTGTGCTATAAGAAATTTGGATCAGAAAAAATTAGGAAGATTTATATGAACTGCTTCAGAGTTAAGTGATCAAAGTCAGAAGATCATTATAATAGAGTTTTAAAAAACACTGTTGTGATGATCAACTGTGAAGGATTTGGCTATTCTGATCATAAAATGATCTAAGGTTAATTCAGAAGAACCTGTGATGAAAATGATATCCATTTCCAAAGAAAGAACTATTGAATTCTCTGTGCATGTGTAAGCATATTTTTTCATTTTTCTTGGTTTTCATTTTGAGACATGCCTTATATGAAAACATTTTTGGATGATTCTGTATGTTTAATAGATATCATTATGCCTCTCAATAGGTAAGGGAAACTAAAGGAAGGTAAAAAATTTGCATCTCAAAATTCAAGTAAATGTTAAATATAAATAAGTATTAATTATAAATAAATGTTAAAATGAAAATTAAAACTGAAATTAAAATGAAAGAAAAAAGTCACTGTTAAAATATACATAATCAGGCAAAAAAGTGTCCTCAATGGCTGCATTAAAAATAAAGTGACTCATTCTGCACCCTAAATGTGTCACCACTCTAATGAACATCATTAGGTCCTCTGGTATCACAAATGGTCATTTTGTTGTTTATAGTCTTTTAGCTATCAAGGTTGTTTTTATAATGTTGTTACTGTGTGGATTATTCTTCTGCTTATTTTATTCTTCACCAGTTTATTAAAGTCATCAAAATGGTTCATTAAAAAGTATCATTGCCTAATAATCTATGTTTGGTAATGGAATATTGATGGACTTAGCTAGGCTGGTTTAAATTCTAACATGTTAACAGATATTAACATAAACATCTTTCTCTCTATCATCTATCTATGTACTAATCTATCCATCCATCCAACTGTCTAATTAAACAGTTTGATCTTATTCTCTAAGAAAAAAAATTAAGAGATTAAAACAGAAGAACAGTTATCTGACTAGAATACATAAGCCATTGGCAGGTGAGGATAGCCATTTGCAAATGTCATTGATGGGAAGTTGAACTAAGGACTCAGTGAAGAATATTGGTTCGAATTTGAGAAGTGGGATGTGATATAAAGAAATAATTTTCAAGGTCTTTAAATAAGCTTAGTGAATAATTTCTTAAAAGTACTTTTGGATAATTATAATTAGTACAAACATTTTACTTTGGTATTTATTTTCTTTAAATGCCGTGTGTGTGTGTGTGTGTGTGTGTGTGTGTGTGTGTGTGTTCGTATGTAATAACAAGAGGCTACATTTGCTATTGGATGGAAGATATGACTAGGAGCCCAGAGACTTGGGTTCTTATACTCTAACTGGTGGCATAGGGGATAGAACATTAGGCCTTGAGTCAGGAAAACTGAGTCAAATACAGCCACATATACTTACTATCTGTGTAAGATACTTAATATCTGTTTTTCTCAGTTTCCTTAAATGAAATGACGATAATAGCACCAACTTCATTGGTTGATAAAAAACAAAAGAAAATATGCTGTATTATATGTTTATTCCTTTCCTCTTCCCATAAATTCTCTCAATCTCAAATTTCTCATCTGTATAGTAAGGTTATTGGATTAGATGATCTCTAAGGTCTCTTAACATTCTAACACTCATTTTGTGATTTTATAATATTCTTGTGTGTTTCAAAAACAATTGAGGCCAGTAGTATGTGACTGAATTAGTTGTCAAAGAACATAGAAGAAACAGGTTGGAGCAGGCCATGTTGTGGTGGGATGTTAGTAACCAATTCTCATTTATGCTATATTGACTAATCACAAAACAGTAGGAAAAAAATTCCTGTCAAGTATAGTGAAGGATCATTTATTAAGACTCTTTTATATATCAGACACTGGCAAAACCAGGATGTAAAGAAAGGAAATCAAAGCAAAACAAAATAAACACACAACATATATACACACTCACATACACACACAAACACACACAAGTAGTCCTTGCTTTCAAAGATCTCATAATCTAATGGGGAAGACAATATTCAAACAATTATACCCCCAAATAATAAGTATTTATGATTGTGGATAGAGGAAAGAGGAGGGGAGGGAAGGGAGGGAAGGAAGGAGGAAGAGAGAAAATGAGAAAGAGAGAGACAGAGAGAGATTATGCAGAGAAGAGTTCCTGTATTTCTACCATGTACAAAATTCTCCCCAATTGGAAAGAATTTTTTTTTTAATAAGAATAAGAGTGATGTTCTTGTCTTAAAATAATTTAATTTGGATTTTTGTTTTAAGTTGTTGCTGCTGTAGTTCTTTTTTGGAAACAGGTGGAGTACAAAGCTGTTTTTTGTTTGTTTATTTGGAGGAGGGAAAGCAAGGTAATTGTGGTTAAGTGACTTGCCCAAGGTCACACAGCTAGTAAGTGTGTCAAGTGTCTGAGGCTGAATTTGAATTCAGGTCCTCCTGACTCTAGGGCCAGTGCTCTATTCACCATGCCTCCCAGTTGTTTCACTATCCCCCAGGTGGATTACAAAGTTAAAAATTAAGTCTCTCACTTCTAATTTGGTGAGTACATTAATTGGAGAAATTGGAACTACTAGAAAGGTCAACCAAGACCCATTTGATGTCACATTTTCCTCTGCTTTTGATTCTGATAGGCTAAATTACTAGAACATGTCCTTTGGGTCCTTTATAAGACCATTCAAATAAGTGGCAAAGTATAATAATGCAGTAACCCTTGAGGATGAATTGTTTGGGTTGGGTTTGAGTGTGGTGGAATTAAAGAGGAAAGAAAGTACCTAAAGCTCAATCTTGACTCTCTCTATAACACCTGTACTCTACCTTGGTGAGAGAAAAGCCTCAAGCCTTTCAAAAGGCTTGAAGGATTTTGTGCCGCCTATCTTCTGATCAGGATCCAGGTCACATATTCAGGAGAGCGGACAGCAGGGCATGTGCTCGTGGGGGGTGGGGGGGAGGAGGGAGGTGAGTGTGGGTGTGGGTATGGGTGTGGGTATGTGTGTGTGTGTGTGTGTGTGTGTGTGTGTGTGTGTGTGTGTTCACCAGCAACCAAAAACAGACTAGACATAGATTCAAGCTCTATAAAGCCCAGCAAGGTAGGAGCAAGCGTTGGGGATTTGGGTAAACACTACAACATAAGTAAGGGGAGCATATTGAGGACTCCATTAAAAACGACTCCCAAGATCTATATTATATCTTTCCCACATTTGCTCTCTCAGTTTGAGCCCATTTTCTCAGATCTTCCTGATTCCAAGTCGTCTTCTACACCACCTCCATAGAACTCTAGTAATTATTACTAAAAACTAATTAAGTCTGACTGACTAATTATCAACTCATAATCATGTTGAGAAGGAATCTGGTGGTGACTTATGAGTAAAATCGTTAGAAAGACAACCCTCAACTCCTAAGTGTTACCCCTCAAGTCCTAAGGGAATATATTAGCCATCACCAGATGTCGGTAAGAGTGAGAGTTGGAATTTCAACCCAGGAGAGTGTTTGACAATATGCTTATATGCAATTTCTTTGGTTTTTTTTTTCCATATACATCTACTGTTTTATGTTTTATCACCTATTATATGGTAAACTCATTGAGAGCAAAGTTTATACTTATCTATATCTGAATCCCCAGTATATCAGGGATAGAAACTGAACCTATTTTTTATTGGCATAGGGAGCTCTCAGTTGAGGAAACTCTACCAATGCTAGTCAGTAGTTTCTCTGCAGCTAAAGTCTTAAAGAATTGCCTAAAAGCACAGGAATATTAAGAGAGCTGTGTATAGTCACCTAACCAGTATGTTATGATCTTCCTGATTTTGAGATCAGCTCTTTGTCTACTATACAATGCTACTTTTCTTATATTTGTACATATATAATAAATATCAAATGGAATTGAAAAACGTTTTCTCATTGTCTATTTTTCCATCCTCCCTAGATGTGTAATTTGAGAATGGTCCTATATTTAATACTTCTATGGACAGGGTTGGGAACTCTAGGGAAAAGGTGCTAGAGACATCTAGTAAGTAATAGATTTCTACTCTAAAGTGCAATTGTTGATGCATAACAAAGACATGTCACTGAATATAAAAGCAAAATTTTGTCAACAACAAGTAAGTTGGCTAAAAATCAATGATACCAATGAGACAGGTAAACTTGAAGGAGTGGAAAGAAACCTATTAAAAGTGAATTTATGAATACAAAATAAAAAAAACCTGTATTTTTTTTATTAATCCTCATACATACTTCCTCTCCCCAAACACAGTGACTCAAACATTTAGAAAATATTTTAGGTCCTTATATAAAATTCCATTTCTACTCACTCTGACTTTTCACAGGCTGTCTTTCATATTTGGAAAGCTATCCCTCATCACCTTTTCCTCTTGGTATCCTTAAGTCCTTTTAAGCATCAGTTCAAGCTCCATCTCCTACATGAAGCCTTTCCTCATATTCCCAACTGGTGCTTTTTCCAACCTTAGCAAGCTCATTTTACATTTACCTTGACAATATATTTTATTTATGCAACTCTGCACATGTTATTTCTCCCTTATAGAAAGTAGGATCCTTGAGGATAGAAACTGTTTTCATTTTATTCTGTATATACTCAGTGCTGTGGCACATGGAACATAGGAAATAATAATTACTCATTTGTTCCAATTCATTTTTATGAGGGAAGTAATATCATCATGATTATAAAGATATATAGATAAACACACATATTCAGAATGCTTATTTTCTTTAGTCCTATTTCATCAATCCCTTCCCATAGTTTATATAGAAACACTTTTATGTGCTACTCTTTGAGTAAATAATGTATATATCTCTCAAATTCCAGATTAGTTAATCACTACTTATCATAGGTAAAATTTCTTTGTGAATAAGGTTTTCCCCAAATTTTAATTAAAATTCCAGTGATATAGTCATGAATCAACATATGCTAGTACGTTTGGGAGTTGCATAGTTCGTAATATTAGAAATCAACATGGATAGAATGATTAGATTTCAATATGTTCTAAGTTAGGCTATGAAGGTTGTAATGGTGTATAGCAGAGGTATCAAATATCAGGTAAGGCTATGTATGCATTTCTGGGTGATGCTTGAACCACATTAAAATGTAATTGGAAAATATTTAACAAATAAATCAAAATACAATAGAACATACATAAGACAATCTTATCTATGCTCTATTGTATTTTATTTATGAATAAAATATTCATATCTTATAGAATCTAGAATAACATAGCATATAGAATAAAGAATTACTCTATTGTATTTTTATTAATATGTGGATTTCTAAATCAATATGTGTTCTTCAGGGATCCTTATGTATGCTTTAATGGCCATATTTCTATCTGAATGTGATTCCTCTAGTATGTAGAATGTAATTAAAGAAATGTATATTCAAAAAAGAGGGACATTTGATGAAATAAACTTATTGACTGCCTTTGTGTTCTATTGCTATTTCACAGTTTCAAGATAATTAGAGCAAGGTCCTTGATAAATGTCATAGTTACCCTGTGGTCAAATTATAGAAGGATATGGACAAAAATAGTATAAGGAAGGCGTGGAAGATCTCTCTCCATTCTGGAAGGAATGTCCTCACTGATGACATTACAGCCCTACTGGAATGTTGAAGAGACATGAGATTTTGGATTGACATCCTAGAAAATACTTTCTGCTAGCCTGAAAAATATATTAATAAACACAGGGTCACATATGTTCCTATAGCAGTATGGCACATTCAAGCTTTATTCCAAGAATCATAGAAGCTTTATAAATATTAATTAACAGAGAAAGAAATCATTCATATACCAATTTCTCAAGTAGACCAGATAACAGGAAGACTGAATTACAGGGAGACAGATTTTCTCAGTACCAGGATTTTTATAGGGACTTAAATATAGGTCATGTCTGGACAATTCAATCATAGGAATTCATGGTGTGCTGGATATATGATTGAACTTGTGGGTATGACCCAACGGTAGGTCCCACTACTCTTAGGCTAGCATTGAGGAGCTGCCACAAATCAGATTAGGCATGTTTTTTACTTGAGTCAATTTCTACCATGTCTAAAATTTTGGCTGATTTGTATATCATTTCTCAAGGGTAGTTTCCACATGCTATTATTGAGAAGTACTGTGGGCCAAAGAATTTTGGATGTAGTCCTACATCTGACATTCATTACCTGTGTGACCTTGGGTGAATCACTTGATTTCTTTGAGTTTTATTTTTCTTAGAAGTGCCTGGCATATTAATAAATGCTTATTGGCTTCTTAATCAATAAAATTCAGAGGCTGATCCTCTGAGATCCCCTTTAGCCACAATGAAATAATTTTTAATGGAAAAATTTGGTAGTGAACTGAGCATTGATCACATGCCAAAAGGCTCAGAAAGGTTAAGTGATATGTCTATTGTCACACAGATAGGAAGTGTCATATCTAACATCTGGTCTAGCTCTAAATCCAATGATGCTATAATCCTTGGTTTAATATGGAAAACTGGCACATACTTTAATGTATCCTAAATCAGACTTAAAAATTGATCCAAACTCGCCCATTGTCTAACTGTGGGGGAATGGTCAATTCACTGTCTAAAGACTTTTTTTTTTACAAAAAATATCTTTATTTTGACATCTGAATAAGTATTGACTCCTCAGGACACAGCCTTTGGCATCTTTTCCAACTTATTCATCAGCTTGTTGCACTGTGCCTTTCTCAGAAACATAGATGCCACCCCAAAATTTTCTGATATCCTTGTTTTTGACTGTGGTAGCCTGTTGGATCAGGACAGCTGAGTTTAAAACAAGTTCAATATCATTTCTTTCAAGAATTAACTCATCTTTTTGGGCTTGAGAAACAGCACAAGCAACACCTGGTCTTAGGTACACTCTTCAGATATATTTTTTACTTAAGAAATTTCTGATCTCAACAAGTGAGTCATTCTTTTAAATAACAACATTGATGGGGAAGTGAGCATACACAGACCTCATCTTGTAATAAAAACCCAGGGTAACACCTTTGATCATCTTTTGTATATGGCTACAGATTATGTGCACGGTTGCAAGTTCTTTTCAATTTTCCTACCACTTGTCCACCCGGAGTCTTTTTTTCTTCTTTCCAAGGAGACTAAGCTCAACATTGATATGGTTAAAATCCCTGTGGAAGATTCCTCTAGGCCCCTTCACAATAACTTTCCAACCCTTAAGAGAAATGTCAACATTTTGGGGGAATATCGACAGTCTGGTTGCCTAGAAAAGTCTTCATTCTGGTAGTGAATGGGCCAAAGAGAGAACCTTAAAGACTTCTTGTATGGGAAGTGGGGAAAGAAAGTACCAGCGAAATATTCATGTAACATATTCATCAGCTGAGTCTCTAGCCTGTATCACAATCACATCTCTCTCAGCATGGTGAAGCACAATTCCCCTTATACCGAAGGATGACAAGGCTTGTAGATTGTTCATGAGTTCTTACTTGCATAGAGCTAAAGCCATTCGAGTTATTGCATTGTCTGACAACAATATCATTAACTTATAAGAGTAGGAGGCCTGCTAGTCAGGCTAACAAGGGTCAAAATGGCCTAGTTCAGAAGCTGAAAAAAGCCCAAGCTTCCATGATTATCAGAAGTGGGATGGAGCCCATGAGATTCAGTTTCTCCCCAACTGTCCATCCCCCCTCCCAAATACTTTTTATTCCTCAGAAAGTCATCTTCAGTTCTTTCTGGTACCTGAGTTCTCTCACTTTCATCAAAGGTGATCAAAGGCAGCATTTCCCACACCTTAGGGATAGAGGTGACTACAAATAATTAGGATATTACCACAAAAAATGCACAGACAAAGGATAAAGTTCACTGGGAATGGGTTGAAGAGGGAACAATACAGATAGATAGATAGATAGATAGATAGATAGATAGATAGATAGATAGATATAGATATAGATATAGATATAGATGTAGATATAGATATAGATGTAGATATAGATATAGATATAGATATAGATATAGATGTAGATATAGATATGTCTAAATTAAGAAGATATAAAATTGTAGGGGCATAGGGAGCAGGAGTGGAAAGGGAGGGATCTTTAGAGGGGAAAGTGAGGGAATAGGGGTTGTTGAAGGCTGTTGAAACTAATGGGAACGGGAGGTTAGGGGAGGGATCCTTGGAGGGGGTAGGCAAGTCATAGGAGGGCAAGGTAGTGGGTAGAAGTCAAGTAGAGGAAGCAGAAGCAATAGGAAACAGATATAAACATACATAAAAACTAAAGGTCAGGAGTAGAATAGGTTTGGGCAAGTATATGTCTATAAATCTATTATGTATGTATATGTATATGTGTATGTATATGACGATAGCTATAGAGAAACATATCCAAACTTTATTGTAGTCTTCTGGGAGGAGTTTGGGGGGAGGGAAAAAAGAACAAAGTAAAAAAGTGCACAGCAGAGAACAAAAGAAAACTCAAAAGGAAGCAAAGAAAAGATGAACAATTCTCAACACAATAAGTATCAGTTGTCATATAGGCTTTCTTGAAATGAAAATCTATTGTTACATATTTTGAATCCTCTCTTATGTTCTGCAAAGCACATGACATGCTTTTTTCTAACTTTATATTTAAGTTCCAATATTTAAGTTTATGATATGTTTTTGTATCTTTTCTCTATTCTGTATTTGTGTTCTGGCATTTGAGTCTAAAATAAAATATTGGGGAAAAAAAAGGCAAACCAAACTCTTACTCTAGGAACAACAGAGAATCATTTCAATTAAAATCAGTTCATAGAAACAGACTTAAAGTTAGTAAGTACCTCAGAGATAATCCAGTCCAATACATATATCAACAGGAATTTGTTTCACATCTCTGATGGTGTTCAATTTTTTAATGACTATCTACAGCACTAGGGAACCCATTATGAACTAAAGCACTCTACCACCATCACCTCTTCTTTAGACAGCACTCATTGTTAAAAAGTTTTATAACAAGCTGGCAGCTATATGTCTCTGTAGCTTCAATCCATTTTTCCTAGTTATGACACCACAGAGAAAAAGCCTAATTGCTCTTTCATATGGCAAGTCTTAAAACACTCAAAGTGAATATTTATGTCTCCTATTTTTTTTTGTTTCCTTATTGAAACATCTCATCAACCATCTCTGGCAGAACTTCATTTAGTCAATTCATCTGTTATGAAATATGGCACCTAAAATTAAAGACAATACTTCAGATATATTTTGAAATGGACAAAAAAGTATCACCTGCCTCTTTTTTTTCTAGAATCTATTCTTCAATGAATGAAGTTAGAAGAGTGTGTTAGCTGCTATTCAACATTATGCACTAATGTTGAGCCTTCAAACCCCTAAGCCTCCCTTATCTTTTTTTTTTGATGTACTGTTGTATTGTCATACTTCTTCCCCTATTTGTATAATTAATACTCTTTATTGAAAGTTTTGGAATTTACATTTCTCCCAATTATATTTCATCTTCTTAGATTTGACCTATCCACCTAGCCAGTCTAAAACTTTGTGGCTCCTAGTTTTGGGATCCAAATATGTTAACCATCTATCCTAGCTTTGTTACACCTACAAAAATGTTATAAGCATAATAGCAATGTCTTCATCTATGTTTTGAATTTTTTTAATATTGATAATTCTTTGTTTATTTCTTTAGTTTATTTTTCAATTGGGAAATGATGCTTTTTATTTCAAATCTGAATCATTTACTTATATATTTAGGAAATGAGATCTTTATCAAAGAAACTTGCTTCAGAGATAATTTTCTCAGTTTTTTCTTTCTTAATCTTATCTTTGATTTATTTGATACTTTTTGAAAAAGAAATCATGTAATCAAAATTATGTGTTTTATTTCCTGTGATATTCTGTACTCCTTGCTTGGTCATGAACTTTTCTCCTGTCCATAGATTTGACAGGTGTTTTCCTATGTTTCCGTAATTTGTTAATGATGTGATACTTTATATCTAGGTCACACACCCATTTGGAATTTATTTTTATATAAGATGTGAGGTTTTGTCTAGTTCTAATTTCTTCCATATTGCTATCCAATTTTTCTAATACTTTTATCAAATAATAAGTCCTTATTCCAATAACTGTGGTCTTTGTGTTTATTGAATACTGGGATTTTATACATGTTACATTTGTATATTATAAACCTAATCTTTTCCACTAATCGATCTCTTTATGTGTTGATCAAAGCCAAACTATTTTAATAATTACTGGTTTGCATTATAATGTGAAATCTGGCACTGTTGGTCTCCATTTATGCCCATTTCTTTTTATTATGTTTTCTGAGTTTCTTGAACCTTTTTCTCCTTTTTATGAAATTTATTTATTTTTCTCATTCTGTAAAGTAATCCTTTGGGCCAGGCTACCTATAGTCATATTTTTTTAAATGCTACAAATCACTATGAAATGAGATATAAAAATTAAAACAATGCTGTTGTTTTACCTTGTATCTCTCAGAGTGCAAAAATGACAAGAAGAAAGAAAGTGATAAATTTTGGAGGGGCTATAGAAAAACAGGCATATTGATGCACAATTGATGGACCTGTGAATGGGTATAATTCATCTGTAAAGAAATTTGGTATTATAAACAAAAAGTGTTAAATAATATATGATTGTTGACCCAAATATATCTTTTCTACTCCTATAACCAAGAGATCAAAGAGGAAAAGGTACCTAACATACAAATGTATATATATATATATATATATATATATATATATATATATATATATATATATATATATATATATATATATATATATATATATGTGTGTGTGTGTGTGTGTGTGTGTGTGTGTGTGTGTGTGTGTGTGTGTGTGCGTATCAGCTTATCATGTTGGCAAAAAGAAAAAATAGCATTGCTTGAATCATCTCCAACAGTTGAGGATTGGCTGGATTAGTTGTAGTATGAATTTGATGAAGTACTACTGTGCTGTAAGAAATGAGGAAATAGATGATTTCAAAAAGATATGAAAAGACTTGCATGAACTGATGAATGAAGCAAGCAGGATCAGAAAAAAAAACATTTAGACTATAGCATCAATATTCAACAAGGAATAATTCTGAGGACTTTTATAAACTGAAGAAGAATGAAAAGAGCAGGTCCAGGAAAATAATTCACCCAATGATAATAACACTATTAAAACATACAACTTTGAAAATTTTAAGAACCATAATCAATGCAATCACTATTCATGGTTCCAAGGGACCAACGTGAAAATATACTAGGAATTACAAAGAGGTTTTGGATTTAGAGTGCAGAATGACACATTTCTTTTTGTTTACAACTATTGATGGTATTTGTTTTGCTTGAACATGAACATTGGTTAGAAGGATTTTTTTCCCCCTAATAGGTGGGGAGTGGGAGGGAGAGTAACTTTTTCTTTAAAATAATAATAATAATAATAGGGACATGGTTAGTTGCTACAGATGTGCTGAAACTGCAAGCACTTTCAGATTAAGTCACTGTATCATTAGTTTTACTTTACTATATACCTGTAAACATTTATAATATAAAAACAAAACATAAATAAAAGCTTTTTAAACTGTGGAACAAAATAGAAATAAATGTAAATGCTTAGAGGAGTATAATGCACAATACTCCTTGTTACTCATGTTATACCTTTAACCTCCTTCTACATCTGCTGAATGTTCTGGCTTTCTGTAATGCAAATTTAATTGTGAGAAAGGCTTTACTTCTGCCTTCCTATGACAAGGAACAAAAGAGTAAGCTCTTCCATAAGTGACCTGGTATATTGGGCAATTTTAATATTATATTCTTTCTATATATTGAAATGATAGCCTGTGTTAAGTAGTGGAGAATATAGCAAGGTTAGAGAATTTTCTAGAATTAGGTATAAAGCATTATTAAAGAATTAGGTATAAAGTGACTCATCTAAAAAACAGGTCATTTGACCCATTGAAAACATATCTAGGCCCATACTCCAATGAGATCAAAGAAAGAGGAAAAAATCCTATGCTTAGAAATAATATTTTTAAGAACTACATTTGTTGCAGAAAAGAAAAAAAAAGCCATGCAGGAAGAAGAGTGTGGACTCTACCACCATCACTTAGGTTATTACCAGGTAAATTGTGGTTCTGTTGTATATAAATGTAATGGAAGATTATTTTGCTGTAAGAAATGAAGGAATAGATGGATTCAGAGAGACTGGGAAAGATTTATATGAACTAATCAGAATGCTCATGAGCAGAACCAGGAGGACAATTCATACTATAGTATCAATACTATAAAATTGAAGAGTTTTGAAGACATTATGAACTCTGATTCAAGTAGATATTGAGCTACCATTACAGAAGAAGAAGAATAATGCCCTGCTCACATCAAAGAGATGATGGACTAATGTGCAAAATAAGAAATTGATTTTTGTTTGTGATCAGTGTATGGATATGTTTTGTTTGACTGTGCTTTTATAATGTTGGCTGTTCTAGGAAGGAAAGTTATTTTCTTTTCAAATTTGAAAAATTCAACACCCAATGCTGTTGGGTGGCTTAGTGGATAGACTGTTGGAATGGAGTCAAGAAAACCTAAGCTTGAATCATGCCTTAGGTAATCATTATGTGAGTCTGGGCAAGTCATTTAATACCTCCTAGCTTCAGTTTCACTCCTATGCTGAAAGTTGGGTTAATAACAGCATCTATCTACCTCCATAGAGTTGCTATCATTAAAATAAAATGTGTGTGTATATACATGCATATATACATATATATATGTATATATATACATAAATGTGTCTATATGTCTATATGCACACATGTGTGCATATGCATAGATGTATATAAAACATACATACACATATACATACACTATATATATAGTAATATATGTTTTTATCAAGATAAAATGTTTTAGATAGATGACAATTTGCAAATGTTATGTACATGTTAACTAGTATTATGTTTTAACATTCTATGTTCTAAATCCCTTTATAATTCTGGTGTCCTATGTTCTAACATTCTTTTTTCTAAGGTCTCTTCTAATGCTAAAGACAGTTTAGCACAATGGTTCTCTTAACTCCACATCTCAATTGTAAGGTACATTCCAGAATTAATATTCTAAGATTATATGTTTTCCCAGCCCTTGTCAATTCCTCCCATTCCTAGGCCATACGTCTTTATTGGGCTCCATGCCTTGGGGACACAGAGATCTGATAAATATCATGAAAGTATTTTCCTCAATTAACATGCAGACAGATTGGGCTGTGTAGCATTTCTGTAGGCCAGGAAGTAGAAATAAAAAAGACTTAACAGAAGTCAGTATAATCTATTTCTTTCTCCCCAAAGACTTGAATTATGTTAAAAAGCTTTTTTTAAAATATAATTGTATTTTTCCAACTAAAAAGGAAGCTCCTCATCTGGGAAATTTGGCTAAGGGTAAAGACACATTCCTATCTTCTCTGGCAAGTATTGATAAATCTTTAATTAAAGTATGCCTATAAAGTAATAGGATCAATTACATAAACTCAATCCCTTCATTCTATTTGTCTAGTCTTCCTATGTCCTTCCTTTTTCTATGTTTTCTCATTTTGAATTCTTCCATCTGTTTTATTTACACTGCCCCCTTAATATCTAGAACAGAGTCGCCTCCCATTCCCTTTCCGCACATATGTATCTGAACTTATTGAAGTGTTTTTTTTTCTTCTTCAAGGCCCAATTTCCATGCTCCTTTTATCAGTCTCCCTATTCCCCCCAAATAGAATTGTACTCTACCTCCACAAATTTTACCTGGCATTTTGCCCTCATCTCTCCTTTAAACTTGTAAATTCTACCTCATTAATAGGTACTAATGTATTTTCCTTATTGTAGCATAAAAATGTTAACTCTCTTTGGGAAGAGGACTTTTTATTGATCCTTACCCTAGAGCTCAGCAAAGTGGTGTGCAAAGAGTGGATGGTTAAAAAATACTTGTTAATTTTAATAAAATGTAATTTAAATGAATTTCATTAATTTAAATTTTCAGATAAGAAAAATCTTCACTGGAGAGATGACGGCAGGGTTATATTGGTAAATGTTTAACTGGTCATCTGGGGAAAAAAATTCATGAATGACACACTTTTAGGTTTAATCTTCTTTGTTAACGTTTCTCTTAATTTTTCTCAAATTTAGGTAATCAACAAAACTACCAACCTAGCCCTGATTTATTTGCCAGTTTCTGGGATGTAAATAGTCACTCAGAAAATGACAGTAGACTCTTGAGGGTATGTCTGAAGTGGCCTCTGAACATCCATGGACGGAGGCTTTCACTATATAATCCATCAGAAAATCATGCTAAACCAAATATAAACCTTGAACAGTAACTTAAATATTAGCTATTATTATTATTATTATTATTGCCACTTAAATTATATAACTATGAAACTGATTTTTAAAAATAGAAAAAACAAATGAATTCCTTTTTATTTATTAGCAAAGTATTAAGCAGCTCCTTTCTTTTTATATCATACACTCCCTATTCTCCTTACATATACCCCAAGTTTTCTCATCTCTGTGTTTTTATTCCCTGTTTCTTATGCCTGTAATATCTTCAGTGCAAACCGTTGAAATTCTCCCTTTCCTTCTGCTGGTCTAAAATGCTATTTCCACTAGGAAGCTTCTCTTAATGCTGCCAATTCTTATTCACCTCATAGCATGTACTATTCTTATGCCCACCTCTTGTTCTAAAGTATATTGTTTACATATGCACATATTTAGTTTGCTAAAAGATCTATCCTCAGCTCTGCTTATAAGGTCCTCTGAAAAAGAGGTACCCCCTAGCCTCCTACTCCCTCTTTATATTTTTTTTCTGGGTGGTTGCCTTCCCACAGTAGATTGTAAACTGCTTAAGGGCAAGAACTGTCTTTCTTTTTTCTTCTTTGTATTCCAGAGCTTGGGAATAGAACCCTGGGCCTAGAGTCAGGAAGACTCCTCTTCCTAAATTCAAATAGGGCCTCAGGCACTTACTAGTTGTATGACTATGCAAGGGCCTTAACCCTGGTTGTCTCAGTTTCTTCATAAAATGAGCTGGAAAAGGAAATGGCAAACCACTCCAGTATTTTTGCCAAGAAAACACCAAAAAGGGTCACAAAGAGTCATTCACAACTAACATGACAGAACAAAACTACCCAGTGCTTAGCATAGAGCCTGGCATATAGTAGGTGCTTGATAAATATTTATTAAATTGAATCTTTAAGTCAGAGACCATGTCTTCTTACTGATACTTATCTTTTCCCTAGAGTTTATCCCAGTGTTCTGACCATAGAATATGTAGAGTATATATTCAATAGGAATTATATAAATCTGCTTTTAGAAAAAGAACATGCCATTGCATCTCACATCTCAAATGCTCAATGGAATATTAGGCAGATTGCAAAGGCATGGGGATAATAATAAATCACTTTTGTATAGTACTAAATGAGAATTGCAAAGCCTATATCCACATCAAACCTGTGAAACAGTGAGAAAACTGAGGTTTAAAGAGAATGCCATCTCCCAGGAAAACATGGCTAGTAAATGACAGTGTTTGGGCTAGAAACTAGGATCCTAACTTCTATTCTCAGTGAACAACATACTGGTTCTCAATTATTTTTCATTAACAGATGACAAATTGAAAGATGGATTTTTCTTGTCTTTAATACTGCTTGGAATAGTTTAGGATATTCACATTATAGTGAAAATTGTTGTAAAGGTCAAAGTCCTTTGTGGAATTAAGTGGAACCAAGTTACAATATCATCATTCACTACTCAGTACCCTCTTAAGGGGTAGTGGAAAATACAAAGGCCATCCACCCCTAGGTCACAAGTAAGTTACAATTTCATCAGTCACTACTCAGTTACAATTTCATGAGTCAGCATTAAATACTCATGGAGAGGTCTTTTCATCTTGACTTGATACAGGCTTTCAGCTTCCATGGTTCCTCTTCCATAGTCCCAGCTCCTACCTGAATCCACCAAATTGTCACCTGGGTTCAAAGGTAGGCAGCTCCCAATTCCTTGTCCAGCTCTCTATGCAGTTCATGTTCCACATTGAAGCTCACAGTATCCAGTCTTCCTCATGTCCTTTACAGTTTCTGTTGCTGGGAAGAGAAAACTTAACAGAGCTACAACAATACCTACGTACATCAAGCTTAGCAGAATTACAACAATATCCACGCACAGTTGGCACTTGAAGTGATCCTCAATTCACTTTCTGCCTGTGAAACATAGACCCAAAACAGACAGACAAAGTACCAGTGTCACAGTTGTGCTTCCCCTGACAGCTTTGGCTGGCCCTCAGAAGTCCTCAGTAGCTTGGCTAGCCCTCAGAAGTCTTTGGCAGCTCTGGCTGGTCCTCAGAGGGCTTCAGCAGATCCAGCTGGTTCTCAGAAACTCATAACAAGAGTTCGGCTGGCTCTCAGAAGAAGCTCCACCACCACAAGTTCTGTTCTCATCTATACCCAATTCAAGTCCAAATCAGAATATAATCCTGTGATGTCATTGGTCCTCTTCTAAAACAAAGGATGCACAATAGAACTCTTTCCTCAAATAGAAGGAAGGAAGTTTTGACCAGACTACAATTGTGATCATTTCCAACTCTGAGAAAGTGATTCTATGGTAAAGCAGAAGGTCATTGTAATGAACTCCTAGTCTCAACTCTTTAGTCAGTCAGAAACATTCAAGTTGAAAAAAAAACTATGCTTACCAAATATAAATACCTCTTAGGGAGTCCTGGAGCCTTGTTCTGCCTTAGAGCTGGATTTTCCTAATCACCCAGATCACTCCTGGTATATAAAACAATAATAGACAAGTGTCAACTTTAAATGTTTTGGGTCCTCACTTCACTAGCATAGTATGCAGTCACTCTTTGCCTTCATAGGTAGTCATAATTAGCTCTTTTTCGTAATTGGGAATTTTAACCAAAAATAGATTTATGAACTTTTGGTCAATGCTTTGACTATGAGAATCTATATCTTGCTGGTATTCAGATAACAGACATATGGTCCATTGTTAGATCTACCTTTAAAGTCTTTTCAACTTGTAGGTGTTGTGACAATTGTTGGTTTCAGTCTTCCAGAATGAGGCTAGCTACATCTCTACTTCAAGGTTCTAAAAGTATCCACAGAGGAGTAGGTAATGTTTTCCCTTGATGCTAGTGATTCAGCTCCTGTTCTCGTGTATTTCTTCTCATATACATAATTAGCCAAAACTAATCAGCACTCAGTTCCATTTAGCCAATTACTATTAATTTTTACAAGGGGGCAAGAAAAAAAAAACATGTAGTAAGTGCCTCACATGTGCCAAAGACTGTGCTAAGGGATTTACAATTATAATTTCATTTGATTTTCACATTAGCCTGGGAGTTAGGTGCTATTATTAATTCCTATTTCACATAAGGAAACAGAAGTAAACGAAAGTTAAGTGACTTGCCCAGGGTCACATAGCTAATTAGTGTCTGAGGCTTATTTTGAACTCATTTTCCTGGACCAGAACTCTCTCTACTGACTCACCACCTACATTTTCTCTCGATAGAGTCAAGAAGGGAAAAATCCAATTATTCAAGAAAACAAATTAGCCTGATGCTAGGGTTTATAAGGAGCTAGAATCTTGAAGCATTTAAAACTCAGAGCACGTGTTGATTGAAATCATTGCAGGAAAGGGAAGAATTCTCTCCTTCCTTTACATCTATCATACTATCTAACAGTAAAGTAGGAGAATATTCATCAACTGTATTAGCTGTATATGTATGTATTATGTATGTATGCATGCATATGTATATGTATATTATATATACATATATACCTATACATACATACTGAAACATACATATATATATACCTATACATACACACCTATACATACATATATATGCCTATTATACATATGTATGTATGTATGTATGTATGTGTATATATATGTGTATATATATATGAGTTGCCAAAGGTGAGAAGAGATTAAAGAGAAGTGTTGACAAATGAGATTACAGTTAAATAGAGGAGCATGGTATAAAGACTTGGTATAAGGACGTTACCAAGACAAAGGGGGTTTTCAGGCCCTTCAGACACAAAAGTTGTCACTTGTCTTCACAGTGTGTGTGTTATGTCCTGCATGGATACCTCACCACCACTGAATTTTAAGTTTGGCCTCATTCCTCCTATGATCAGGATGTGTCTTTGTAGGACAGGGTGCCCTACATTTATGGAGGACATGTTTTGCAATTACTATTCTACCCTCTACAACATGAACATCATTTCTCTACCTATTAATGTTTGTCAAGGTCATCACTCTTTGTCTGACTCCTTCCCTATCTCCAACTACTAGTAAAGTATTTTAACTCTATATTTTCCTCTGCTCTTAAATTCCTTTCTCTGGGATTTTTTCTACCACCTTTTTTTCCTTCACTCTTATTCACATGCTAATGAATAAAGCTCAAAGCATTCATGACACCATGCTGACAGAGTTCACTACAAATTTGTTATCTACTTTCAACTGAACTCTCATTGCAGCAAGATAATCCTTCACTACTCTACAATCAATACACTATCCCTCCATCAACAGAGTCCATTCCAAACATTTTCTTCTCTCCTCAAACAATTCACCTCCACTTTGTTAGCTGAGAAACTTGTCTCATATTTCATTGAAAAAAATGGGGACATACACTCAGAATTCTCTCTTCTTGTCTTCCCCTTATATCCCTCTGAAATCATCACCCTTTATTTCTGTCTTCAAATCAATCTCTGATGATGCAGTGGACCTTCCACTTGCCAAAGTTAACCACTCTATACTCCCTCCTGTCATCTACAATATGTTGACTATGGAAGCATCATTCTCTCTAATATTCACTCTCTTCATATATACTCTCTCTTCTCTTCTGGTGTATAGAACAAAAAACAAAACAAAATGAAACAAAAAAAAATACCCTCTCGCTTTATCCTATCATCCCATTAGCTATCATCTTATGTATCCCCTTCCCTTCTCAGTTAAATTCTTGAAGAAAACCATCTGCAAATCTCCAATCCCTCTCATGAAATCCTCCTCTAAATCCCCTGCAATCTGGCTTATAACAGTATCATTCAACTGAAATTGTTCTCTCCAAAATTACCAACAATCTTTTAATTTCCAAGAATAAATACCTTATCTAAATCCTGTTTCTTCTTGACTTCTCCATAGTATTTGATGCAGTTGTTCAGCTCCTTCTGGATACCTTCTCCTCAACTGATTTTCCTGACACTTTTCTTTCAACCAATCTGATCACTTGTCTGTTGGTCTCCTTAGCTGGATCTTCACCCATGTGACTACCACTAAGCGTGAGTTTCTTCCTCAGGATCTATCTTAAATCCTACTCTCTTTTCCCTCTATACCATTATTTCTTGGTGATCTCATTGGCTCCCATAGATTTAATTACCATCACTGTGCAAATATTTCCTATACCTACACACCACACACACATCTGTATATATGTATATCCCAACTTTGTGTCCTGAACTCCTGTCCCATGTTACACACTGCTATTGGAGATCTCAGTGCCTACTTCAGCTCCTTCACCTCACTCACCCCCCAAATATAGTCTGTTGCCAAATTGTATTGTTTCCACCTTCACAACATCGACCATGTAGATCACTTTCTAACCATATAGCTACCATCCAAGTTCAGCTTCTCACCACCTCTTGCCAGGACTCTTATAATAGTTTTCACATTGTACTCCCTACTTGAAATCTCTCCTACTTTAATCCATCCTCCAATATAATATGAACATTTCCCTCCTTCCCTATACTTTCCCCTTCATCACCAGGCTAAGTTAATTCTAAGCCATATTGCTTCTGCTAGAATTCTTATGGGATTGTATAGCTTTTTAAAAATTTATCCTCCATTATTTGCCTGACTTGCATCCTCCATAGCTATCTTTCAATTGTCCTAATGACTTGTTGAGCTCCTAGAAGATTTATATTGGTCTATTTATACTCCTCCATATTTTTTTCCTATTTGTATTCTTTCATTTTCATCTTCAGAATGTTGTTCTTAAGCTATTTCCATCCCTCTTGGGTTGATGTTTCCTATAATGTATTAAGGTATTTAGGTATTTAATTAATTTAATTTAATTTAATAATTAATTAATTTAATTTAATGTGTTGATATATCCTAAACTTTTTCTTGACCCATGTAAATTAAATAATCTAAAATCACATATGCATATTGAGCTATTACTACATTTTTTCCAAGTGTATTCAAGTTTTCCACTATTTATACTTCACTAACAAATTCCTCATTTTTAGGCAAAAATAGATCCAGGAAAAATGAAAGTTCTCATAATTTACTCCACATATTGAAAAATGGTATATTAGTTTCCCCAATTTAAAGGTGATGAAACTGAAAGTCAGAGAAGGCATGGCAAAAAGCAGTTCCTCTGATACTAAATCCAGCCTGTCTCCACCCCACTTCACAGTATAATTCAATCTAAATCATCATCCATGTGATACACACAGCTCTGGTTGTTGCTAGTCAACGTTAGTTTTTGCTCTCTTTCCTTAAAGCTCTTTCTTCATTATTTTCTTTTCTACAACCCTATCTACTGGCCTCCTTTCATCTTTACTATAACCCCTTCCAGACTGTGATTACAACTATGTACTGTTTACCTATATGGTACTTAGAGTCCTGTTTCTCTATGATTACTTCCAACTTGAAATCCTAAGATCCTTTAGAATTTTTAAGGTTTAAAAGTGAGTCACTATAAAATTCCTATGACCTTTTATTTTACCCTCAAATTCCACAGAGCACCTTTCCCTTCTTGCATATACTTTGCATGTATCTTTGTATTATACTTACCTCAATGAATGAGTCTGATTCACCTGGCAAACTTCAACTCTCATGACGCAGGTGAACACATCATATCTAATTGATACATCTTCTCCAGGACCAAGTCCAGTGCTGTGTAAAAGTTGGTAATTATTAATATTTAGATAGATTGCTGAAAGAGTTTACAGTACTTTTCTAATTTGTTCTTTACCGAATATTTCTAATTTTTAAAAAAAGCCTTTTAGTACAGCATGCATCAAGTAACTCTGTTTATCTGCCAATAAAACTCTATATTGAACCAATGCCTTCTGACGGCACTTACATTCAGCTGACATTAAAGCACAATATTGAAAACATAACTAAAATTGCCCCAGGGAGTCATCAGCCTGATTTACCCTGGAGAAATGGGTAATGTTTTAGTGCCTAGAAACAGGAGGGTAGTAATTATCTTGCAATTCCCATTTTTCTAATGCACATCTGTGCTCTGGTTATCATTATAGCACCACAAGATGGTTTTAATTTGACCCTATTTATGTAAGAGTGAGAGGCGTAAAGACAGATCCAAACTTTTAATGGAAGACAAAGCAGGGGCTAAACTTCATGAAAACATCTCAGTAGCCATGGCATAGCATTTCATTTCTGAAAGCAAATAAAGGCTCAATTGACCAAAAGTCGGAATAGGAAATGTTGCAAAGGCTACATCATAAGGTTACAATGAATGCATTTTTGTAAACAATTTAGTGACTAGAACACCTAGTTTTAATGAAAGCATTTCCCTTTCTCCTTTCTGGCTGACTTACTCAAGAGGAAAAACAGGCCTTGACAGCCCAAACACATTTTTGTACTCAGGAAATTTACTTAATGATTCTTGCATAGTATCCCTCATGGGATATTCCCCAAATCCAAATTCCAGTTTGGCAGGGTTAATGTCCAAGAGGATAACTATTTTATTTCTGTGTTTAACCCTGTAGATCTCAATTTAAATATTATACCTCAAGAGTACCAAATGGTGTGCCCTTTAAGAGTAATGTCAGCAGTATACGTGTAATTAAGTCTTAGCAAAGACAACTCATTAGATACTAAAGCAAAAATAGTAACTACAAAATATGTGTATCTTAATACTGAAAGTCATTCTCCCATCAGTATAAGCAGTGTCCATGGGGAGAGTGTACAGAGATCCAAAGCAACCTACTAGAAAGGTACGTGTATAGAATACATGTATGGCAAAGGCAACTCATGATGTGTTTTCTTCATAAAATTCTCACCCTGGATTCTGAGAATCAGTTCCTTTCAACAGCCTAACTATTGATTGCCAGAGTCATTCTCTCAAACTCTTTGGTGTCACTGTCTCTCAGTTTCCCTGCCTATATGACTGTGACTCTGATTATGGAAGAATGCCTATGTGCTACATCATCACTATGCCATTTTGTTTACTGTCTGCAGATGGCTGCAGGGACTTCTATTAGAACTTGTCTGCATCTTTCCCACTCTTAAACTATTAAGTGGGATTTTTTTTTTTTACCATACTTGAGGAGGCCATTTTTTTCCTATCCAAAGTTCTTCTTCTACAATTTATACAAACGTTGGTTGTCCCTAATTCATCACGGTTTAACTATCAGCCCATAACTATTTATTTTTACTCACCCAATCATATTGTTCTCTTTTTCACTTAATCAGTTAATTGATCACACATTATAAAGGGTTCAAAAAATAGATCCATATTATTTACAAATTAAAATTGTATCATATGGGACTATTATGTACTTATACTGGCAACAGTGGTATTTAGGTTCCAAGGGGCTTTGGATTTCTCTGAAACATATAGCCTTTGGTCAAATAAAGGAATTATATAAAATAATTGTAATAATACTTTCAATCTGATTTTTTTTTAATATTAAGGGCCCAATATGCAAAGAATCAGGAAAAGAAATAAAAAGTAGTATATAATATCTGACCAGTCTGAATTCCCTTTCAACCCCAAAACTTATATATTTTTTTTCCCTTTTAATTTGAACTGTGTATTTAGAAGTGTAATAAGTATGAGAAGAGGGAAGAGGTCATTAGTGATAATGATGTTGATGATTATATGCTTGACAATAGTGACAGTAACAATGATGATGATGATGAAGATGGGGAGAATGACGGTAAAGGTAATGAAAGTGGGTGTGATGCAGGCACTGTGGTTGGGAGATCCATCCTGCCCTACCGAAAAGTCAGAGGGGTGAGGGGGGAAGACATAGCGGAGAATAGACTGGGGGAGGGGGGATACACTGGGATGGCTGTTTTGGGGTGGTGGGTAGGGGAAAGATGGGGAGAAAATATGTAACTCAAAATCTTGTGGAAATGAATGATGCAAACTAAAATAAAAGTAAAAAAAGAAAGTGGGTGTGATGGAATGGAGATACAGTTGAAAATAATAATAATGATTATTTGAAATATAAGGGAAAATATTTTTGTCACTTTCAGGCTCATTGATGTTTTCTGTTTTTACACTGCATATATTTGCATACTATTACAACTTCATGAGGGCCTTCTTGCAAGGAAACTAATCACAGTTGTAGGGATGCCTGCAAATTGGGGAATGGCTAAACAAGAAACAAGCTGTGGTACATGATCATGATGTAATACTATAAGAAATAATGAGCCTGATGATTTCAGAAAAATATGGGAAGACTTGCATGAAATAATAAAGAACAAAAAGAGTAGAACCAAGAGAATGTTGTATATAGAAACAGCAATTTTTTTTAGAACAACTTTGAGTGATCAAGTTATTTTGATTATTATAAATATCCAAATTAAGTACAAAGGACCTATAAAGGAAGACACTCTACATACATGGAAAAACTAATAAATGGATGTATAATATGTTTGTGTGTGTGTGTGTGTGTGTGTGTGTGTGTGTGTGTGTGTGTGTAAAGGAAGCCATCTTGGGGGAACATGGAGGGGGGAAAAGAATGTTCTATGAAAACTTAATTATATATTTAAAAGGAAAAGCAAGTTGTACATAATAGATTAGAAGTTTCACTTACAATCCTCTTCTATTCTACTTCATTATGGAAATGCTTGTTCTATTTCTTAAGTTCAGAATAAAAAAGGAACTACTATGTGCCATGGAAAGTTGAGCATTTAAGAAATTGTTGTTTGTTATTGTTAGGACTCAGATATTAAAGATTATTGTGTTACACAAGAAAACCACGTGTAGGTCACATACATTAGATATTTTAATAGAACATTTATTTATTAAGCCAAAAATATGTTCATATTGCCAGCAATGCTAAATAATTCTTTAGAAATACTAACAAAAGTCTTTATGACTTTAGATTTAGAATGATGCCTATCACAAGTCATATCAATCATTGGCATGAAGCACAGGATCCCAGAAAATTGGGAGTAAATGATGTATGATAGAGTGCAAAAATTGTTAGATTTCAATTCTTGACTCAGATCCTGGCTTTGCTACTGATTGCCTATGTGATAAAAATGTAGCATTCAAACAGAAGACTCAAGAGAAGCATCAAAAAAATAAAAATGAAAGAGCATCAATAAGGGACTCAATGGAATTACACTACTTACATTTCCATATGGGAAGATGGTACATGTATATCTTAAGAAACTTATTTATCATTATGAGGGCAGTTAGAAGGAGTTTCCATAGACTGAGGTCATGGGTGTGAGTTGATTATGTTGGAATGATCTCCAAAAATGAGTGTAGGGATGAGAGGGATGCAATGGGAGAAGGGGCAAGGGAGAAGTACAATGGACTTACTTTTCTCACATGATGGAAGTGTACAAAGAAGACATTTCTAGTAGAAGGGAAAATCGTGGGCATATTGGGTAATGCTTGAACCTCACTCTCATTGGAATTGGCTTAAAGAGAGAAGTGAATGATGAAGGATGATTGAATGATTGAGTTGATAGAATGATTGATTGACTAAATGATTGTACTAAGTGAATGATGACTGAATATGTAATTGATTTGTAACTTAGTGTGCCCCATGAGTGGAAAACTTTGACTATTGTACTTTGTGTCCCTTGAGGAGGCAAACCTCCTTAAGGAATATTAAATGATTGAGATGATTGGATGATTGAGATACTAAATTATTATTCTTTGTTCAAAATGTTATGACCACTGTGGTGGCAACTATGTGGCCATTTTCTGTGATAAGTTGTGGTGAATGCTATATTTTGATTTTCTGTGATAAGCTGTAACATTGTGAATGCTGTACTTTGTTTTATTATGAATGTTTTGCTTTGATTTGTTATGGAATAAATGGAGCATTCACTATACTGTGTAACTAGAATCTTAAAAGCTGTTCACAGTGTCATTCTTCTGCAAAGCTGCTCATGCTTGGCTTTACACCTATAGAATGGAAGCAGATAACAGAATGGATGGGAAACTAAAATCCAAAAATATTCTATATTCAAGAGAGACATTTGGGACAGAAATGTACATATAGAGTTGACATGAAGGGCTGGATCATCCTTCATCATTCACTACTCAATCATCAGAAAATACACAGACCCTTCACACCTAGGTCACTAGTAAATTACAATTTCATGACTACTCAGTACTCATGGAGAGATCTTTTCATCTTGACTTGAGGCAACCAATGCCCATTAATTGGGGGACAGCTGAACAAGTTGTGTAACATGAATGTAATGGAATTCTATTGTGCTATAAGAAATGAGGAGCAGACAGATTTCATAATAACTGTAAAGACTTATATAAACTGATGCTGAATGAGGAGAGCAGAACCAGAAGAACAGTGTACACAATTACAGACACATCATATCTATCATGACTAACTTTGATAACTGGGTCCTCTCTGCAATGCAACACTATAAGACTCATGATAGAAAGGGCTATCCACATTTAGAGAAAAAACTATAGAGTCTGAATACAGATTGAAGCAAACTACTGTCTCTCTCTCTTTTTTGTTTTGTTTTGTTCCTTCTTTCTCATTCATTCCATTGGTTATAATTCTTCTTTACAGTTTTACTAATGTTTAATGTGAATTTATTTGTAATATCTATATCAGATTGCATGCTGCTATGGGATGGAGGGAGCAGAAGAGGGAGGAGGTGAAAATTTGGAACTCAAGGGAGTGTGGAACCGAATGTTGTAAACTAAAAGTACATAGATAAATTTATTTTTTAAAATGCTCTAAATCACTATTGATTAGAGATAGGCAAAATAAAAACAACTCTAGTTTACTACCTCACACCTACTAGAAGTGACAAATGCTGGCAAGGATAAGGAAAAATAGATACATTAATTAATTTTTGATAGAGTAGTGAAATGGTGCAACCATTCTGAAGAACAATCTGAAACTATGCCAAAAGGACTATAAATTTGCACATAACCTTTGATCCAGCAATGTCACTATGTCTATACTTTAAAGAAATCAAAGAAAAAGGAAAAGGACCTATATGTACAAAATATTTGTTGCAGTTCTTTCTGTGGTGCAAAGAATTGCAAATCAAGGGAATGTTCATCAATTGGGAAATGGATGAATATGTGGCATTTGATTGTGATGGAGTACTACTTTGCTATAACAAATAACCACAGGTGAAGGTGATTTCGGAAAGAAAAAAAAACATAGCAAGACATATACGAACTTACAAAAAGTGAAGTTAGAAGAACTATGGAGATTATTGTGCAAAGTTATAGGTTTTTAATAATGATCAACTGAAAACCTTGGCTACTCTGATCAGTACAGTAAATCAAGACAATTCCAAAGGATTCATGATGAAAAAATGCTATCTATCCCTAGGGATACCACTCCCACTGAATCAGAGAACTGATGAACTCTGAGTGCAAACTGCAGTGTGATCTTCTCTCCTTTTGCTTTTTCCTTTACAATATAGCAAATATGGAAATATGTTTTGCATGATTTCACATGTATAATTGATAGCATGTTGTTTGCCTTCTCAGTGGGTTGGGAATCAGTGAGAGGGATGGAGTGAATCTAGAACTCAAAATTTAAAAAATAAAAGAATGTTTAAAATAAATAACATATTACAAAAAAATCTATGCTTGATAATAAATTAAAGAAAAAAAGATTTGCAATTTAACAACATATGCACGTTTTCCTTGGGAACCCCGTATTTTGAAAGTGGTCCATCTCTCTGTAAATCCTGCCACCATCCGTTTGCCTTTAACACTTGCTTCTTGCCTGTCACTTAACCTCATTTAAATAAGCAACACTCATTTTCTTTTTGAAATCCATTCATTTTTTTTTTCTGGTCAGTGACTGCATTAGTAATATGTGTGACTAATGAGACGTCTTTGCTACTAAATGTGAACCAAATTAGGGGGAAAAGGCTAAAGGGCTTTTAGGAAGAAGCTGGTAAGAAAAATGAAAAGGAGGATAAAGAATGACAGAGAGAAATTAATACCTGTCTAAGTCCATGAAGAAGAAATTGCAACTAACTTGCAGAGATTTTCAGAGGATTTGGAATAGGAAGGGACATAAGATCATGGAAATAGAAATGGAAATGGCCTTAGATGTCATTTAATCCAACTTAATAACTTTTGAGATGAGGAGGCCAGAAAAAATTAAGTGACTTGCCCAAAGTCACACACATAGGAAATAACACAGGCCATAATTTGAATCCAGGTCCTCTGACTCCAAAGCCTTTTCACTGTGCCACACTGAGATAAATTTTAGATTTGACTTGTTTAAAACTTGTTTACACAGACAGGAATTCTAAGGTCCTATGGGTATGGATTTGCCAAAGATTATCTATCTAGTAAGCAACAGAGTCAGGACTTCATGTAAGATTTTTTGTCTCTAAATCTCAAACCAATTCCACTCTATCAAAGTACCTTGTATGCAGTACTAGGTTAAAACAAGGTACCTTGTATGCAGTACTAGGTTAAAACAAACAGACAACCCCCCCCCCACACACACACACACACAAAACCCTTTGGCCTCCTAACAAATGCAGGAGAGGATTTGATGTGGGGTGATGAATTGCCTCACAAAACAGATGCAACAACTGATTACCATATTCATGGAGTTATTGAGTTCTAGCCATTTTAATTAACGTACTATGTTGAGATTTGAGACTCATTTTTATTTGTCTGGCAAACTTACCTCTATGCTAACATAAGGAACTAAATGTGGTTCTCATTTCATATTGAATTACAAAATATACTTCCCCTGTCTGAAGGTGGTTTCAGCAAAAAATATTGACAGGCTATGTTTTTTAAAGAGTATTCTAGTGTAAAGGAGAAAGACTCTATTAGAAATTTAGGTGATTCTTTCTTTAGGTTTCCATACTCAAGCCCAAATGCAAGCATGGCATTTTCTGGGCTAAGTTGATCAATGTGCATAGACAAACTGGATAATTGTTTACAAACAGAAACTTTTGCCCTGAAAAATCTTATTGTGTCTTCTACATTGCTCAATTCTAACAGGCATCTGGCAAATAATGGAATTCAAGGCTTGAAAAAACCTGAGAGACAATCTAGTACAGTCTCCTCATTTTTATTGAGGAAGAAGCTGAAATACAAAGAACAATTTGAACAAAGTAACAGAGTCAAAAACAGACACAGGATTAAATCCTTAGTAGTCTCTCCCTCCTTTGTTCTGGGGGTTTTAATGGAAAATTTTGTATTCACCACCTTGAAGATCTTTTAGGTTTGCTGATTTTGATGAAACAGAATAAAGTATGGAGGTCTTTGACAATGTATGTATGTATGCATAGGAGCATGAACTATACAGCAGTGAAGGCCAAGTGATAAGAAACTTAGAGCTTGGAATGCTAAAGATCAAATATAAACTGTTAGCCCTGGGTGGTACCCGAGAGCAAAGAATGTTAGAACAAAGAATATTAATAACAAATCCATCAAAAAATGTTGCAAGATGACAGACATTGCACTAAGAATTGGAGATATAAATAAAACGTGCTAGACAATCCTTGCCCTCAACAAGCTTATTTAGTAATTTGAGAAGATTATAACTATAAGAAAGACTATAAAGAAAGCAGAGGAGTAATAAACGCATGGTTTATTGGCTGGAGACATTAATAGAATGTTGTACAGGCCTAGAGCTGAAAAACATAGGCCCAAAGTTGACCTATCAAAGCTCAGCAAGGTTCAAGAGCTAAGAACAATTTTCTTGGTGAGAATGGAGATGGCCTCTGTGATGGTAACCTAGCTAGAAATGTTGAGAATAATCCCTTCTATGTTCCAAGCAATGTACTAAGTAATGAAGTTACAAGAATAAAATGAAACATTCATTATTCTCCAGGAGCTTACATTTTACCAGGAGTACCATACAGATAATTCAAAAATAACATATATATGTGAAACAAGTTCAAGATAATTTTGGCTGAAGCGGGAACATGGCATAGTGGACAGAGAGAACTGGCCTCAGAGACAGCAAGACTGGAGTCATGCCCCATCTCTGATACCTACTGACTGTCCCTAAATATATCCTTTAATCTCTTAATGCTCTACACCAGTGATATCAATTTCAAATAAAAACTGGGGTGATTAACTTGTATTTAAGGATGCCTGCCAAATTAATATTGGCTTAGAAAAATATCTATTAGCATTATTTATATGTTCTATGTTATTTTGTTTTATTTCTTCAAATTACATTTTAATTTTGTTCAGTAGCACTAAGATGTTCACAATGTTAGGAATGTGTTTGACGCCTCTTCTTTAATTGTTGTTGAGTCATTTCAGTCATGTCTGATTTTTCATGACCTCATTTGGGGTTTTCTTGCCAAGTTACTGGAGTGGTTTGCCATTTCCTTCCCCAGATCATTTTTGTTGTTGCTGTCATTCAGTAGTTTTACTTCTGTCCAACTCTCTATGACCCCATTTGGGGTTTTGTTGGCAAAGATATTGGAGTGTTTTGCCATTTCCTTCTCCAGCTCATTTCGCAGATGAAGCAATTGAGACAAACAGGTCGACTTGCTCAGGGCCACACAGCTAGTAATGTCTAAGGCTAAATTTGAGCTAAGGTCTTCCTAACTTCAGGTCTGGCACTCTTTCTACTGTGCCAATTAGCTGCCTGCCCCTTCTCTAGACAGCTCTCTAATACTGCAAATTATAAAGATGGTACCAATTAACATTGGTAGATTAAATTTCCTCAGGTAAGACTTCTCTATATCAGTGAATGCACATGCTTAATCCTATGATTTGGTTCAGGAAGATGTTAGTGATTGGGTCTGGGAAGGGTAGAGGCAGATCAAGAAAGCCTTCATTTGGAACAAAAACTCATTATTTCACCAAAAAAAATCCTTGGAAAAATTGGAAAACATTATTATATTAACTAGGTTTAGATCAGGGATGAGCAACTTATGTCACTGAGGTCACATGTGGCTGTCTAGGTCCTCAAATGTGACTCCTTGACTGAATACACACTGTTCTTTGAAGTTTGGATTCAGTCAAGGGGTCACACTTGAGGACCTAGTGGGTCACATGTGGCCTTGAGGCTGTAGATTCCTCACCCCATTATAGCCCAACATCTCACACTGTATACCAAGACAAGGTCAAAATGGATACATGGTTTCCATAAAAAGAGTGATAACATAGTTAAATTAAGAGAGCATGGAGTAGTTTGTCAGATTTATGGACCAAAAAAGACATAGAGCATTCTAAAATGTAAAATAGATAATTTTGACTATATAAAATTAAAACATTTTTGTACAAACAAAACTAATGCAACCAAAATTATAAGGAAAGCAGAAAACTGTGGGGAAATGCAACGTATATCTCTGACAAAGGTCTCATTTCTCAAATACATAGAGAACTGATTCAAATTTATAAAAATGTAAGTCATTCTCCAATTGATAAATGGTCAAATGAAATGAATAGGCAGTTTTCAGACAAAGAAATCAAAGCTGCTATATATTGTCATACATATTGATTAGAGAAATGCAAATTAAAACAACTCTGAAGTACCACCTCACACCTATCAGAGTAGCTAATATGACAAAAAAAAAGGAAAATATTAGATGTTGAAGTGTGAGGGGGGAAACTGAGACACTAATGGACTGTTGTTGGAGTTGTGAACTGATCCAATCATTCTGGAGAACAATTTGGAACTCTGCTCAAAGGGTTATAAAACTGTACATACTCTCTGATCTAGCAATACCACTGCTAGATCTATATTCCAAAGACATAAAAAAAAAAGTGAAAACGACCTGTTTGTACAAATATATTTATAGCAGCTCATTTAGTGGTAGCTAAGTATTAGAAATTGAAGGGATGATCATCAATTAAGAAACGGCTAAAAAAAAAGCTGTGGTATATGATTATAATGGAATATATATTATTTTGCTATAAAAATGAAAAGCAGATTGATTTCAGAAAAACCTGGGAAGACTTAAATGAACTGATGCACAATGAAGTGAACAGAATCAGGATAATGTTGTATACAGTAACAGAAGTATTGTTGGATGAATAACTATGAATGACTTAGCTCTTTTCAGCAATACAATAATCCCAGACAATCCCAAAGGACTTCAGACAAAGCATCCTATCTACCTCCAAAGAAAGAACTAATTATTAATTGAATATAGACTGAAGCGAACTATTTTTCACTTTCTTTCTTTCATCTTTTTTCTTTTATTAAAGTCTTCTTGTACAAAATTACTAGTGTTGAAATGTTTCACATAATTACACATGTATAGCTTATATCTATTTGCTTACCATCTCAAGGAACATGCTTACCATGTTCAAGAGGGAACAAATGGAGGGAGAAATAGAATTTGGGACTCAAAACTTTAAATAAAAATGTTTTTTAAATGAAGGGGAAGGAAGCCTTCATTTATAAAGTATTATCTCAAATGAGTTGTAATGGACATAAAGGATTCTAAGAGGTGGGAGGGTAATGAAAATTAGTATCATGTGAGAGGAACTTTAGTATCATGGAATATGGTATGAATCAAATGAAAAATATGGCTGAACTGCAGGGTGAGGGAAGGGTATATTTCTCTAGGATGAGGTAGCCATTGTAGTTTATTAAGAGACTGACACAGTCATATCTGTGCCCAGAAAAACAAAGAATATAAAGTCAGATTGACTAAATTAAGGGTTGAGAGTGGGATGAACAAAGATGATACACTGAGATATTACTAAGATATTGAAGGTCCCTATAAAGATGAAGAATAGGTGTAGAAAGGATAAGGCATAGGAAGAGATGGAATTATAGGAGGTTATGATCTTGTAAGAAAATTTCAGAATTTTTCATCATGCAGGGGAACATTTGTGAGTGATGAGCACATTAAGTATTTGAAATCCTGATATATATCTGAAATGGAGGAAAAAAATAGGGAAGGTAAAGACACTGAATAGCATAGAAAGTTATGGTTTTTCAGAAGGATGTAGGTTGTAGGTTGAAGTCTCATAGTAGAGGGACAAGAGCTAGGGTATCGATGAAAAATGTTATATATATGTACTTTACCATTTGAGAAAGGAGAAAGAATGAAGACTGGTAGATAATTGTCACTAGGTATTGGATTGGAAAAATAAATTTAGATAGAGTAAAACTAAAATAAGAGTTGAGTGGTTGCTGGTAAAATTAGAATGCAAATAGCACTGAAGATCAAGAAGCATTACATCTCTTCCTCCAGGACCAATGTTGTAGGGCTTAAGGGAAGTTACATATGGCAAGGATACATAGGAATATAGTATCTTCTGGTGAAATCCAACTTTGCATGATATGGAAGGTGCACCTGAGGAAGAGTTAAAAAATATGAGGTAATAGTTAAGGAATGAGAATATCTTGGAAGCTGTGGGCAGACCTGGATTAAAACTTTGAAGGGATCAGGTTGAGAAGAAAGAGAATTAGAGAACTGGAGAATATGAAACAGAGTTCTGGTTGAGGGTGGTTTATACTTAGGTATCTGGAAATGCATTATCACAGAGACTAGGAGGGAAATAAGTAACATGGGTTGGCCTTGTGCTTGCTGACTGAACAAATTAGGTGAATTCTTTTGCTATAATAGAGAGTGCAGGTGAGTGGAATACCTTATCTTCAGTGAACTTGTTTATGTGTCAGAGGGTCTAGCCTTCTTTCAGTGATCTGGCCATGGGATTCTTCCTTCTCTGTGGAGGCAGTCTGTGTTACAGGAAAGCTTGAAGCCTTCTTTGGGTCCTAAGTGGTTATTGGGGATAGTCCTAGCAGAAGCAACAGGACACTCCTGGGAAGAACAAAAGTCAGGAAGAATTAGCAAAATGAAGAATATTAGAACATTTAGCTTTAGAACATAGAACATTAATGCTAGGAGGAGCTCCCAACTTGTGTCATCCAACTCTTTCTTGTTTACAGAGGAGAAAGTAGAGATCCAGAAAAATTAAGTTAATTATGTAACTTAAAATCATGCTGTAACTTAGCAGTAGAAATAGAGTTAGAATCCAGATCCCTAACTCCTGTAACATTAATAGTGAGTGGGGCAGAGCCTATGAACTTCAACAGAATCTTTCTCTCTGTTTCCCCCATGAGTGGTTATGAACTAAGACCCCCTGGCAGCAGCTTGAATTGATATTCTTCACAATGGCATTCCATTTACAACCATTCCCTCAGATTTGTATTTTTCATAGCCTAGCCAAAGAGAACTCCTCTCTCTTGGTAGCAGTGGCAGTACATGAGTCACCATGGCAACGATGCATTTTTTTTTTCTTTTTGGATCACAAAAGTAAATATGCATGTACTATGTCAGCACATCAGTTGCTAATTCCTTGTGGATGCTTGAACTTATGAACAACAGCCTTCTGTTTTGAAAACTGTCCAGGCTTTTTTTCCTTGTTAATTGAATGCTTCTAGTTTATTAATTAGAGTCAAGAAAGACACTTTTAACAGCCATTTAGGGAGGGTCAGAGAGAGAATCAAGAGATATCTGTTAAAGATGAAAAAGGTTTAATGAATCTAATAAAAGCTGCTAGACTCAGCATGCTGAAAGGGACCCCGCAGCCAAGCTGTTGGGAAAGTTTTGTCCTGAAAGGGGCAGCTGGTATTGGTGTGTGAACTAAATGAATACTGAAATTATAAGTGGGAATCAGTGATGTGGTGGGAACCATACCATACTGGGAGCTAGACATACTGGGTTTCAGGCCTAGCTCCACTATTAATTCATAGCTGTCTGACTCTAGGCAAGTTACTTCTTCCTGACCCTTACTTTCCTTACATTTAAAATGGGAATGATAATTCTTCCAATTCCCTTGTAACAGGATTTGGGAAGGAGAGTGCTTTCACAAATAACAAAGGACTCTATGGAAATAAGGGAGGCAGTGTTGCATAGGGAGTAACAAGGAATTTTAGGAAGTAACCAGTTTATGAATCAGAAAATGTGATTCCTCTTTTCAGTTCTACCTTCCTTTGAATAGGGACTTCATAAGTGTTTCTTGAATAATATAGCTTCTTGAATAATATGTATGTAATCTAGTTATATATTTGAAAGGCAACAATATATACTTAATATAGACCTAGCCACTGTAATGGTAATGGGGATTTGAAGATCTTCCCTGCCCCTTGTAATGGCAAGCAAACAAGTACTTAGCACTTGTTTCAAGTTGAGCCTTGCCCTTGATTATATCAAGTCTTTGTTAAGAAACAGAACTTGTGAATCCCACAGTGGGAGGAACTTGCTGATGCAGCAAAAAGTGGGTGGAACAAGGAGGAGCTTACAACCAGAATTAAAAGCTGGGCACAAGATGAGAGAGAGCCAGAACTGCTGGGAGCAAGCAGCATAGAGGCTGAGCAGCTAGCGTGAGTGAGAGAGGGGCATTCTTGCTTAAGAGACCCTGTTTTGTTTTGAAGGCCTGACAGAGGGAAGGCTTCGGAATGTTGGTGTGTGCTACATTGGTTATATGTACCAACTTCATGGTTACTATAATGAATTTGGCTTTCTGGTTTTGGGATTCAGTTTTCCGGTATTTAAATAAATGCTTTGTTTCTGTCCTCCATGTGAAGAGTCGGATACATTTTGTGATTCACAACTACACCAGCATATTCATAGCTGCCGTGGGTGTTGTGAATATTACATTGATGTTATAGCCACAAAACTAGGAATTTCTGGGTTCAAGTCTCACATCTAAATCATACTGAATGCCTTGGACAAACCACTTAAACTCTGAGTACTATTGATTACTCTTGAAAATTATAAATTGTGGAGAAAATATTGGCCAGAATGGATAAAGATAGTTTCTTCATCTTGAAATTCTCTTTATCAATAAAACAGAATATCTAATTCTTATCCCATACTTAGGATAAACAATGTGGCAAAGGGGATAGTGAGATGGTGTCAGAGCCAGAAAGACAGGGTCTCATCTTCAACCCTGCCTCTGACATACACACTGGTATTATATTTCCCTGGGCATGCTACTTAACTATTTAATGCCCCAGATAACAACCTTTAAGATTATAAATAGCAAGGAAGGTAGTGGTCTCAATTTGAAGAGGATCTTTATCAGGAGTTGTATCAGCAAGCACTCTAGCATACCCAGGGTGACTGCTAGCACAAGTTCTTAGATCTGCTTTTCTAAAGGAAAGCAACTCAAAATGGGTTAACAGTCTTACTTTAATCAATCAAACATATATCATTTACCTAGTTCAGGGGAAAAAGTCAGCACCCTGAACTTCAGAGAATGCAAACAGAATACAAACACAAGTTAATAAACAGAAGTTACAAGCAGACAAAGAAACAGATCAGCAGACAGGCTTCCAACCGTCTGACCATTACATCCATACCTAGTTAGTTACCAGAGAGGGAAGCACCAACAT
>CM053581.1:56828463-56859367 GCA_028627135.1 Pseudochirops cupreus
CCCTCTTGACCCACTGCCCAATCACAAAGTAATAAGGCATGAGCATTCCTGAAAAACAAGCCTCCCACCACAGGCTCCATGTGACCACATTCAGCCTATTAGGGGGCAGAGTATACTTTCAAATAGGGGAAGGTTCTCAGAGCCACTTAAGCCACTTAAGCAAAGGGCCTGGGGGCAGGGAAGATCCTCAGATTCCCATAACAGGAGTTCCCCTCATTCATGAAATCATATAGACACACAAAGACAACCAGAGGTATATATGTTATATATTGCATATAGTTAAATGCAATATATATTATATTAAATTGTATATGTTTATATATATATTAGTATGTGTATGTGTATGCACACAGTAATATGCAGATTTATTGAACGACTACCCCCTAAGAATGTTCAAACGCACACTGGCAATGATGATCAACCAATACATACTTGAAAGTCCTTACTATTTGCTGTGTGCTAGGCAATAGAAAGAGATAGCAAACCGAATCCCTGACCTCAACGGGTTCATTTTAACATCAAATGAAGGGGGGAACCACATATAAATGAGATTATCCATATTAGATGCAGAGTAAATGGAATGGACACATAGACAGCATGGTACCAACTGTTGAGGGGCCAAGAAGGCCTTCATGGCGGAAGTGTCACTTGGGCTAAACCTTAAAGGGAAACTCAAATTCTGAGAGTTGGGGATGAGAAGGGTTAGCACTCCAAGTTAAAAAAAAAAAAAGGCAGGCAATAGCCAGTTCTGAGACACTGAGAAAGGATATCGATTGCCATGTGTGAGATCAGAAGGCAGAGCACAGAAGATTTAAAAGAGAGAGAAGAGATGAAGTTGAAGCATTGGTTTTAGATAGCTCTTCCAAGGAGTTTAGCAGAGGTGAGAAAGAGAAGCTAATATAGGATGGAAGGATCTAATGAAGTGTTCTGTTTGTTTTTGTCATCCGTTAACCTATTGGTTAATTGGGGGGTGGTTTTGTTTTTGTTTGTTTGTTTTTAGAATGGGAAGGCTTAAAAATGTTTGTAGACAAGAGTAATGGAGCCAATAGACAGAGAGTGAAGATTAGAAAAGAGGCTGGGGATTAGAAGGGTAGGAGAGGCAGCGATTTTCTGGACAAGAGAGACTTGAAGGAATGGGAGCATGGGTTCAGGGAGATGTTGTTGGAGGGCAAAAGATCCAATTCGTGATAAGTAACTGGACTGAAGGAAGGTATTGTTGGGCATTATTTCAGAGAAATGCAAGCTAAGGGGAAGGGAGCCAATTGGAGTTAGGGAGCATAAATTTATAGTAGACTCATTTGGCAGAATGTTCCTTTCAGCAGAACCTGAATGAAATCAAAGGAGGTCAATGATGGGAGTAATCCAGGGTTTAATGTTGATAAGGAGAGATTGGCAAAAGGTCAGGGGAGAAAGGGATTCAAGAGCATATGGTCCTGTGAAATTACAAAGAAATATAATAATAACAATCACATTATTTTCTTCATTATGTTAAGATATGACTAATACTGATTATTGCGTTTGTTATCATTAATTCACGTTATATATAAATGTACATATGCATAGATATATACATGTGAAAACCATTTTTTAAAGGACTTGCTACATTTCAAATCAAATCAAATGTGTCACTAGTCTAACCTTCAAGGGCCATATCCATGCCTTCTCTGGGACTCAATTTCCCCATCTGGAAATGAGAATAATAATCCTTATATTATGTATCTTACAGGGCAAAGATAAGGAAAACTTTCTAAACTAAAATGTTACAGAAATGGGAGCTCTCATCATTGCTAGTAGCTACAAAATTCAGTGCCCCCTTGGGTTTGTTTCAGCAAACTTGGCTTAATTAAACATAGCTCCCAGCCCTTCAACTGCAGCAAACGAGTCCTCAAAGGTAGCAAACTGCAACAGCTGCAGCAAGTGCTGGAGAGTCCGCCAAGGAACAAATTAGTTAGAGAAACAAAATCTTGAATTTCCTCCTCAAAATAAGGAGTGGGGAGAAGCATCCTGAGTATTGTTGGGGGAGGGCTACCATGTGAGGATCGAAATGACCCACAACAGGGAAGGGCAGAAGATTTGTAGATGCAGTCTCTGTTCCAGTATTTAGTCATTGTGAACCAGTGGACAAGCTACCTAACTACTTTGAATCTATTTCCTTATCTGAAAATGAGAGCATTTCCACTGCCTACCTTTAGGAGGAAAATGGTCTGTCAGTAACTGGGTGCCACAGTGGATAGAGCACTGGGACTAAAATCAGGAAGTCCTATGTTCACATCCAGCCTCAGATACTTCCTAGTTGGGTGACCTTGGGCAAGTCATTTCACCTCTGTGTGACTAAATTTACTCAAATGTAAAATGGGGGTAATAATAGAATCTATCTCCCAAGGTTGTTGTAAGACTCAAATGAGATATTTGTAAAGTGCCTGGCACATAGAAGGCACTATATAAATGCTTATTATGTGTCATTTACTATGTTAAGGGCTGCTAAAATGGAGGCAAAAAACAGCTTTGAAAATATTAAGGACAGAATTGAACTTGTGAATTCACTTGGTACGTTCCCTAAATGAGGAGACTCCTACACTAACTCTGGTCATCATCTCCTATGTCACTTGGAATTTCAGAGAACTATAGCATTGAATGGTTAGGTAACTTGTTCAAAGTCATCCAGCCAAATTGTCAGAGGTGGAACTTGAACTAGGGTCACCTGGCTTCTAGGCCAACTCATCATCAGGTGCTCTGTTGTGAATAATAAAGTTTCATATTCTAATAGAATATAAACTCCCCAAAGGCAGAGACCATTTTGGTTTTGTTTTTATCTCTCTGTTCTAGCACCTAGCTAAATACATAACAGGTGCTTAACAAATTTTTTTAAATTATGCATATATGATTGTATAAATTTAAATGTGTATATATACTTAGCTATGTGTACATACCTACACACACAGATATATACACATATAGATATATACATTTATATACAAAATGTGTGAATTACTGATAACAGATGGAGTTATCAATATCAGTATCTTAAAATAACAAAGAATCTATATTATTATTATTTTATTTCCTAGGAAATATAAACAAAACATAGTTACGTCCCCATCACTGACACTTTAACCATACTATTTCTGACTACTAGATGGCAGATACTATATTCCTCCAAATACTGTTCAGACCCCAAAAGTTTGTAAATGGTAAAATGAGACCAAAGAATGATTACCTTGAAATTTTCAGGGGAATAAAACTCAGTACCCACCCCCTAACAGATCTTAAATTGTACCACATTAAGAAAAATGATGAAAAAGGGTTGGTTCCAATGACCTCATTTTCCACTTCAAGAGACCCTCATGTTTTATGGAGCACTTTTCTCACAAGGCCATCATGAGATAAATTTTGGAAATATAACATTACAATTTTACTGTTGAGAAAACAAAGTGAAAGTGATTTTTGTTTGTTTTTCACCATGATCAGAGAACAGACTATTGAGCCATGCAGATTTCTCAGATGACCATTTAAAGATGCAAACTAACTATGCAATGGAGATTATAAGAGCCATTCTAATGCCTAATAATATTAGACTTATAAAATAAGTCAAATATATCATAGTTATATTTTGCTAGTCTTGAGCTTATGAGGTATACTATATAGATAGTTAATGCCTTGGAATCTGTCACACCTGGGTTTAAATTGTACTTTTGACCCATACTGGCTGTGTGGGCAAATCACTTCTAGGATTTAGAAAGGAAGTATGAATATTGATTGCTAGAAAGCATTCCTTACTGGCAGATCCCAGTATGAAATCAAAGATCAAGTACAAAAATAAAACCTTGTCTAATGAAATTGTTACAATTTAGATTCATGGAAATCACAGAACTTTTAGATCTAAAAGTTATCTTAGAGATACTTGATCCAAAACTTTTTATTTTGCAAAGGAAATTGGGATTTGTTATTACTTAGAACATATATCTAAAAGTAACCATTGGAATTATCAAATTCAACATCTTGCACATGAAGGAATTTTCTTTAAAATGCCCCCAGATAATAGGAAGCTATCCATCTTTTTGCTCAAACATTTCTAATGACAAAGAACTTGATCCCTTATGAGAAAGCCTAATTTGAACAGTATTAATTGTTGAGAAGTCCTTCCTTGTATTTTGGAGGTGAAATATGTCTCTTTTTTAAATAAAAAAAATGTCATTTCTTTTCCTTATGATATCCTTGTAAATATTTGAAGATGGTAATCCTGTTCCCAGATAAAATGGCTCTCTATCAGGCTACTGACTTTATCCAATCAGCAAATGTCATATCTCTTAGGCCTCTCACCAGTCTCACCACGCTTCAATAAACTTTCTTGTTTTTTTGTTTCTTTCTTTCTTTTCCAGTACCTGCCATTGACCCTAGCATGGCTACCATGTTGTCTTTGAAGATGCAACCTGAAAACTATTATGCTCAGGTTCAAGGGCTGGAGAAGCTAGAATGCAATATTATAATCAGTTTCCTTTCGTTGCTTTTTATAGTTGGTGAAATTGAAGCCAACATATTTTTTTCCCTTAAAAAATAATTGCATTCCTTCCTGATGGAGGCATTTTTGAGACTTTAAATGCCTCACAGAATAAAGTCAAGAAAATGGATCTGTTAAGATGTAGGAAGAACAAATGTCACAAAAGCCTCAAAGAACGTATTCTGTTTTCCTAACACATACTTGGATAATAGAAGTTTTGAGCAGCTATATTTCGTATATGCTGATGTCTTGTGAGGCAAAAGTGTTCTAAAGATGGATATTGAAAAAATTATCATTTTGATTGTACTGAAAAAATACATTTTTCATCGGCAAGATCCCATATTGTGATGAGAACTAACCTGGGAAACTGAACATTGGAAGCCTGATTAATGTTTCAGACTGAATTGTTGAAAGATGATTTTAAAAACTGCAACTGCCAAGAATTAAAAAAAAAAATCAAATCAACTTTGCTTTCCACAGAGATTTCCCACCTATGAGCAAATACATACCTTTTAAACATCTCTCTGTCACTTTCCAACTGTTTCCAATCCTAAACCTTTTAAAAAGAGTGCCAGCAATAGTAGCTGACATTTCAAAGTACTTTAAGTTTGTTAAGTGTTATGTCTCCCAACAATCCTGTGAGATAGGTAGAATATGTACTTTTATGACTATTTTACAGATGGTAAAACTGAGGCTCAGAAAGTTTAAGTGAATTTGGAATAGTCACTCAGTAATAGGTGTAAGAACTAGGATGCCAAGATTAGTCTCCTAAAACTATACGCTCTTGGTAGTCTCTTTTAGTGCCTGATTCTACCTCTTATTAAGAGGGTGCCTCTCAATTAAGGGGCATCGAGTCCAAGTGTGAAGTTTTTGAAGTTGCAGAAAACAAACATTTTGAAGGATTAAGCAGAATATAATCAATTCAATCATCAAATCTCTTCTACATATTGCCAGATTTATAGATGTTCAGGACAACAGTAGGAAAAAAATACAAAACTCAGAGACAGTAGTTGTTTTTTTCAGTTCTGTCCAACTCTTTGTGATCTCTTTTTGGATTCTCTTGGCAAAGATACCGGAACAGTTTAGCCATTTCCTTCTCCAGCTCATGCTACAGATGAGAAATCTGAAGCAAGCAGGGTGATTTGCCCAGTCACAAAGCTAGTGAGTGTCTGAGGCCAGATTTGAACTCAGGAATATGAGTCTTCCTGACTCCAGGCCCTGCACCCGATCCCTTGCACCATCTAGCTCTCCCCCAAAGACAAAGTACCTAAGTTAACATTCTACCTTCTCAGTTAACTCCCTTCATTAAGCATAGTAAGTCTAGTAAGTCACTTAACCTATCAGAGTCCAAGCTTCCTCATTTATAAAATGAAGGAATTATATTAGCTTGGATTTCAGGGACATTGGAGAAAGAAAGTTTAAGACAGAGAATATAGATTTTGGAAGCAACTGAAAGAAATGAAGTCAAATCAAGAGCAGGAACTCAGTTGTTGTTTTTTTATTTTTTTAACATCAGAGACCATTTTGGTAGTCTGCTAAAATCAGTGGACTTTAAGTATGATGTTTTTTAATTATATGAAGTGAAATAAATGGAATAACAAAGAAAATTTATTGTATTATGTACATGGGTATATACAGACATGTATATACATACATGTATAAATATACTTATACATACACATATATAAAGTTCAAAGTAAACTCTAGATGAAGAACCTCTAGTCAAGATGTATAAGGTTTCCAAGGAAGAGGGAAAAAAGGATTCACAGAAAGTCTTGGGAAAAACATAAGGTGGGGGGAGACAATAAATGAGAAGATGAATAGTTTGAGGAAGAGAAGAACCAGGGCAATACAGGGATGCAACAACCAAGGAAAGAGAGCATAACAAAGAAGAGCATTTAGCAGTGGCAAATTCTACAGGGAGGTCTGTAAGTTGAGCAGATCAAAAGACAGTGAATTTTTGTCTAGCTTAAGGGAATTTTGTGTAACAGTTATAATGTTTAATTTCATAAATATCTAATGATAATTCATGTTAATTATTGTTTCCAAGTATTAAAAGGAAATATGAAGTTATAGGGGAAAAAATCTTTCAAATAGTCACAAGATCCTCAAAAAGGTAGTGCAGATGATTGAGTAGGACACTGTACTGAGAGTCAAGAAGGCACAGGTACAAAATCTACCTGTGACACTAGATTTTGACTATGGAAAAATCACTTAAACTCCCTAAGCCCTAGGTTCCTCATCTCTAAAAAGGAAGGGATTGGATTGGATGCCTTCTAAGTTTTCTTTCAACTCTGAGGCCATGATCCTGTTCCCTTGTCATGGAATCAAAGGATTATTGAACTGGATAGGAAGTTAGAGATTATGTAACCAAACTCTTCATTGTTATTAATTAGAGATTTGAAGTTCAAAGACATTTAGTGATTTGTCTAAGTCATACAGGGAGCAAATGGTAGAGCTGAGGATGAATTTAACATTTCTGATTCCAAGTACAGTATAATTCATACTTATAGTACCTTATTGTCAATCAATTCTTATCAGTTAACAAACTAGTCAGTAAGCATTTATTAGGTGCTATTATATTCCAGGTTTTGTATTAAGTACTGGGGAAAAGGAAAAAGTTTTGTTAGGTCATAATCTAATGAGGAAAAAAAAAACAAGCAAATATCTATTTACAAATAAGAGGTATACCTGGTAAATTAGAAATATTGAACAGGAAGAAGGCACAGGAATTATATAGGATTGGTAAAGACTTCCTGCAAAAGATAGAATTTTAGCTGAAACTTCAGGGAAGTCAGGGAAATCAGGAAGTGGAGTTGAAGAGGAAGAATATTCTAAAAATGGGGGAGAGACAGTGAAAATTTCCAGAGTCTGGAATCTCTAGAGTCCAGAGTTTGTTTGTTGTTTTTGGAGGGGCAAATAAAATTTCAATTTGGTACATCCTAAATTTAAGATATCTATAGGACACCCTATGAGATATTCAATAAGCAATTCATCTTGCAAGTTTCTAAATTAGGGTAAGATGTTAGGACTGGATAAGTACATCTAGAACCATCAGCACAGAGATGGTAATTAAATATGTCCAAGCTGAATAAATCACCAAGTATAATAGTATAGAGGGAGAAGAGAAGATGTTCCAGGACAGAGTCTTGCGGGACATGCATGGTTATCAGATATGACCTGTATGGTGATATCCAAAAAAGGGAACAGAGGAATAGCAATCAGGCATATAGAAGGAGAACCAAGGTAGATTAGTGGAGGCATTGATTATAGAGAGCTTTCTCGAGAACTTTAGTAACAAAAGAGAGAAGAGATGAGGCACAATAGCTAGTGGAGATAAATGGATTGAAACAGTTTTGTTTTTTTTCCAGTAAAGAAAACAGGCAGTAGACAAGAAAGGATTGAAGATAAGAAAGTAAGGATGATAGAGGCGGCAATATGCTGGAGAAGACAGGATGGAATAGGATCACTGGCACATATAGAGAGGTTTTTATTCATAAGAAAATCCATCTCCATGTGAGACAGGAAGGAAATCCCAGGGAATGGTCATAATTTTTTTCCAGTGAAATATGAGGCAAGATTCTCAGCTTTGAAGAGAGATAGAGAAGAGATATGAGAGACTTGAGGAGGGATAAAAAGATCTCTGTGGTGAGTGGAATAATGAGTCAATTAGGGAGGCATAAAAAGGAGTTTCTTGTTATAGTTAGGGCTTCATTGAAGCTTTTCAGGATCAATTTGTAGGGGACCAAGATGGTTTCATGGCTTTCTCCAGCTTCACTCTCCAACATATGTGGAGGAGGAAAGGCATTAAGATGACGGAAGTAATCTAAAGATGACACTTGTCAGGACAAGATTAGTGATAGGATAAAGGGGTAAAGGACTCAAGAGAAGAGGACAGTGTAGAGTTGAACTGGTTCACCAGGAGGTGAAGTTGGAGAAGAAAGGAGAGTGGCATTAGCATGGTGTCTGACCTCCACTACCGATGATCTGGGAAAGAACTTGGGGTTGAGGGATACAAGGTCATGGAGTGGATGAAGAACATTTTTGGGAGTTAAAAGCAGAATGAGAAGTGGAATAATAATAGATTATATTCACATCAGGGAATTCCAGAGTTTATGAACTTGAGAGTGGTAAATTTGTGGATGTTGACAAGATCAAGGATATGACTATCTTTGAGGGAGTGAAGGAGAAGGTAATATGAAATTAATAGGGGTGTTTGAAGGAGCATCAATATATCTTTTGAAGTTCCCTAGGATTACTATGAGGGCAAGAGTTCAGGAGGAAGGAAAGAATATCAACCTGTTAGTCAGTCAATAAGTACTTACTAAGTACTTGTCATATACCAAGCACTGCGATAAAGTCTGTAGATACAAATGCAGAAAAGAAAGATAGTCCCTGATTTGTCAATGAACTCATTGAGGAAGGAAGGGGAATATGGAGGCAGGTAGATATGAGGTACTGGAATTTGGTTTGGGTGGTAGATATGGATTGAGCGAACCTCAAAGGAGGAGCTGTTTTTTACTTAGGTCATAAGCTCTATTCTGCCACCTAATCTGTTGCATACCTTGGGCAAGTAATGTAGTCTCTCTAAGCCTCAGTTTCCTCCTCAGTAAAATGAGAGACTTCAGCTTAGTTGATATCATAAATCAATTTCAGCCCTGACATTCCTGGATTCTATAGTTTGATGACAGATTTCAACGTTTCCATGACTTATACCTGAGCCATCTTTCCCTAGCACTTCCATACAGTTGCATAGTAGCTGGACCCCAAAATGAATTACTTAAGAATTCTCTCTGTTCTGCAGGTTGTGTTCCACTCCACTGAGCTGCTTATGTGTGGATTACAGGCACAGTATCATTGTGACTAAAACCTAATTGACTTCCACAGTACATATTAAAGGGAAGTAGAAAATGTGAATAGTTGTCCATTCAATGTGACATGAAATTGCCAAAGCCTGTGCATAATGAGGAAAATTCTGTTTTTTCCTTTTACTCTGGGGTGGGGGGAAAAGGGATTTAGGGAGGGAAGTGAATCTTTCAGTTATTGTTGACATGTCTGTGGCAAATGTGTGCACCAAGTGAGAAGTCGAAATAAAAAACCTGGTACTCAGTCTTTAAACATTGAAGCTGATGAATTATTCATGCGAGTTCTTCAAAGTTGGACTTCGAAAAATGTAAATACAACACACAAGGAACCTTCTTTGAGCGAGCTGGAGATGATTTTATAGTCATGAACTAAATACAAGGAGCACTTAAAATGTCTCACTGTATTGCAAATTTTATTTAAATTAAGAATATCAAACATTTTATTCCTCTTTTTCCAATTGGAGAGAAAACGTAGAGAGTGAAAGAATGCTTGCCTGATGATCAATGCCCCTGAGAAAATGAATTATCTTTATTTTCTCCATTATCTTTTATTGCTATTTTATATACTCTATAAAATATCGACCTGTAAGGTATTCAAATGAAATGTGATGTAATTTTCCTGATCCATGAGCCTTTATTTTTATATCCTCTTGACTTGACTATGACCTTCTGTACCTCCCTGAGAGAGCCTTATAGTGGAGCATTCTGTCATGGGATAAGGCAATCAAAATGTGGATACAGCATGTTCAAATCCCTGGGCAGTCACTCCAGCAACTTTAAAAGCACTGTTTCCTGTGTCCATCTCTATAGCTATATATGGTCTCTACCAATGTATTAGTAATATGTTTCTTTTCTGTTAAATTTATCATTTAACTTGCCTTTACCCCCCCCAAAAAAAAACTTTTCTAGAAAGTTTGTTTTGATAGCAAGTATATGTTTTGTATCATCCATCTCTCCAGCCATCCATGAATCCTCCCTTCCACATATCCATCCATCCAAACTCTCATTTACCAAACATTTGTATAATGCATAGTCTGTCCTAATTCAATAGCTATGTTTAATCTGAGAGAGAAGAATTGAAGAAATATGACTTATAGCTTCAAGTAGAAGAATAGCTGCTACAAAAAAAAAAAAAGAATAGTTGCTACATAGAACAGCAATTAAATATGCCCTGCTTGGCCCCAGAGGGTAGAGCTAGAAATTACATAGGGGTCAATTTAGGTTGAGTATAAGAAAAGATTAGGTAACACAGTAGATAAAACTGAGTTGGTTAGACCTGCATTCAAATACACTGTATAATATTTACTTTGTGCAATTCATTTAACCTGCCTCCATTTCCTCATCTCTAAAATGGGAATAGTAACAATAGTTGTAAGGATAAAAAAAAACACAAACTTAAAATGCTGCATAGATGTGGATAATAATGATGCTGATGCTGATGATGAAGATGATTATTAATTTCCTAAACAATTAGAGCTTCCAAAGGGGAATAGGTTGCCTTGAGAGACAGAAGGTTTTAACTAATGAGAATCTTCAAGCAGTTACTAGATGACTACTTGATGAGAGTATTATAAGGAAGAGCTTTGGTCCAGTATGGATTGAACTAGATGGAATCTAAGAGCCATTTATTTGATGATTCTATATTCATCTCTGTATATCCTATGATGAAGATATTATTTCCTTCTTCTATGCCCTGTTGAAGTCAAGTTCCCTTACATACATTATGGGACCTCATGAAATAATACTGCCTCACTTTTGTCTTATCTCCAGCCTTACATTAGTACAACTGTACATATAAGTTTGGGCTGAGGGGAAACTTGGACATCAGGGCTAAGACTTGTTGAAAGGTTAAGAACAACTCTTCTACTGCTTCAGGAGGGTTGATGTCCCGGAGTACAAACTCTAAGTCACAGGAACTGGTAACCTGGGGGAACCTCATGCTTCTCTGACTATTTAGCCCATGAACCAAGTCCATATAGACTCACTCCTCTAATGAAGGTTACATATCAATGATGGTGGGCTGACCATGTTGTTTGAATGCCAAACGTACACTTGCCTAAAAGTCTCTTTTATGGAAAACTCATTCTCCATGATCACAAAATAAACACTGTACTCTAGGTATGTATCTCCTCTTTGTTGAACTATTACAACAGCCTGCTAATTCATCTTTCTATATTCAATCTCCCTCTTCTCTAATCCATTCACTATAAGGTTAACACATTTGTATTCCCAAACTACAAGTTTGATAATATTATTCCAATTCTCAAGAAGCTTTAATGGCTATCTGTCAGGGTTCTCTTTCAGAGTACCCTAACTTGCCAATAGGGGCAACCGGTTACTCACCCAACTAATTGACGCTAGCGTACCTTTTAGAACAGAAGAGTTATAGCTCTGAGGTCCAAACAGAAAAGGTTTATTAAGGTCTCTCTATGGGGAAGCCTTAAAGCCATATCCTAAGGCAGGCTTCAAAGATATCTCCAAGGCCTAGGTCTTATATATACCCCAGATCCACACACCATGTGACAGAGCCCAGCTGAACAGAATTGTGAGAGGGGGAGTACAATCACAAGGGTACGAAGGCCCCAGGGTGTGGAGACACCAATCAGCAACAGCAGGTAACCCCATGCAAGAGAATCTTGAGCAATGCAGTATCCCTTGGCCGAGGACAGTGCAATATACTCTGATCTCCATGTGGCCCAACTAATTCCCGGGCCTCAAACACTTTCCTGTGCCTGGACACAACCACTTGCAATCTTGCACATATTTTCTGAACCTCACAGCTATCAATCATTTTTATGATTTTACTGTGATTACCTTGGCCCCCATTGCCTAAAGACCAGGAATGTTATATATCACCCCATCCTTCAGAGTTATCCAGTACCATTCAGGGAGTTTGGGGTAACTAAATTCTCTGTCTTTTTCTCAGGTTCCCATCAATGGTATTCTTTCAATTCTAGGGATCCATTCTTCTCCAGTTCTACTTAACCACTAAACAATCAGATCAGCTTCTACAAATAAATCTTTACTTCAAAGGTGTAGCAAAAATCTATATACAAACATCCCCTCCTCCCAATACTAGGGACATAATCCAGCCTTCCCTCAAACTTGAGTCCCAAGGACCCCAACCTTTGTAATTAAAATTCAAACTTCTCTCTTTGACATTTAAAATCCTAAACAGCCTTTCTTGTTCTACTCCAGACTAATCACACATTGCTTCCCCTCATACAATCTCCACTCCAAATATTCCCTATCTCTCTGCGTCTTTGAGTAGGCTGTTCCCAAGCCATGGAATATTATTCCTTTGAAATTCCACCTCTTGGAAACCCTGGCTTCCCTTTAAGACTTTTATTTCAAGGGCCACGTCCTTCCAGTAGTCTATCCTGATTACTTTAGTTGCTCCTTTGTCCTTCCCCACAATCACTGTGTATTCATTTGTGTACATCCTGCATTATTCCCCTATGAAAATACTGTAACCATTATTAGAAGGTAAGATCTTTTGCACTTGCATTTACCATAATCAAACTGTACTGCCACACTGGAGGTGTTTAATAAATGTGTGTTGACTTATTGCTCGTGAAAATCTCTACCAGACTTGAAATTTGATAGTGAAATCTGTGATTGTTATTTCTATCTCCAAAACTATATTGAATCAGTTACCAATTTATTTTAATCCTTCAATTATGATATCCTCTGCCTCCTCCCAACTAATACTGATAGCATCCTAGCTCAGGTCCTAATAAGTTCTTGTCAACATCCTCTGCTTCCACCTATCTCCCTTGTCCAGTCAATCCCTCAATATAACTGCCAAAATATCCTTTCTACTACACAGATATGACCATTTCACTCTCCAATTCAAAGACCTCTCAGTTCCTTGCTAGGCTAAAAACACAAATTCTTAGTCATTAAAGATATTATAGAATATGACTTCAGTCCTTTCTTTCTAGGGTGATTTGCACTACCTTTCTATGCATAGCCAACTTTACAATGAAACTGGACTACTATCTGTTCCCAAATCTTCTACTGATATATACAACCATCCCATATAGCTAAATTGTATTTCCTATTTAAGAACATCTTTCCTTCAAGTCTAGGTAGCTCAGTGGCAAGTGGGAACTTGTAGCCAGTAAGACCTGAGTTTAAATCCTACCTTAGACACTTAAAAATTGTATAACCCTAGGTAAGTCACTTATCTTAGGCTGTTTCCTCATCTGTAAAATGGAGTAATAATATCACCTACCTCACAGTGGTGTGAGAATCAAATGAGATAATATATGTACTGTACTTTGCAAACTTTAAGTATTCTATAAAGGCTAGCTATTAATTTTACTAAACCTAAAATCTGAAGCCAAATCTTCCATAAATTTTCTATAATCCTCCTAATTGAAAAATTTTCCCTTCCTTATACAATTATCACAGATTCAGAGAATGTTATAAGTCAGAAGTAACTCAGAAGCCATCTAGCCCATTTATTTTGTAGAATATAGATCTATTCATGTAAGGAAACTTAAACTTATCTAGGCCAAACCTCTCATTTTACTAATGGGGAAATTATAGCCTGGATAGGTGAGATGATTTGCCCAAGGTCATATAAGTATATATGACCAAAGTAGTCTGAACCCAGGCCTTCTGATTTTGAAATCAGCACTCTTCGCACTGTACCACCTAACTTGGAATATATTTTTAAAATAAGAATGATTCTATGAGATAGGGGATAAGTTCTCATGCAGCCTGTGCTTGAAGATCATTAGGAAGAGGGAGCTCACTACCTACCTCTCTAGGCAGCCCATTCCAACTTTTGGATAATTCCAATTATTAGAAAGTTTTTCTTCCTATTATTTCAACATCTGCCCCTTTGCCTTCTACCTATTATTTCTATTTCTGCCTTCCAGGCCAAGTAGAACAAATCTTATTCTTCTCAATGGCAACTCTTTGATTTATTGAAGATAATGTGTATGTCCTCAATTTCATGTGATATTTTGTATAATACTATAGCTTCCTTTCCCCTTTGGCATTTTATCCTCTCGTATTTCTTTGTGCACATGTCTTCATCACCTTCATTAGTTGAAGGTAGGGAATATATTTTTCATTTTTGGATTCCCTGGTCTTCCATTTAGCACTTTGTTCTGCACAAAGTAAGCACTTAATTAATACTAGCTGAACTTTGAGTTAGAAAATCTAGCTTCCAGTCCTTGTTCTACAACTTGATGTCTGACCTTGGGCAGGTCACTTTTCCACTCTGTACTTTGAAGACATTGAACTGGATGATATCTAAGGACCTTTACAACATTAACATCATATTCTATATTTCTAAGCTATCTCTTTCATCTCCTTACTAGGTTTGGACTCTGAGGTTTACCGATCCCATGACAATATAGTGATGTTGTCATGGAATTCCTTGCTAGGATCTGCAGGCAAAGGCATTTAGATGAGTTGGATATCTTCCTAGCTTAAAATAAATGCCAAATGGGTGGTCTGGTATGTGGAGAACCCTGCATACATATTTAATGTCAATACACTTTGTTTTCCACGTCTCACTGTTCCTTTTTTTTTTGTCAGCTAAATGAGATTGATAGAGAAGATGGATTCCTGAATTGTTGCTAATGGTCCAAACATTACATTGTTTTGTCAACAGAACCCTATTGTTGAAAGCAATGTTTTCTCACCATGTCAATATCTATGCCATGCTGTGTTGATATTAATGGATCTGCCAGGAAAACGATTTAATTAATCAGTTCCCAGAATAACTAGAGTCAACTTTCATTTCCCAGATGATAGTGTTTGGGCTAGCAGGAGAGCAAAAGAAGTATGTGGTGGGGGGCGTCTACATCTGCACATGTCCTGCCTTATTATAGCTATTTTGAAGAATATATTGGTATAACAATAATATAAAAAAATAGGGATTATAAGATTTAGAGCTAGAAGACATTTCTAGAGATAGCTACTTTAATGCTTTAATTTTACAGAGAAGGTCACTAAAGGCTAAATGCCCAAGGTCACATGTTGTGTTAATAGCAGAACTGATATTTGTCCTCACATTATATAACTCTTAAATGCAGCGTGCTGTAGCAACTTAAGAATAACTCATACTCTGACAGAACTATAATAATTTTTATAAAGTTCTTTCTCCCCCCCAAAATCTAATGATCTACCTTGTTCTGTTATCATTATTATCACTATTAATGTTGTTGGGTAGTAATAGTATCTGCATTTTCTGGATGATAAAACCTCAGTTACAGAGAGAGAAAAAATAATACTTTTATAGTCACGTGAGGATTTGAACTTGGCTCCAAATCCTGCATTTGTAAGACCAATAAGTGTTGTTCTGTAAGCAATAGATATAGTCAATTAAAAATATAATTGGCATTTATACAGCAATTCAAGGTTTACAAAACTCTTTACCTGAATACAACAGTCCTGTCTCAGTACTATAGGTTTTATTTTTGCCATTTTACATGTGAGAAAACTGAGACTCAAGAATACATTTGACTTGCCCAAGGTTACACAGTTACTAAATGTTAGAGATCATATTCTAACCTACATCACTTCTATAAATCAGGAGAAGGTCCCACCATTGCCAACGAGATTGGTTATGTGTACTGAATGGAAAAATTCCTTCTAGCTCTAGTAACTGATTGTAAAGAGCCTGCCTATCATGCTTATAAAATTGCTCTGGAGTGGGTCAAGGAACATTGACTTGAATTCACTCAGGACTCAATGGACTTTTACATGGTGCTCTGTTTTGCAAAAAAAAAAAAATCCAAAATACCGCAGTTAGCATATATTAAGGCATTTTGATATAAAGCAGAGAATGAAAATTGACAGAACAAGGGCTTTAAATGAAACTAAGCATTTTTTCCCTTATACTTCAAGAGCTATTCCATGCACCCATAAATTGGTCAGATATGTAACTGTTATTTAACATGTCCATATTTCAAAATATTTTATAGCCATGTATCAACTTTTTATTGAGCTAAGCAATTTATCAAGGAGAAAAATAATTTATTAATTTTTGAAAGGGCAGTGAAATATAATCCTTCACCCCTCACTATAACCAATCCAATACTTGAGAATTATTTGGCTACCTAATGATTAGCAGATGGACGGAGGTTATGATTTTTATGTTTGCTATCTATTAAGATCCTCCTATCAAGCATAGACACTGGGTTTGCATTTAGAAGACCTGTGTTAAAATACTAGCCCTGTCACTTTACTATCTACAACACCTTAAATAAGGCACTTACTCTGAGTCCCAATATTCCAACTATCAATAAAGAAACTGTATTAGATGAACTCTAAGGTTCTCCCCAGCTGTACACCTGTGAACTTCTGGTCACAAGACAGTTCCTATCATCTTGTCAAGGCATAGTCATGATTTGGGGTTATTAGGAGTTGCTCCTACAAGAGCAAATACTCTGGCTGATCCTAACAAGCCAACAAGGCTTGTAGAATGGATGTGACAATACACAAAATATACCATTTGAGGACCAGATTAGCTAAGTAGGAATCTGACCAATAAGGAATGATGTTTTCTAGTCACAATACTTTTTTTTTTTTTGCTTTTTGGAGGGGGAAAGGCAAGGCAATTGGGGTTAAGTGACTTGCCCAAGGTCACAGGGCTAGTAAGTGTTAAGTGACTGAGGCCATATTTGAAGTCAGATCCTCCTGATTCTGGGGCCAATGTTCTATTCACTGTGCTACCTAGCCACCCCCACAATACTTTTCAAAGACTATTAACTAAGGGAAGAAGTTGTGATCTGTGTCAGTGGATGGAGGATTGCTAAGGGAATCCTAGAGCTTTTGAAATGATAAAAAGAAATGATAACTTAAGTCTCAAGTTGGGAATACATACATTTGAATGAAATTATCTATTTCAAATTATGGAGAAGCAAAGAAAAAATGAAATAGTCCCTGCACTCAAGGCGCTATCATTCAATTAGGAGAAATAGTATATGTTCGTATAAACATATAGACAAAATTAATCCAAGGTAATTTTGTGATTGAAAAACAAGCAGTAGGAGATCTAAAAAGACCTTGTAGAGAAAGTAATGCTTAGGTTAGATTTGATGGAATCTAGGGATTCTAAGAGAAAGGGGTCAGGAAGGCAAACATTCTAGACATGGAAGACAAACTAGTAAGAGAAAAAGTAGAATATGGAGTGTCACATGGAAGGAACAAAAGATGTCTCTAGCTGGACCTGAGTATGCGTGAAGAGGGCTAATTAGTATAAAAATACAGATTGGAAACCAGTTGTGAATTTTAATACCTTCCCATTTAAATCTTTGCATACTTATTATCAAGGACCATGGGTCTTTGCATATAGGAGAGGTTTAATTCGTGTTTGTTGAATTATTGGAGAGGGGTAAAGTAGTAAACACAATTATGTTAGGGGTGAAACAGCCTCCTTTTCTGTCCATGTTGAAATGCTCAAAAAGATGGAGTGAGAGTCCAAGAGTTCCAATACATTTTTCTCTTCAACAGCCAAACTCTGGGAAAAATAATGATAACAAAACACATTTATGTAATGTTTAAAATGCTTTCTGTACAATACCATGAATTTTCCACATAAGGTATTCTATAAGATAATGGTAGTATTTCAACTTTATAGATAAGGGAAACTGAGGCTCAGAGAGGGGGAATGACATCAACAATTATGTAATGATTAAGTGTCAGAATCAGGACTGAAACCCAGTTCTCTTAATTGTGGATCTAGTGGTCTTTCCACCACACTACATTTCTGGTGATTCGTATTTGCTTCATATGTAAACTTTCTTTAAAAGGGAGGAGAAGGTGTTCTAGTGTTGTGGAAACCCAACAAAATTAAGGTTCTGATTTTGTAAGGGAAAATAGCTACCGACAATGAGGAGACCAACATCCTAGCTGAGAGCAATCTGAAGTTAATGATCTATCAAAGCTGTAGTAGGGCTTTCTCTCTCTAAGAACTGTCCCTGCACGTGATCAGATTTCATGGGAAATGCTCATGGAGTTCACAGAGTGAATGATTCTGTTTGAATAGCTTTGATTCCACTTAGGACAAGCACACTCATGAAATGAATGATAAACAATATTACTGAGATGAGTAATGGCATAACTCAGGCTGTGAGTTCCTATGCCAGGCAACAGTGTCTACACATTCTAAAAAAATGAAGTGGGAAATTGAGGCAATTATAGAGAAAACTCAAGCCAAGTCAATAGGACTGTCAGAAATGTTCATATCATGAGAGGCTGCATGAGGCTGAATATTGCCATTTTCTACTTTGTACTCATACTTATGCCTCCCTCACTACTTTATAATACCATAGGATCATAGACCTCCGAATTGGAATGGCTGTTATTTCAACACAAAGCTGCATGGGAATCTCCTGAAAACAACCACAAGTAGCGGTCATTCAGTCTCTGCTTGAGAGAGCAAAGAAGGAAAAAAAATAAGGATGTAAATGTCTAATATGCGGCAGGCACTATGCTAAGTACTTTGGAAATATTGTTTCATTTGATGCTCACGAAAAACCTGAAAAATAAGAGCTATTATTAGGCACATTTTACAATTGAAGAAACTGAGGTTCATAAGACTAGTAAGTGTCTGGGGCTGAATTTGAACTCATTTCTTTTAGACTCCAAGACCAGCACATGTTCCACTGTGCTGCCTGTTTGTAGGCCTCTAGAGCCTGAAACTCAGCCTTATTTAGCAGCTCATTTTGTTTAAAATGATTCCATTTGTTAAGGGGTATGGGTAAATAATGTTTCTACTCAAATAGCAATTAGGCTTTCCTTCTCCAGTGGATTAAGGGAAACATAGGTGAAGTGATTTGCCCAGTATCATACAGCTAGTAAGGGCCTGAGGCTGTATTTGAACTTGTCTTCCTGATTCCAGGCCCCGTATTCTACCCACAGTGTTTCTCAACCTTCCTAATGCTGTGACCCTTTAATACTCGTATATGGGCACATCTGCGTGTAGGTGGACCCACCTGGAGACGGATACAGGAGTGGTGTCTCCATTCCTAAGAGCAACAAAAACTGTGATGATGAAAGGGTCTTTGTGACCCACAGTTTGAGAACTGCTGCAAAAGCCATCTAGCTGGCCTCTTTGATTACATACTAATAGGTAAATATCTTTCCTAGACAATTCAGTTCTGCAGCTGCTTAACTCTCCTGACTATAGGGCATTTATCATCACATTTCAGAGACTAAGATTCATTAATGTAACCAATCAGAATTAAAATACCTTTTAATATTATTTTCATTTAGATCACAGACACATGTATGTGTGTATATATGCATGTATGTAATGTATGTATAAAGAGAGAGAGATGAAGATGTGTGGAATATGTGCATATAAGTATATATGTGTATATATATATGTATATATATACATATGTAATATACATATATAATTTTACTTTCCTTCAATTTATACATATCTTCATAGGTTTCTTTGAGTCACTCAGTAAACAAGTATTTCTTAAATGCCTACTATGTGCCAGGCACTGTAAATGAGAAAAGTAAGGCCAAAACCAAAAATGGTCCTTTTTCTGAGAAAGCTCACAGCCTAAAGACCAACAATTATGTACAAATAAAATAGAGCACATTTTGTAGATAATTTCAAAGGAAAGACACTGATCTTTAGATGGAGAGAAGAAGGGAGAGTTACAAGCAACAAATCAACTAGTAAAAATGCAAAGTCAGGAAATGGAATGTCATGCAAGAAACAGCAAGGAGACCATTGTACTGGATCACAGAGGACATGGGAGGTGGGGACCATAACGTGTAAGAATACTAACAAGGTAGGTCTGGGTCACATTAAAAAGGGCTTTGAACACCAGAGAATTTTACATTATATACTGGAGGAGACACGAAGCCACAGGAGCTTATTGAATGGAGGGAAGAGGGAGATGACATGATCAGACTTCTGCTTTAGGAAGATCACGTTTACAGCCAAGTGGAGAATAATGAGAGATTTGTCGCAGGAAGATCAACCAGAAAAGGCTCTATTGCTATAGTCCAGGTGTGAGTCCGCACTAGGGTGGTAGCAGTGTCGGAGAAAAGAAAGGGGCAAAAATAATATGGCAGAAACTGGGCATAGACCAATATCTTACACCATATACCAAAATAAAGTTTAAATGGGTTGACAATTTAGATACAAAGGCTGATACTGTAAGCAATCTGAAAGAGCAAAGAATAGTTTACTTATCAGATTTATGGAGAAGGGAAGAATTTAGGATCAAACAAGAGATAGAAAGCATTATGAAATGCAACTGGATAATTTTGATTACTTTAAATTGAAAAGTTTTTGTACAAACAAAGCCAATGTAAACAGGATTAGGAGGGAAGCATAGTTCCAAATTGGGAAAGGATTTTTTACAACCAATGTCTCTGATAAAGGCTTCATTTTTAAAACATACAGAGAACTGAGTCAAATTTGTAGGAATACAAATCATTCCTCAATTGATAAATGGTCAAAGGATATGAACAGGCAGTTTTCAGAGGATGAAATTAAAGATATCTATTGTATGAAAAAATGCTCTAAATCACTCTTGATTAGAGAAATGCAAATCAAAACAACTCTGAGGTACCATACCTCAGATTGGCTAACATGACAAAACAGGAAAATGATAAATGCTGGAGAGGATGTGGGAAAATTGGAACACTAATGCATTGTTGGTAGAGTTGTGAACTGATCCAACTATTCTGGAGAGCAATTTGGAACTATGCCCAAAGGTCTACAAAAATGTGCATATCCTTTGACCCAGCAATACCACTTCTAGGGCTGTATGCCAAAGACATCATACAAGTGTGAAAAGGATCTATATGTACAAAAATATAAATATCAGCTCTTTTCGTGGTGTCAAAAAACTGAGAACTGAAAATCAAAGGGATGTCCATCAATTGGGGAGTGGCTAAACAAGTTATGGTATATGGATGTGATGGAACACTATTGTGCTATTAGAAATGAGGAGCAGATGGACCTCATAAAAACTGGACAGGCTTATATATACTGATGCTGAGTGAGGGAAGCAGAACCAGGAGAATATTGTACACAGTTACAGACACATTGTAGCTGTGGTGACTAACTTTAACAGATTGGGCTCTTCTAAGCAATTACATTGACACAAGACTTACATAAGACAACTTCAAAAGACTCATAATGGAAAAGGTTATGCACATCCAGAGAAAGAATTACAGAGTCTGAATGCAGATTGAAGCTAACTACTTGCTTTCTATCTTTTTTGTTTTGTTTTGTTTTGTTTCGTCTTTCTTATTGTTCATTGCATTGGTTGTAATTCTTCTTTATAACTTGACTAATGTTTATTGTGAAGGTATATGTAGAGCCTATATCAGATTTCATGCTGCCATGGGCGGGGATGGGGGGGAGAGGTCAGAGAAAATTTGGAACTCAAGAGATTGTGGAACTGAATGTCGTAAACTAAAAGTAAATTTAAAAAAGAAAGAAAAGATGGGGCATAGTAGTGAAAATAGAATTTACAGGATTTGCTAATCAATTTAATGGGGGTGGGTGAGAGAGAGAGAAAGAGAGAGAGAAAGAAAGAGAGAGAGAGAGAAAGAGAATTGAGAATGAGACCTGTTTCAAGCCTGTTTGACTGGGAAGATGATAGTGTCTTCAGCATTAAATAGGAGTTAGGAAACAATCAATATCTATTAAGTAGCTACTAACTGGTAGGCACTTTGCTAAGTGTTAGGGATGCTAAAAGAGGCAAAAACAATGCCTGACCTCAAGTGATTTACAAACTAAATAGAAAGAGGGAGGGTTTGGTAGAAAAGATAATCAATTCCCCATTTTCATTATTTTTATGGGATACTAATAATACATTAAATCCATATACCCCAATTTGTTCAGTTATTCCCCAGTTCATTGAACTCCTCTTTCTAGAAAGTATTTTCACCATGAAAAGTTTTAATATGAATAATTTGGTAAAGGTGAGCCATTTCTTCCTAATTTTGACCTCTTTAAGGTATATGCCAAGTGAAAATACAGCTGGATAAAAAGAGGGAGAGTAGTCACTGATTTGAAGGGTATTATCAATTTATTGAAATTTATCAAATTTAAAATTCATTTCCCAAGTCACTAGATCATATCCTAGATCTACCACTAGCATTTTAGTATGTTTCTATTTTACAAGGCTATTTGAATAACTGTGTGCATCATTTATTGGCTTGACCACCGTGAAGAGTATGAAGCAAAACCACAGTTTTTTGAATTTGCATTTCTCTGACCCTTAAGGATAGAGAGCAATTTTTTTTTCAAACTAATGTTAGTAATTTGTGATTCTATTTGTAAACTTATTTCTTTAAAATGCAAATATATATTTGAATATATTTTATGGTATCTATATCTATTTTCTATCTTATCTATGTATATCTATCTATCTATCTATCTATCTATTTTTTTCCTAGAACTCTGATTTCATCAGTGTAGGGAACTTTTGAGGAGGAGCAAATTGATATTCTAATCCAAATCAGCACCTGCCATGAAACATCTGGTGTTAGGGAGTTACACAGGGGTACTGTTAGGTTTAGTGACTTTCTCAAGGTGACACATCTAGTGTGTTTCAGAGACGGGACTTGAACCAGGTTCTTTCTGATTCAGAATCCTGATTTCTATCCACTCTAGTTTCTGCTTCTCATTGGCAATATATGTGTTTATTCTCACAACATCTTAGATATTAATATCATCCAAAAAGATATTTTGAAAAATGAACTCTATTCCCCAATCTACCATTCCTAAGCTCATTCCATATGATTTGATTCTATATTTGAGGTATTTTATGTTTGAGATTATATTTTATCTTTTACATTCTATCCTTCTCTTGATTGATTTCCATGAAAGTCATAATTATGAATCATCTATCTTCCTAGTTTTTACAGGTTTTTTCATATTTATTTCACATATATATCAGTTTTGAAATTATTTTGGCATATGGTGTAAGATGCTAGTTTAAACTAAATTTCTGCCAAACTGACTTCCAGTTTTCCCAGTAGTTCTTTTCAAATACAATGTTTCTTTTGGAACTAAGTATGAAATTTTTGATGTTATTGAGGAATACCTCATCACCTATTGAACCCCATATGACATCTCTCTCTATCCAAACTATACCCAAATATCTGTTTGCTGTACTTATATAAGTTAAATTATTTAAATTTTATGAGTTATTTCACATAAGAAAAAAAAAGTCTTCATGTGAAACAGGTGTATTCAACATTCCAAAGCCAAATATTTTTTTAAACAGTCTCATCAAGAAACACAACACCTGCACTACTATATTTGCATGCATAATTTTATTCTTACTCATTGTGTATCAAATCTATCTACAGAACTCATCAATATGCCAATTTAAATCATAGACTACTCCTGGTTTTGTTCAGTGTGGAAGCATTTTCCTGCACAAAGCTATCAGTCAAAAGTTAATTTAGGGCCCAAATTCATTTTGAAAAGGCCTAAGCAGCACACAATTTTCCTGAATATCTTTTGAGGATGAACCTGGTTGTACAATGTATGAATGATTCATAAATAAAAATAAAGGATGAGTTACACAGACCTACATCAGTGTACGAAACCAATGGAGATTAGCTGATGTATTTTTAGTTTTTGGCATTTTTATTCCTTTGCCTTTTGGTAAGAAAAGTAAATATTATCCAAAATAAAGACCTAAAGACTACGCATTGTCTGCCAGCAGCATGAGCCCATTTTCCTTTCCCAGAAAACCCTGAGACATCCTTAAGCATCACTTCTTTGTTTATTGATATACTAATATTTCTAACATCACTCTCTTGATAAAACATACCATTTGTTTTTAATATTAGACAAGAGATTCTTATTCAACCAAAAGCTGGACTACATGGATCTAAGTCTCTTCCAAATTTGGGGTTCTGGGATTTTCTGGTCTGAAGGATGCTACTTTTCACGGATGCTAATATTAGGAAAGTGCTAAGGTCAAGGTAATGATATTGGAAGGCAAAAAATATAAATATCTTAATGATATTTGGATAATTCATTTATTATGTCTGGTCCTCCATTTCATCATCTATAAAATGAAAGGGTTCAAGGCCTCAGAGAGGTAGTATGTTTTCTGGATGGAGCTTTGGCATCAGAAATATTTGAGCTCAAATCTTGCCTCAGACTCTTAGTAGTTATATGATCTTGGGAAAGCAGCTTAAATTCTCTGGTCCTCAACTTTATGTCTGTAAAATGAAGGAGTTGAACTTGACTTCTACACTCCTTTCTCTTTATAAATCTAGGAGCATATAAGGTAATTTTGACATTCCCTTCCAGTAAAACTTACAATTTTAAAATCTATTTTTCCCAAAGCATACTTTCTAGTGTTTTCTGGCTTGTGAGTAGTGTTGGTAACTCAGTTTCTATATCTTTCAAATGCAGATATTACTGTTTCTGATACTGAATTCATCTACAAGTCAACATGACATAATAAAAGTCAGCTTTGGAAGCAGGAATACTTGAGTTCAAGTCACACTTTAACATATATCCACTGTGTGACTTTGGGTAAATTGGTAAATGTGTGTGTGTGTGTGTGTGTCTGTGTCTGTGTGTCTGTGTGTCTGTGTCTGTGTGTGTCTGTGTGGGCATGCACATGTGTGCACACACATGTATTCTAAACAGTTTTCTAAGACTAGGAGTTGAATAGAAGGTGATGGCCTTTTTTAGTGAAAGAAACTTCCTTACCCAGATTTTGTGTTTGTTCTTTACCTTTTCCTTCTTCTTTCATGGAGAATGTAGCCAAGCATAGTAGGGAATAGGGATGGGGAAGGGGATTTATTTACTCCCATAGCATCGGCAATGGAATTTTTTAAAAGAAGCAAAAAATAGGGTCCAGCCAGAGTCAAATTGACTTGAAAGAAATTGAAAGCAAAGAGAATCAGGTAGCTGAAGATGACTATTTCTGCTTAGGAGACGTCAGGCTTTGGAGAGGAGCCTCCTTTTAGTCTTAGGGTATGCATTTTAGTTTTCTCTAAAAATAATAATAAAAATAAAACATAGTTGTACTCTATTTCAGAGTTTTAGCTAAGCCTAAAGTTAAAGACAGGAGAGACCCTAGCCAAGTGTCAGAACCAAGCACAGTACCTAGGAATAGGCCCAAGAGAACCAAGATAGCAAGTTATTAAGCAAATATGCATCACCAAAAAAATGAGTGAAGGGGAAGGGATAGTAGTATTAAAGAAATAAACTGTCTTGGGCACATGTGTTCTCTATATGTGTCCCTTTCCAAAAATGAACTCTACTGGCATTCACTTTTATTACTGATGCTCTATGCATTTGTGAGAGAGTGTGACATAGATTTAAGAGTTAAAGTAGAGATTTTTTTTCTTTATTGCTGTTTTTCTTAGATATGAAATTTCCATAGATACGTAAAAAGTAAGGGCCAAGCCAGGACACATGGTACAGGCAGTAACATTAGCCCATGCCCTAAGAGTAATGGTAAGAGTCAAACTTGGTCCTATCTAGTCCCAAAGTTTTGCATACATATGTCCATTTCAGAAACATCATGTGCATCCGCTTGGCTAGCTATTGGACATAATTGCATCATCTGGGGCTTGTGAGTCAGTTTTCTTGGTCTGGACTCACAGAGCACCTTCAGCATGAGATAGTAGTCTCTGAGGACACAACTAGCAAGTACATGTTGTATGAGGAGAGTAGCTCAGAGGGACACTGTATATTATATTAACATCAATATCAGTATCTATATGGAAGAACTATCATGGAGTAATGGAGAAGAAACCAGAACTGGAGGCATGAAAACCAGAGTTCAAATTCTGCTTCAGACACTAATGGCTGGGTGAACCTATGCCAAGTGAGAACTTCTTTGAGCCTCAATTTCTTTACCTAAAAATGGCTGATAATAGCACATAATATACAAAATTGTTTCAGGATCTAATGTGATGTATAAGAAACCCATTGAAAATCATGAAATGATATATAAATGTCATTCATAAGTGTATATCAGTACTAGTGATAGTTACAGTAGTATTATAAAGATTTAGTATGATAAGATTATATAAAGTGCAAAGGAAGGCTTTAAGCAAAACCTAAGTGAGCTTAGCATTAGGCACAGTGCCTAGAGAATAGGTATTGAATGAACATTTGACTTAAGTTTTGAAGGCTGTAGGTATGGGGAGACAATAATGAGGGCATTATGGAAAAGCTGATCACTATGAAGACAGACATGGAATCAGTAGATAATTTAGCAACATATAAAATTCCTGTTGAAACCAACCTCAGATATTTGGGGAGTGCAGGGCATTGACAGAATTTATAATATTTTATTCAAAGACTGCTTCATCCTTTGGAAACAAACCAAAAAAGCATTTCTGTCCCAAAGACATTTGTAATCATGAAATATTAAAGCTTTAATGCTGACAGGTATCTAAGGGATCATATACTTCAATTCTCCCCCAATAAGAATCTTTTTCTAAAGCATCTCTGCCAAGCCATCCAATTCCCACTCATAGACCTTCAGGAAAAGAGAACTAAAACTCTGGAAAGTCCATTCAGCTTTCACAGTGTTCTCTCTGTGTAAAAGCATTTTCCTTATAGTTACTCAAAATCTATCCTCCTTATAAGAGGAGGCTTTTTTCAGTTTCCAAAGAAAAATAAAGTATTAGAAAATTTAAAATAGTTAATGAAGATTCATTAAGGTAAGTGAGGATGAAGGAGGACAAGAAAAAGAAAACAAAGAATAAGAAAAAAATTGCCCTCAAAGAGAATCCTAAAATTTGGCGCTCTGAGTGATGGTCAAGCAGGAGTAATAGCTCTTAAATCCTTCACTGGTTTAGTTACCTGAGGTTGTACATTGAAAGCAAAGGCTCATCAAATTCTATCCCATAGCAGCAGACCACTAAGGGGAATGAGGCCATGCAATATATTGATTTCCTGTAATCCACAACCCCAGGCTGTTTATCAAACACACATGAATGGGCCTTCTCAAAGGAGTAAAGAATTGGTAGGAAATCATGTCTGTAAAGTAACTCCAGAGTTGGGCTGACTAAACAGCCATTTCATTTCCTTTAATCAGGTAGATAAAAGAAATATCAAAGCCTTCTGTACTTCAGACTCCCAAAAACAGAATGGAGGGGACATCATACAAAAGAATAAGATTCATGCCCTTAATATTAATCACAATACAAACATGGGCATTGTAGGAACAAAATAGTAGGATCTTAGAATCTGGAAGCTGGAACAATTCTTAGAATGTAGAATTATTATATTATAGTGAGAGACAGGAGTGACTTTAGAATTTTAAACCTGGAAGGGACCATTGAACACAGATTATTAGAGCTGAAAGTTCCCTAGAACATAGAAAATGGAGTTTAAAAGAAAAGCAGTAATGTATGGATATGTATGGATCTGTATGATCCATAAAACAAAGGGTGGCACAGAACTTAAACATCAGTATATTCAAGTTTGAAGAAATCATGGAGGTCATCTAATCTAACACAAGAACCTGAACAAGAAACCCCTATAGCACACATCTGATAAGTAGTCATTAAGCCTTTCTTCATGACTTCTAATAAACAAGAAACAACTATTATCCATTTTTTTCTAACTAGGTTATTCCTCTGCTTAATACACTCCAATTACTCCCTATTTTCTATATGGTTAAATACAAACTCCTTTTCATCATTCAAAGACCTCTACAATCTACCTCTACATGTCTAGTCTTTTTAATTAAAGACATATCTGACCACAAATACAAGGAGTCGCCATGAATGACCAGAGGTCCAGTAGCTAGAATCCATAACAGATTTTGAAGATGACTGAGCACAGTGATGAAGTTCTCTGAAAGACCTACTTAACTCAGTAAATTGAAAACACCTAAAAGAGAGCAGTAGTGAAGGCTATGTTGCATTCAGAAGTAAGCTTGGTGGGATGATTGTTTTATAAGAGCTGCTTTAAGGTTGATCCAGCCTCTCCAAAGGACCAAGATGGTATGGGGTAGAGAATGTCCCCAGTTGTGCAAAAATACTTTATAACATCTGTTCTTCCTAGATCTTCCATTCGACTATGTCTTTTGAAAGAGCTAATGAATTAAGTGACACTGGTATACTCACCATGAGAAGATATCAGTAACATAAGGGAGATGCTAGCTTAACGTTACCTAGGTATATTACCAGTGAGATACAAAGTGATTTGGGGGACATGGTTATCATTGCCATCAGGAACACAATACATGATTCACAATAGAATGTGCAATTGGAGCTGATCCTTGATAGAAACTAGGTATCCTGAGGGAGAAAAGTGAGGAGAAAGTGGATTCCAGGTGCAAGTAATTCAAGCAAAATATCATTGTATGACCTCTAGGACCCCTTTCAACTTTGATATTATAGGTTTAGATTATCCCCTGCTTATTACATTTTAAATCCATGATATTAAAAATATCAGAAGTTCTCAAACAATTTGAGTCATAGAATCCTAATATCCTAAGTCTAGAGATACAAGAGATTTTAGAGGTCATCTCATCTATGATCATCTAGTCCATACTCTGTGTGTGTGTGTGTGTGTGTGTGTGTGTGTGTGTGTGTGTGTTACGGACCCTTTCAGGAGTGTGGTAAAGTCTATGTATGGGTTTCTTCCCAAAATCATGTTTTTAAATGCATATAAAACCCATAAAATTTCAAAGGAAACCAATTATATTTAAATTCAGTTATCAAAATATGTGTAAAATTAATCAAGTTCAAATGACCCAGGTTAAGAAACTCTGATGTATACTAGTACCTCATCCAAAGACTCAAAACTGTGTGAAATAACATGAAAGAGTTATTACTTGTGTCTTTGGAGAGAATACTTACAACTGTGAGAACACAGATCATTCAAGCATCAAATTATCATAGTATTACTGTAAATCAGAATTTTTATTAAGGCTCCTCCTCCATCGTGTGGCATTTTGGCTGTCATGAGGTATGACTGATCAGGACTAAAACATTCCAAGAATGATTTCTTCTCCTAGAGGCATTTCTGAACACCTAAAATTTCACAGGTAAACTGGGAATACTGTGAGTAAAGATCCATCCAGAAAAAAATAGTAGTAAGCCAAAAAAAAAAAAAGAAAGTAAAAGACAAGAAAGAAGAAAAAAAGAAGAAAGACAGACTTCTTTCTCCCTAAGGGAATCATGAAGACTCAGTTCCCTCTCAGATTCTAGCATGAATGTCCCTCTAGTTTGAAACAAGATTAAAATGAATTTAATAATTCTTTAAGGGGGGGTTATTCTTCTTCCTACAGAAACTGGCAGCATGCATATAAGATCAACTGATATACACTATTGTCTCAAAGGAAAGTACTATCTACAATATTTGCATTTCAAGTGAACATCAGCTCTGAGTTGTTACTTTGAAAATACAGGTTGTATATGTATCTCCAACTGAAGCAGTGGCAATATTCCACATCCACAGACCAGGGCTGTTTATGAATTCCTGTTACCATGATTACCAAGAGGATATGAAAACTATTCAAAGAATCTCAGTGAAGCAGGAGATCTGAGGATGACTCCTTCAACTCCTTGCCTAAAACAAAATTACCTTCCCAGACAAGTGGATATCCTATTTGAATATCACCACTGCCGAGAAACTCACTATCATTCCTTATCTCATAAAGTAGTAGAACATAATATTCCCTGACTACAGGCACTATTTGTGCTTTGTTTTTGAATGAATAGTACCTATACATAGTAGCTACTTAATAAGTGTTTATAAAATTGAATTTATTAAAACACACCATACCATGGTTGGAAAGCTCTCCTTATATTGAGCTAATATATGACTCCCTGCAATTTCCATTCAATGATATTTGTTCTATATACTGAGAGAGACAGTGAAATGACTCACTTCTCTTCAGAAAATAGTCCTCCAAATTTAGTTCTCTCCAAGTCAGTCTTTTCATCTCAATTCTATCTCTGTTTCCTTTAGTGGACTCAGGACCTGACTACTGTATTTTCAAACCCAGTCTGAAAAAGGTTCTGGCAAAATGTGTGTGTGTGTGTGTGTGTGTGTGTGTGTGTGTGTGTGTGTGTGTGCGCGCGTGTGTTCTGGAAACAACTTCTAAAATTAGTACATCTTAGAAATGGAGGCCACTATCTCATCTGTATCTTGAGAGATAATCACCACTATAATATATCCAATAAATAATCTTTCCATTGCAGAAATAAAAGAAAATAAATGGATTTGTTGAAGACTGTACCTCCAGAGGTAGCTCATTCAATTCTTGGTTATGATTGTTAGGTAGGAAAGTTTTTGTTTTGTTCTGATGTAGTTCTTGCTGTTGAAGAATGATTTTCCTCACTGCAAATTCTATCTGTTATTTCTAATTCTGTCTTTTGGGTCAAGTGGAACAAATCCCTTCCTTCTTAAACAAAAACAATTCCTCATGTACAAAACCTGTAATTATGGCCAAGATGGCAGCATAGCAGCAGCAACAAATCGCAGCTCTCACATAGCCACCCCAAAATACCCATAAAATAGGACTCTAAACCAATCCTGGAACTCCAAAACGCACACAAAGATACTTCCCACTAAAGTCAGCTC
>CM053581.1:56859867-56890559 GCA_028627135.1 Pseudochirops cupreus
AAAAAAAACCTGTAATCATGTTCCATCTGCATACTACCCAATAAACCTTCTTCTCTCCAGGGTTAAAAATATTTATTCTTTCCACTCTTATTCTTAAATCTGACTCTGTACCCTGGTAACCATCCTCTGGGCTTGTTGAGGTACCTCCCCCAAAACAATTCAGTCACATAGAAAAAAACATTGCTCCTGAAGTGGTTTGTCTTACATAAATTTAGTAACATGATCAAACCTATAAAAGAAAGCCAAATTTTATATCATTTCTATAAAACATACCATGAAAATTGGAGATATATTTTGTTCAGGAAACACTGACATATATGGGAAGATAAGAGACACAAGATCAGGCAGGAAAAAAGACAGTAAAATCACATAATATTTATGATTTGCACTGCATAACAAAACAGTCTTTATAGACTTACAAAAAGACTTATGGCTCCCTTGATATTTGGATAGTTCAGGGAGAAGAAAATTAAGAAAGAGAAGCCAACCTTTAAATAACTTAAAAGACATAAAACCATTTTGGAAAAAAAAAAACTTTAGTCATCCTAAATGGTATATTCACTTCGATAGAATAATGGTTTGGAATGTCCCATTACATCATACTGATGTACAAAATTGGAGAATTGTTGCTAGACAGTTCTTCTGAAAAAGGTCATCTGAGGAGTATCATCTCTAGGAAGATGCAATTAGATGTAACTTCATCTACTAGTCTGCTAGTAACACTAACCCTATACTACACTAAATGAACTCATAATAAGCTCTTACTTGGAACAAAAACAATACTGTAGGAAGAGGAAAACAGAAAGAACTGAGTAGTTTTTTGTTTTTTAAACAATAAATACCAACTGAAGACCAGTCCATTATTCCGAAAATCCCTATCCCTTTCACACATATAGACATACCCAAATCATATATCATATACCAGCCTGTTGACCCAGGATAGTCCCTGACCCACTTGACAAACACAATTTTAAACATTTCAGAATGTTTCTAGGGCAAGATAACTGCCTTCAACATTCCAAGGGAAGTTGGCACATGTGAATGAGAACATCACCTAAGTCAGTGGTTCTCAACCTGTGAGTCGTGACCCCTTTGGGGATTGCCTAAGAACATCAGAAAACACATATTTCCAATGGTCTTAGGAACCAAGACACTGCTCCTTTATCTGCTTCCAGGGGGGGTCCCGCCCACATGCAGATACTCCCATATACCAGTGTTAAAGGGTTGCAGCATTAGGAAGGTTGAGAACCACTGACCTAAGTTCAAGAGGAAAAATGAAGAAAAATGGTATGTATATGGGAAGACAGGGGTTGGAGACCATAGAGCCTAGGAAAGGAGATTGTAGTAGTAGGAAGGTAGAAGAATAGTAGAAATTGTTGTGACCATTAAATACATTACTGAAGAAACTGGTAAGGAATGAGAGAAAGGTAAAATGATATGGATAAGCAAACATTATTTGTTCCCAAGTTATAAAATGCCCACTTCGCTCAGCACCCACAGACTTACTCTCCCCTATGCCATCTTGGTCACTGAGGAGATTGAGCTCAGTCTTAAAGCATTTGTTAGAAAGCATTTTCCCAACCAAATTAGTTTTTAAATGAAGGATATCCATCAATGTTTAATGCTTATAGAGTTAACACATCTCTGTTTTGGGGTCAGCCCAAAGCTGTTACTAGGCTTCTTTTCTTAGCCTATGCTGGTGGCTCAGACTTGGATGACCACAAATTCTGGCATAGACTCTTGATTCTACCACGCTAGTGGTTCCCTCTCCTGAACTTTTGAAGTTCACAAAGTTGCAAACTAGTCTGTTCCATTTTCAATACTCCATCTAAACTAGAAAAAAAAATAGACAGCATATATGTCAAAGCAAGAGCTAGTGGGTGTGGTCATGGCTTCAAATTGATCTGGGTGGTAATATTAACCTATTGGTGCTAGTTCTCTCTATCCATAATTAGATGTTTACAGGAATCCTTAACACCTCAAATTCAGTCTTTTAGCTGAGCATGAGAGACAGACAGACACATAGGGACAGAGCTACAAAGACAGATGTAGACCCAAAGTGATAAAGAGGGAGAGACAGAAATAGAGGAAAGAGGAAAGAAATACAAGGAGATGCAGGCAGAAAGACAGAAAAACACAACAGACAAATGGAGAGAGAGCGAAGATGAGGAGGGAGGAAGAAATAATAATAATATATAAAATAATATTAATTACTAATTAATAATATATTAATAAAAATAATAATCTTTATAGTGCAGAAGAATTAACAAAAACTCTGGAGTTAGAGGATTTGAGTTCAACTTCCACCCTTCTACCCCCAATACTTAATATCTGTATGAGCATGGGCAAGTCTTTCAGTCTCCCTGGGTTTCAGTTTCTTCATCTGTAAAAATATTATACACACACATATATGTGTGTATATATGTGTGTGTATATATACATATACACACACACACATATATATACATGCATGCATAGATACATACACACACATAAAGAGGGGGAAGGGAAATGCAGTTCTGAATAGATTTTTGGAAAATAGATTTAACTTGCCTATAATGAAATCTGAATGGGAATATTCAAGATTTCACTTATTTCCCAACATCTTATGGTGACTTTGCTAAAGAAAAAAAAATCTAATTTGTGCTAAGGAAAAAGTGAATCGTAAACAAATTTTAAAGGGGAGAAATAAAAATGTGTCCTTCATACACCGTAAAGGAACTATGAGCAAATGATATAGATTTAAAAGGAAACTAAGTAAGGACATTCTGTATTACAAGTAATAAAACAAATTCTAGAACTGATAATTACTCATGTAAAAGATAATGAGAATAATAAGAATTAAAGGATGGAATTAAAGCAGTTCTTGGGAGAAAAAATATTATCTTTGAAAACTTTTATATCAACAACATTGAAAAAAAATCATATCGATTACCTATATATGCAAATAAAATGTAGAATAGAAAATAATAATTTTTATAGTACAGGGGAATCAACACAAACTCTGGAGTTAGAGGATTTGAGTTCAACTCCCACCCCTCTACCCCCATTATTTAATATGTGTATGAGCTCGGGCAAGTCTTTTAGTCTCCCTGGGTTTCAGTTTCTTCATCTGTAAAAATAAAAGTTAGACTAGATGGCCTCTGAGGATGCTTACATCTCTAGATCTGTGATTCTGTGAGTACAAATGAAAGAATATTGACAATGATAGAAGAAAGGGCGATAATTAATTTTTTATATGCTATTTTCATTCTAGTTATAAGAGAAATTTCACTCTAAGTATATAGGCAATCTTTTTTTATTCAGAAATGACGGAGATATAAAGACAAAACATGATTATTTTCTTTTTTATCTCTTTATTTTTAACAAATAGTTGGAGAGATTTTGTGGACTAAAAACTAATAAACTGATAAGTTGAAGTGTGTCAAGAGGAGGAAAATGAGGATAGTGAAGAATCTCCACTTTATGTCATGTGAAGATCATGTAAAGAAATTGGCAATGTTTTGCCAATAGAAGAGAAGATTCAGAGGGCTCACTGAAGATGTTATCAAGTATTTAAAGGAAGTTCGTGAAGGAAAGAGGGAATAGACTTTTTCCACATGTTCTTACATGTACAGAAGTGACAGGTGGACATTGGAAAGGAGCAATTTAGATTTGATATAAGGAGATACTTGTTAGCAATGAGAGTACTCTAAAAGTACAATGTATTTCTTCATGAAGTGGTGAGCTCCCATTCATTGAAGGTTTTCAAGTATCTTATAGAGGAGACCTTTGTTCATATGTGAGTTGAATTACAAGTACTCTGAAGTACTTTCCATACTTAAGATCCTATGATTCTATAATTTATAGTCATGTAGCATTAAATTTAAATAATTTGAGTTCATTGACAGAAACAATTGTAGTATTTTCTTCCTTGTTTTTTTCTCTTCTTCATTCATTTGTTTGTTCCTTCCTTCCTTCCTTCCTTCCTTCCTTCCTTCCTTCCTTCCTCTTGCCTACATTCTAATGCCTTTTATTCCTGCCATCTTTCCTGACTGGCTGCTTTATCCCTTCTTGATTCAAATAATTTCAATTCAAGAAATATTAAATGCCTAGGTTTTTGTTGTTGTTGTTGCTGTTTTGTTTTTTGTTTGCTTGTTTGGGTTTTTACAAGGCACAATGCTTTGTACTATGGATATGGAGGCAAAACAAAACAGTATGTGTTCTCATGAATTCACCTTTCCTTCCCCATCCCTTCTTTTTTTTCTTCTCTTTCTCATTGTTTATATTTCATATTGAACTCTCCTATATTTTGCTGTATTCACCAAGATAATAAGCTGAATTCCTAGTCATCCTTTAAAGCTCAAATCAAAGTACCTCCTTTCCTGAAGCCTTCTCACATTCTATGAATCCCTTTTTAACACCCTTCCCTACCACAAACTTAACAAAGAATTTTGATTGCAAATCTTTAATTCTCTATTTCAGCAATATGATGCATTTCTGTTACCTGGGTCTGTGTCTTCTACTTCCAAATGACAAAATCATGGAAGGGAGGGATTTGGTATCTCCAAGCACCAAGTGCAGTGTTCTCCCTGGAAAAGGCAATAAATAAATGTTTGGTGAATGAATATTTGTTTTTGAGGTAACTTTTGTTATTAGTACAGTCAATAGTCCAGTTCTCCAGCCCCAGGTGAACAGATATCTCCCAGGGTTTTAGTGCAGCCCCAGGTAAACAGACATCTTCCAATGGCTAGACTTCCATTTGCTTCAGGGCAACCCAGGGTAGTCAGACATCTTCCAGCTGCCAGATCTGCAGGTACTTCAGCACAGCCCAGGGTAAACAGGCAGCCTCCAGGGACCAACATTTATCATATACCTACTATGCGTCAGATGCTCTACTAAGTGCTAGACATACAAATAATAGCAAAAAAGTGTCTCTACTCTCAAAGAGCTCAAAGTCTGATAGAAGAAACAACATGCAGACGTGTATATTTGTGTGTGCATACATGTGTATCTATGCACATGTATGTATATATGATAAATTAGAGGTAACAGAGGATATAAATGATCATTATATCTTTAATACTTAAGATACTTCAGCGGTTCTGTGACTTCATCAATTCTACTAATTCTTGTAACCATGCCAGCTCACAATCTATGCATGCTTTCTTATCCTATCAGACTTCTGTAAAGAGTTGCTTATTTCATTTAGGAGACCTTCTTGTATTCTGGGGCCTAATATAATTATAATGTGATCTACCAACAGGAACATCTGAAAATCCTCACCATCTATAGCAATGGTTCTTAACCTGTGGGTTATGTTAAATTTGTAACAACCTGCATATCAGATATATTCATAACAGTAGCAAAATTACAGTTATGAAGTAGCAATGAAAATAATTTTATGGTTGGGGGTCACCACAACATGAGGAATTGTATTAAAGAGTTGCAGCATTAGGAAGGTTGAGAACCACTGATCTATAGTAAATCCATCTTCCAAATCGGATTCTGCCCTGGTTTTCCAATATGATGGTGAAAAGCACAATTGCTGAGAATAGAACCCCCGAGGCATTCAAAGAAGCATGTCAATACACCAGTTCAGAAGTTGATGCAGTAAATGCAGTTGGTGCATTTACTACCAGATCAGAACTGATACAAGATCTGTCCCTACAATATTCATTTTTACTGAGTGTGAATAATTCAGAGTTCATCAAAATATTGGAAGTGTGTATAAGAGAGACAGAGGATTTGTCAGAGTCAAGATGGAAGAGGAATAGATTGTTGTCATTCTCTCAATCTCTTCCCTGAACACCCATAAAATATCACCCCAGAACAGATCCTGGAACAGCAGAGCCAGGGGAAAGATAGAGTGGAGCAGTCTTTGGTCCAGGAGATTTGGATCACTGCCAAAAAAAAAAGTCCCTATCAGTCAGGTAAAGGGGGAGCGCAATCCAAGACAGGGGACCTCCCAGCAAGCTGGTAGTAGGCTCTATCTCAGCAAACCAGCCAGACATTCTGAGCTTCAGGGTAGTAGATCAGGCAAATGCCAACACAAAGACCCCCCCCACATGTCTTAGCATAGCCAGGGGAATTGGCAGACTCCGGGTTGGACAGCCACCACATACATCAGTGTAGCCCCTGGCAGGCAAATATCTTCCAACAGTGAGATCTCCCAGGGCTTTAGTGCAGCCCCAAGTGAATAGACATCTTCCAATGGCTAGACCTCCACTTGCTTCAGTGTAACCCGGGGTAGTCAGACATCTTCCAGCTGCCAGATCTGCATGTACTTCAGCACAGCCCAGGGTAAACAGGCAGCCTCCAGGGGCCAGACCTACATGTACTTCAGTGTAATCCTGGGGAAATGCAGAAAAGTCCCACATGGTCTTAGCACAAGCCAGACACCACCAGCAAGACCCCTGATCAGCACCAGGTAAGCTTCCAGACCTCTACAGCCTCCAGCTACCAGCACCTTAGACCCCAGGACACAAAGCTAGTGACCAGGACCCTAGCCCTCAGCACAAAAAGCTTGCAACAGTGGCCCCTCCCCGCCATACTCCATTAGGAGAGTTCAGCTTTAAAAGTTAGGAAATAAGCAACCAAGATGAGCAAAAAGCAAAAAAGAACCTTGAAAATAGAGAACTTTCATTGTGACAGGGACGATCAAAACACAAACTCACAAGAGGAAAACATTGTCAGTATACCTACATCTGAAACCCCAAAAAGAGAATATGAAATGTTCTCAAGCCTGGAAAGTCTTCTTGGAAGAGCTCAAAGAGGATTTCAAAAGTCAAAGAAGAGAGGTAAAAGAAATGAGAGGTATGCAAGAGAGAGTCAATAGGAAAAAAGGGAACAAAAATTGACTGAATAAGACAATTCCTTAAAAAGTAGAATTGGCCATATGAAAAAGGAGGTACAAAAGCTAACTGAAGAAAAAAATTCTTTTAAAATTAGATTTGGGCAAATAGACACTAATGACTCTGTAAGACTATCAAGAATCGGTCAAACAAAACCAAAAGAATTAAAAACATTGAAGAAATGTAAAATATCTTACTGGAAAAACAATGGACCTGGAAAATAGATCCAGGAGAAATCATTTAAGAATTATTGGATTCTCTGAAAGCCATGATCAAAAAATAATAATAATAAAAGAGCCTGGACAGCACCTTTCAAAAAATTATCAAGGACAACTGTCCTGATATCCTAGAACCAGAGAACAAAATAGTCATTGAAAGAATCCATTATCACCTACAAAAAGAAATTCCAAAATGAAAACTTATAGCCAAATTTGAGAATTATCAGGACTGAGGATATACTGCTAGAAGGCAGGAAGAAACAAGTTAAATATTGTGGAACCATAGGCAGGATTCACAGGATTTAGCAGCTTCTACATTAAATGATCAGGAGGCCTAAAGTATAATAATATGGAAGGCAAAGGAGCTTGAATTACAACCAAGAATCAACTATCCAGCAAAACTGAGCATAATTTTTCAGGGGGTAAAATTGAAATTCAATGAAATCAGGGACTTTCTTGATGAAAACACCAGAGATGAACAGAAATTCCAATCTTCAAATATAACATTCAAGAGAAGCTGAAAAAAGTAAAAAAGGAAAGAGGTGGAAAAAATCCAATATATTATTAAATAAGGTTAAACTGTTTACATTCCTACATGGGGAGATGATACTATGATGTAGATGTGGATATCCTGTGAGTTAGTTTGATCTCAATTCAAAGCCCATTTCTGACACATACTGACCAATTGATTTTGAGTAAAACTTTTCTTAAACTCCCAATGCTCCATCCACTTCTCTGAAACTACAAATTAGACAGCAGATACTGATCTGTATTAGTGAGAGGTTTGGTTTTGTTTTGTTTTCCCAGCAATGTAAACAATATTAAATATACAGCTGGAGCATTTTGTTCACAAATCACTGACAAATAATGTTGGAGAGTTTGAGCTCCTGAGTCAGTACATGGCAGGGAAAAAAAAATACCCTGTTTCACATTGATGTTAAAGAATATATGTGTGTGTATGTATGTGTGTGTGTGTATATACATATATATACATATATATATATACACATATATACATATACATATATATGTATGTATATGTATATGTATATATATATATACACACTTATAATTTGAGTTTGAATACTTGAGAAAATAATCAAGATGTCTATATATTGTTGAGACTCTTAAGAAACAGATCATTGAGCCTTAGAATAGTCATTTGTATATACAGGAAGCATCTCATACATTGCTTAGACATCAAATACAGATTCTGTATACCATATTGACTTCAAAGACCATCTGTTTGTTTTTATTGAATTATTTTTCTGAAGAAGGTGGACTATATGGTAACCAAAATCTCTGTACTGTGCAGTACAAAGTATTTCCTTTTCTTTCCTGAGATATATGCATTATGATATTCCAATGAAATTTCATTATTTTCAGGCCATGTTCCAATTCAAATTAGAGTGTACGTGTGTGTGTTTGTTTATTTTGGTCAGGATCTGTGACTATATTCATGTGGGAATCTTTTGGTGTGGAAACTCATTCCACTGTTGCAACTCATAAATTTATCTTTAACTTACATTCTTAGAAAGTTGCCTGGGGCACTGAGAAGTTAAATGGTTTGCCTATGGTTACATTGTTTTTGTAACAGTTGTAGAAATTCTCAAACACATATCTTCCTAATATCAAGGCTAACCCTCTATATTCATTATACCATGTGGCCTCCAATATGTGTGTATGTACATTCACATTTGTATATTGATGACAAGTGTCTACCTGTCACATGCAGATATACACACATAAATGTGTGTATTCACATATTTTATGCAGCTATATAATGTAATTAAATAGACAATACATGCACTTTAAGATATGCATATACAATGTAATATATAATGTGCTGTAAAGTTAATCATGGCAGCTCTAAGGGCCTAATCACATAATATAATGAACTCTCTATTCAGCAATAAACTAAAGCATAACATTCACAGCAACATAACATAACAACTTATTACTAAGGTGGCCACATAGTCTTAAACAAAACATACCATTCAGTATATCTTGTAGTTATCTCTAAGGGGTAGCAAACAATACAAACACCATCCACCCCTAGGTCACAGTAAGTTATAATCTCCTCAGTTGGTATGGAGTATCCAAGTAAAATCATCTTTCATCTTGACTAGAGATTGGCTTCCAATCATCCTTAAGCCAATCATCTTTAAAGGGTAGCAGAAAGTACAAATACCATCCACCCCTAGGTCACAGTAAGTTACAAATCTCATCAGTTGATACAGAATATCCAAAGCAAAGTCCTCTTTCATCTTGACTCAAGGATGACTTCCAAACCCCTGGATTCTTCTTCACAGGCTGACCACTCCCAAATCTTGCCTGGATTCACATGTAGGCAGCTCTCCACTCCTATTCCGTATATCAGCTCATGAGGACTGCTCCACTCCATGCTCTGGGTACTGCTCCATTCCAGACACTTCACAGTTTCTGTTTCTAGAAAAACAAAGCTTAACAGGGCTACAATAATATTCACACACATGACTAGCACTATCATGTCAATTCACTTTCTGTCTGAGAAACCAATACAGAACAACAGACAAGACTTCTGTCTGAGAAATTAACATAGAAAAACAGATAAGACTTCTGAGAAAGTAACACAGATCAACAGACAGAGCATCACAAACATTCTTTCTTTCAGTTCTGCCTACTCCCAGTTATGCTTGTGCTCTTAGCTACTCCTTCCTTTTCCACCTTTTTTACAAACTCCTCCCACAGTGGGCTCCCATGTGCTTACATCTGACCTATTAAGAAGCAAGGGACTTCTCCAAACTCCCTTAGGCCTATTAAGGGCAATACAATGTATAGTGTTTTGAACCAAAGATTCTTGATACAATCAATGGCACTTGATTAGCTAAAACGAATCATAATTGCACAGAGAAATATAGAACCTTCTTCCTTGGTCCCCTAATGGAAAACTATTATGTTTTGTTTTCTAAGATAGATATCATGAAATCACAGAATCTCAGACATGCAAGGGGTCTCCAAGTTTCCTCTGGCCAAATTATATATAGATAACTATTCTCTACATATCTCTAAACATTTGTCAGTACTAATCTGCAAATGAATCTTACAAATCTCTTAATCTCCCTGCCTATAAGTTTCCTCATCTATGAAATTACAGAATTGGACTGGATAACTTCTAGGGTCTCTTCCCCTCTAGATCAATGCTCATATGTTTCAAGTAACTGGTGCCTGATATAACAAACTTTGACTTTTCAAAATCAGTCCTTCATAATTTCATGTGCATATGTATGTTTGTGTGTGGGAGGAGGTCTCTATGGAGAAGTTAAACAATACATCTCCCTATTTAAAATAAAATGAAGAGAATAATTCCTTGCATTATCATGATGAACAGCAAGACACGAAATCTAGAAAGGAAAATTAAACAAACTATCTAATAGAAACATAAATAATAGAGTATTCTTTGTAATTTTCAAAGCAATGTGAGCAGATTTTACAGCAAAAAGTTGGCATTGGTTCATTCATTTATTCACTCATTCATTCATGGACAGACCTTATATTATAGACTCTGAGGACTGGAGAATCAAAGTAATTTTTTTAAAACATGTAAATCTCAAAACCTCTACATTTCAAAAACCACAATATTTTTTTTATTTCACATTAATCATGGACATCATGCTATTCAACAAGTCTGTCAATTCAATGAATAAGACCTTAGTTTAAAAAGGCTAAGGTCTCCCACAGTATCTAGAGCCATAACCAATCACCTTGACCTTTGTTTTGCCACTGGACCCCAATGACTCTGGAGGAGAGAGTGAGGCTGAAGACTTTGCATAGTTCTGCCTCATGTAAATCTAAGTCACTTGCAAGTCAAGACATCACCCACCTGATGTCATCGGTCCTCTTCAAGAATGAAGAATGAACATCAATAGTAACAACAAGCACTTATTAGAATTTGTCTATTTGCCAGGCACAATGCTAAGCTCTGGTAATACAAAAAGAGACAAAAGACAATGCCTGTCCTCAAAGGGCTCAAAATCTAACGGGAAAGACACTCAGAAAACAAGCTATGTATGAGACAAATAGACAATAATTAGTAGGAAGAAGGCACTAAAATTGAGAGGGATTGGGAAAGATTTCCCATAGAAGATGAGATTTTAATTGGGATTTGAAGAAAGCCAGGGAAGGTGGTAGATGGAAATGAGGAGAGAACATTGTAGAGATGGGAGACAGCCAGAAAAAATACTATGAACAGAGAGATGGGCAATTGAGGTGAAACTCCTTCCTTCTATAGCCTTCAGAACAGACATTTCCTTTGAAAACTACCAGTGAAGGAGAATTAATTGTATCCTGAGACATCCTGTTTAACTTTGGGTTAATTCTAATTGTGAGAGCCTCACCCACCTCCCTCATAACAGGTCAAAATTGGCTTATCTCAAAATTCTATTAGTTCTAGGCAAAGCAAAATAAGTCTGTCTTCTTTTTCAAGACAAATTTTCCAAATACTTAAAGATAGTTCTTATCTCTCTCCTTCCTCCCTCACTCCTTCTTCCCCTCCCTCATGCCTTCATTCTCTAAGTTAAGTATCACAAGTTACTTTAACTTATGCTTTTGTTGCATTAATATGAAAATTCATAATTGTAGTATCATGATTAGGAAGAAATGTCAAATGATAGTAATACTTCAAATGAAAAGTGGTCATAAAAGCTACCAGTAGGAATGCCAGAAGCATGACACCTGAGAATATCACTTCCAATAAGTATAAATGGCAAAGAGAATTTTGTCGTGGTCTACAATGTTTATTTTCTAGTTCAAACGAGTTACTGCTATCCATGCTCAGTGTACAGGTGGGTCATTTTCCTAGTAGAAAATGGAAGACAAAGGAGTAGAGGTAGGTTTGATGATTTCAAACTATACAACTATGAAACGTACTATTTATGGACATTATTGCATTTCTCCTCAGAATCCAAAAAGGAAAAGGAAAAATTTCAAATGACAATTGGATGAACACTATTGGAGATTTTGTAGATGTAACTCCAGGGAGCTCGGTGGTACAGTGGATAGAGTGAAGACCCTGGAGTCAGGAAGACTTTTTTTTAGAGAATTCTAATCTGGCTTCAGACCTTGACTAGCTGTGTGACCTTGGGCAAGCCACTCAACCAGGTTTGCCTCATTGTCTTCATTTGTCAAATGAGCTGGAGAAGGAAATGGCAAACCACTCCAGTATCTCTGCCAAGAAAATGCCAAATGGGGTCACAAAGGGTTGGACATGACTGAAAAACAACTGAACAACAATAGACAGGACTCTTGGTCAAGTAAAAGTTGAAATAGATGACCTTTTAGTTTGTTTCTTGATATAATAAAATAGCTAGCATTTATGAAGAGTTTTAAGATTTACGAGGTGCTTTACAAATGTTAACTAATTTTATGCTTAGAGGTCAATGCCATTATTATCTTCATTTTACACTTGAGGAAACTGAGGCAGATAGAGATTAAGGGATTTCCTAGGGTCATATAGTTAGTAAGTGAAGCTATAATGGAACTCAGGTCTTCAAACCTCTCACTCCACTACTCTATCCACTAGAGCTACCTAGATGATTAATAATTATATATCATTTTTTGATTTTGATTCTTTGAATCCTAATTTTGATATTACCTCTATGAGAAATCACTTAATATTTCTGAGACTCAGTTTCCTTATATACAAAATAGGTAAAATCATAATTTTATCCCCTTAATAAGCATTCCTTGAGGAAAAAAAATCTTATAAAGTGTTAGATGAATGTCAATTGTCATTACAAGGTTATAATTATGGTCCATTTCTAAAGGAAGCATTTTGAATAAATTAGACATATATCAGATGCATAGAGGTTGGTTTTGTTGGGTAGAAATGGGTATGTAATGCAAGGGGTGCAGGGGGTTAAAGCAAAGACCTGATTGAGAACAGATTGTAGGGAAGCTTCACCCTGCCCCAATAAAAGGATCTTCTGACCATAGAAACCTTCTGATTTCATTAGAGATGATAATTTAAAGATTTTCTCTGTGCCTTGTCACCAGACACACTGTGACAAACAGGACCAGCTCTGCTTTATTAATTATGCTTCTCTAACACGTTAAGAAAATAGATGGAAAGGGTGAATGTAGCACACAGACTGTGTATATCTGTTGGGTGGAATCATTTCTATTCATTTTTAGTAGACTTTTCATAAACACTTTGAAAGAGATTAAACATTGAAGCAAAGCAGGAACATTTAATCAATCTCAACACTCAATTATCTGCATCTTAAGTTATAAAGCAATAGAGATTATCCTTTTAATATTTAATAAATTCCTAAACCTACTTCAGAAAAATGTGTCCTTTTCTACCCCTACACTTATTCCCCATGACTTATTCTTTTAGAGGAGTTTTTCATTAAAAAGTTCCATCAAATTAAAAAAAAAACTATCTGAAAGCAGAGAAGACCACATCATTTCAGTGCGGGTCAGAGAAGCAACCTGTGATGAAATATGTGTACATTTTGGTCATGGAAGGTCATGAGATTATAGGAGAAAGACCTCCTGACCTAGAGTTAGACTCAGGATCTGGGTTCTATTCCCAGTATCACCAGATAAAACATATATAACAATAGGTAGATTACTTATTTTATCTCAGCCTTACTTTGGTTTTTTACAAAATAGTGATAATAATATCTTCCCTCACTAGCTCATAAGACTATTGTGAGAAAAATACCCGATAAATTGCAACATATTTTAGAAAGGGGCAATGTCGAGGAGAGCCGCTGAATTGGAATTAGAAGACCTAGTGCTGCTCTTTCATAGTTACCTGAAATTGAGCAAATAATTGTTCCATCTCAACCTCATTGGTCTCAAAGGTGAAAGAGGAAGCATAATAATTGTACCCCCTGCCTCATAGGGGTAGTGTAAAAAGAGAACTTTATATAGTCCGCTGCTAATGGAATGTAGAACATTATTGTCATTAATGTCAATAATTGAATGCTAAGATCAGAGAGGAACTTTATTTATATATGAGCACATTCATTTTTTTTGGTTGTTCTTGTAGTTAATTCAGTTTTTTTTTTCATTCTGACCTGTGATTTCATTAGTGAAATGAATTTCCATCATGTGGAAACTCCCTCCTCCAATGTTTATGCACCTAATAGCTTCCAGACTTTGTCTAAGCCATCAAGAGGTTGTGACTTATTCATAGTTACATAACTAGCTGCTTTCAGACAGAGCCCTTAAACCCAAGTTCTCCAGACTCAAAGATGGCTCTAACCACTGTGTAGTAATGATTCTTAATTTAAAATAATAAATGACTTCCACTGGTAGATTGGGAGACTGGTCTTATTAAGTTGTACTTTTACAGCATGTTAATCCAGCATGTAACTAGTGTAACTTCTGGTGTTCCTTTACTCTTGTGGGAAGGATATTGGAGGGAATATATACATATACATACACACCCATATGAACATATATGCATACATACCAATATGTATGTATGCATATGAGTGTATGTGTATATGCATTATATGTACGTATTTGTGCATGTATTTGTGTAGGTATGTCTGTATGTGTATACATATATAATATATAAATGCATTTTAAAAGTAGCAGTAATATTAAAGTCAGGAAGCAACTACCAGTCATCTTTCATTCTTCACCCTTTGCCACAAATATCCCTGTTCTCTTTCCTTTGGCATTTCAGTTTCCATTTTGTTGTTGTCTCCCCCATTTAATATGTAAGCTCCTTGAAGGCAGAATCTGTCCATCATTTTGCTTGCAGTTCTATCCCTAACTGCTTATCACAGGGCCTAGAACACTGTAAGAGCCTATTAAGTGGTTTTTGATTAGATTCAACCTCTTCATTATAGGTTCTATTACACTGTGCTCTGAGGAAACCAAGTGGCTTTTCATCACATTCTCCTGATTCTAATACTAACACAACCCAATACACTAGGCCCTGATAGCCCAAAGCAGTTTTCCTAGTCAATTCAACAAACATTTATCAAGACCACACTGTATTCAGAAGACCAAAACTGTGAAGATGCTTAGTAAAAAGGTATCTTAGCCATTTGATGCCTGAATGGTGCCAAAAGAAAAATACTAGGTAGGGACTGTGGCTGTCAAAGTCAGGGATCCTATCCTCCATTATAAACGCTATTCCTGGCATACAAAAACAGTGCAAATATGCCTTCCTTTCCCCCAAAAATAATGCAAATTGACTTCTCAAGATATGACAGAATATGTAGGGGCCTTAGAATATAAAACTAGCTAGAACCACAAACTGTAGAATAATGAGACCTGATGTAGATAGCAAGAGACATAGAGACAGAGATGGAAACAGAAAGGCAAAGAGACAGAGAAAAAGAACATATATGTGTATACATATGTATGCATGTATGTATATATTATATAGGCATGTATTACTCTAAGGTCTTCAGATCATCATTTTCTATGCATGACATCATTTGGTCTCCATAATAGCCATGTGATTTCATTTACTGGTATTACGGACTACATTTTACAAGTAAGAAAACAGAGAGGTTAAAGGCCATAGTCACACAAATAGTAAATGCCAGACAATGGATTCAAACCCAGGTTTCTTCTGTCTTGCTATATGGGTTCTCCCCACACCTTTCCAGTCTTCTTACATACTCATAGATACTCTGCCATCCAGTGACCTTTGCCTCCTTGCTGTTCTCCAAACAAGACACTCCTCCAAATACCAGGCATTTTTACTGACTGTTCCTAATGCCTGGAATCCTTTCCCTTGACATTTATGCGTCTCAATGTCCTTGATTTCCTTCAAATCCCTGTGAGAATTCCACTTTCTGCCTGAAAATTTTCCTGTTCCCTTTATATATATAGTACAGAGGCAGTTACGTGGTGTAGTAAACCACTGGTTCTGGAGTCAGGAAGACCTGAGTTCGAACCTGATGTTAGTTACCAGCCATGTAACCATGGACAAGTTACTTAACTTCCTTCTGCCTCAGTCTCAACTGCAAAATGAGAGTAACACTATCATCTACTTCCCAGGTTGTATTGGGAATCAAATGATATATTTTTAAAGCACTTAGCACAGTTCCTGGCAAATAGTAGGAGCTTAATAAATGGTTATCCCCTTCCCTTAACTCTCTAATGCCTTCCCTCTGTTTGTTATTTCCATACCCCTAACTCAAATTCCCTACTATTGTATTACAAGGAAAAGTTGGTTTATGTCCCCAAATGAGCTAAGCACACAACATATTTTAAAGCAATGAGTAATAAACCCATTTTTAAGCAAAATGGTCAATTTGAAACCACAAAATCAAGGTGCTATGTTTCTAACATAATAGTTGGAAACGCAAATATAGAGGCCGGTATTACTAATATTATGTTCCCATTAGTCTTGGGAATGGAATATTATAAAAACGACTGCCTTTCTCATAAAAAGCATAACTTGATTTCTTTCATATCCTCAGCCTTATTGATTTTAAACACAGCACATGTTGTCTTTTGTAACTTTCAAAATAAGACACAATTATTGAAAAATTGGATCAATATAATAAGAGATTTGGAAAACTATTACCTTCTTTTACTGTCTCCCAAACTGGATTTTAAAATGATGTAAGAAATCTAAATGTTCTCCTGCCTGAAAGATGAAAATAGGCAAGCAACTTTCAGAGAAGTTTTAAATATCACTTATTTATAATATAGCATTTATCTTAAGTATTTACTGCGACAGATTATAATATAGATGACTGATGGGCTTAGAATCGGGAAGACAGACAGGAATATACAATAGTCAAGTAACCATCTGAGCCTAAGTTTTATTTTCTGTCAAAAGGAGATTAGAAATGGCAATAGTACTTAGGTGGCACAGGTAATAGAGTGTCAGGCCTGGAGTCGAAAGGACCTGAGTGACCCTGGGCAGGTGAGAACCCTTTTACATCAGTTTCCTCATCTGTAAAATAAGCTGGAAAGGCAAACTTATTTGGGTTTTTGGTTTTTTGCTAAGAAAACCCCAAATGGGGTCAAAAAGGGTAGGACTCACCTGTAAAATAACTGAACTAAGGACTACTTCAGAGATTTGTGGTGTGGGAATACTGAGAAAATAGATAAAAGGGCTTGTTTTGTGTGTGTGTGTGTGTGTGTGTGTGTGTGTGTGTGTGTGTGTGTGTAATCCCCAAAGTCTTTGTGCAGAAAGTATTTTGCTATTTTTAATCCTCATGTTCATCATCATTATTATTATCATGGCCATTATTATTATTATTATTATCACTATTGTCTGTCTCCTCTAACACTAGCTGTGAGACCCCTGGGCAAATCACTTTACCTGTATCTGCCTCAAGTGATTCCTTAGGAATTATCTCTTTAATTATAATTCAAGGTGAGATCTGCATTGGTGGAGGGAAGCTCCCCTACTGAAAACAAAGTTACAGAACTATATACAGATATTGTTACAGATGATAGGATTGGACTAGCCATCAAAAATTCTAGCTCAAAGACCCAAAGGTGAAATCTGATATGATCTTATCTATTAATAATTAAGGGAGGTATAGTTAGGCTATCATGAAAATTGAGAAATATAGACAGGAAATTTAAGAATTTTTCACATAGGAAAGACATTTTTGAGAGTTCATCATTCTCAGTCATTTTCTGGCTAAAATTTCATTTCTAGGCTGTGGAAAAGGAGACTAGATTATTTCATTTCAATAGCTAGATCAAATAGCTGGACTGTTTCCATGTTCACCCTCTTGCTTTTTCTAAATACCATATAGCTAGATCAATTTTGAGGTGTTAATCAACTGTGAAGGTAACCAAGGGCCATTGTTAGGACACATTTAGATGCCCTTTCACCCTTAGGACTTAAAGAGTTGCTTTTTATCTTATTTTGATTTAATGAAAATAGCTTTTAATTCTTTTTTTCTCTTCCCCAGCCTTTAGAAGCTAAGGCATATTTGTTCCTTGTGTACATATTCATGAGTTTCTTTTCTTTTCCATTTATCTGCTTCAGCCTTTACTTTCTTAAATCTAATTTTAGTTTGTGTATAATACTATGATATTTTGAGTATACCCTTGGAAAAGACTAATGCATAAATTAACATAAATATTTCCTTTAATGCAGTTGCATCTCAAGCCATCTGTCTAACTTAGATCTAAGGCCTTTTATTTGATTGGAAGGGCAGATCCCAGGGTTTTGCATAATACCTATCTGCCCCAAGTAAGAAATAATTACAACCACCTTTTAGATATAAATTATATGGATGTATATATATATATGTATGTATATATGTATATACATATATATGTATATGTATATATGTACACACACATCTATACATACACACATATATACATATATACACATACATACATACATTATATATATATATATATATATATATTTCTGAAACTTTAAATAGTTCAGAATTGTTTTTAAAAATATGGTTGAAATGGGTTTTTGAACATAGAATTTGAAACTACGGAACATAGATTATCAGATATACATTGGCTCTTACAACAAAGAAAAAGAGAATTTTGAAGAGTGTTAAAACAAAGAGTGTTAACACATGGAACACAGACTATTCTAGATATGAGAAACTTAAGGATCTTAGAGTTCAGCCTCTGGTTTTACAAATAGGTAAAGTGAGGTCTATCAAAGGGGGTTGATTTGTCTAAGATTTCATTACTAGCTAAGGAAAGATAGACTGCTGTAACTGGCAACTACTGTTTCCCAAATAAACATTCTTTCTGCTACATCATTTGTAATAATCCCATTGTTAATAGATCAAGAAACGTATGAAAATTAGGCAGTATTATTCTTAGATGTCAAATTTTTAATTTGTCTTTGATGAAATGTATTTACTTTAAGCAGTATTCCTTTGTGCAAGGTATTTCCCTTCTCTGACAAGGAGCAGGATATAGATATTCCATTTCATCAGTGACAGAGAAGAAAAAACTAATCAATTACTAATTATTTGGAATAACTTCATCTCCCCCAAATTTTGTTTTTTTTCCTAATTATCTCTGATCCTGAGCAAACCCCTTAACCACTATGAATGTAACTTTCTTCTTTTCTTCTTCTTCTTCTTCTTCTTCTTCTTCTTCATCATCATTTTCATCATCATCATCATCATCATCATCACATTTATACAGAACTTTTATGGCTTGCAAAGCACTTTACAAATAGTATCTCATTTTAACTTTAGAGCAACCCTGGGGGGTAAATAATATCATTACTTTCAAATGAGGAAATGGAGTCAGGTTACTTAACTCGCTGAGGGTCACATAGCTAGTAAATGTTTGAGGCTGGATTTGAACTCGGTTCTTCCTGACTCCAGAAAACACAAATCTACTGTGGTATGGTGGAATAGATTCAGTCAAAAAACATTTATTAAACGTGCACTGCATGTGGTAAATGCTAAAATGCCTCCCTTAAAAATGAGGACTAACTTTCCAGTTTTGTTGTGGTATCAAGTGAAATGAAGTACTTAAAGCTCTTTATAAAACTGTGAAATATTTGAATAAATGTCAGCAATCATCAAATATCCAGAAACTGACAGGAATGAATTCAGTGAGTAAACACACACACACACACACACACACACACACACACACACACACACACACACACACACCACTGAATTAAACAACCAGAATTAGTTTCATTTCCATTAAACTTGTGAAAGTCTGATATAGATAAAAGATCAATGGATTTAGAAGGCCTTTTCTTTGTCTAGTTCTTCAATTACAAAGTACTGTTGCATTACATCAATTCTAAAGACCTTTCCTTTTCTCAAGTCATAAGAACTTTAAAAGAAGCACTTGGGATTAGTTAGGCACTTGGACCTAGAATAATATGATCAAAGAAGATTAGAGCTGAAAAGATCCTCACAGATCATCTAAAGTTTAGTCTAACTCTAAAGTAACACCTATGTATACAAGAATCCCTTCTTCAATGTCTTAAATCCCTTCTTCAATGTCTCAAAATGGGGGTTATCCATTTGCTTCGAAGCTAACAACAAACTCTTACCTGCTAAATCCAATAACTTTTACTTAGTTCTTATTCTACTGACTTCTCTGAAGTTTATGACATTTTTTACCACACCCTTCACCCTGTATACTCTATTAACCATTGGTTTGTATACACTTCTCTCTTCATTTTCATCCTACCTGTGTAATTCTTACTTCTTCATTACCTTTGACCTTCATTGATTCATCAACCTCACTCCACTGCTATCTTTCTCCTGTATACCTTTCTCCATCATTTCTTCACTTAATACAACTAAATGGGCAATTCTCCAAAATAGTCTATCGAGCCCTAATTTTTCTCATGAACTTTAGTTCTACATTGCTAACTATGTGGCACACATTGCTGCCAGGTATCTCTACCCAGAAGTATCATAGGTATTTCAACCTAATACATCCATTCTGGATTCCTAATATTTTCTCCAAACTTCCATTTCTATTGAAGATACTACCATCCTTTCAGTCTCGAAGATTTATGACCTTGAAGTCACCCTTGACTGTCAACTCTTCCCTTTCCTTCCATCATTTATATCATTAATTGCCAAGTCTTGTCAATCTGACCTCTACAGTTTCTCTCACAACATTTCTCTTTTTTTGATTTATACAACAACTAATCCCATTGTAGTATTTTTCACCTTTTGTCAAGTCTAAGGTAAAGTAAGGCAAATAAGTGGTCTACCTGTTTCTTGTCTCTTTCCTTTCCAATCCATTCTATACACAGATACTAAATTTATTGTCCAAAATGACATATCTGAAGTGACTTCAAGACCACTTCTCCATATTCCAGGTTGTTAGGTAGGATGAAGGTTCCTAAAAGAAACAGAAGTAAGGCTTCAATGGGAAAATTAAGAGTTACAAGTTTTAGACAGAGATGCATTACCCATCATAGGATGAAACAGAATTTGAACACTATGTAAAAGAGAAAGAGAAAGGGAGATCTGAATATATTATATAGAGTTTAGACAGACATTTGAGGTTATTCTTAAAGTGGAGATATAGGCTCTGAGAAGCAAGAAATTTTCTTCTAAAGAATTACATCAGGGCAGCTAGGCAGCACAGTGAATAGAGTACTGGCCCTAGAATCAGGCAGACCTGAGTTCAAATCCAACCTCAGAGACTTAACACAAAAACTAGCCATGTGACCTTGAGCAAGTCACTTAACCACAATTGCCCTATCCTTCCCCCTCCAAAAAGCAAAAAAGAAAAAAGAAAGAAAAAATTACATGGAAGAGGTAAGCAAAGTATAAGATAAGAGATCACCTATTTTCAGAAATAGGAAGAAGATAAGGGTAGCAATAATAGAGTGGCAATAGTAAGACAATGAGGCAGCTCTTGACAACTTCATAACAACAATAAAGAGGTTTATTGTCTTCCTGTAGCCTATATGCAAGATATAACAGAGAACCTCTCATAACTTACCAAAATGGTTGACAAACATGCATTTCTCATGATTAATATGAGCATTGCCAGAAGAAACTAAAAATGTTTTCCAATAATTATGAAGCCTTGGTCAAGAAACTGGAGAACAAAATGACACAGTTTGCAGATTCCTTACTTCTAACCCACTGTTTTTAAAACATCAACTTAGAAAGTGAAGAGCTGACAAAGAAGGTGGTATCTGAGACTAGAATGTGGACTTTTCACATGCATCCTAAATTTTGGGAAAGCAAAATTAAAAGAGTTTAGATGTAAGACAGGTAGAATTTCATAGATCAAAATGATTCAAAGGAAATCAACCTTGGAGGTATAAGAGATGCTCAGAATGAAATTCTAATAACAGAAAGGCAATGAGTTCCAATGAAGAGCAAACATGAGATAAGTCTGATGACAATATGTATTTAAAGGAAACTTCCCCTATCAACTTATTATTTTTTTAAATGAATGTAAAAAGATGGAAGGAAGATCAGAAAACAGAAAATGAGTGTAACTTGATCCTGTAAAAATAGGAATGGTAAGGTCAGAATGAGCTGTAGCTGGCAAGGAAAGCAAAAGGCAACTAAGAAGTTTGTTTGTTTTAGATAAGTTCCTAGGAAAAAGAGGATCAAGGGAGAGTACATTGGTATTGGGGGGAGAAGGATTGGGACTATTATAACTGATAATAAAAAAAGCAGAACTACTAAGTTTTGCTTTCATTTCTGTATTCTCTGCGAAGAAGAATGACCTTTACATTGGAAACTTAAAAGTAAAAATAAGTACTTGGGAATTGATACCCAATATAAAAAAAAGATGGTAAGGACCCTCTGTTTTCCTTTTATGAATTAAAGTTCCCTGGCTGAGATGATTCATATACCCAGAGGTCGATAAAAGAACAGGAAAGCATGATTGTGATGTAGGGAGATGTACAGGATTGTGGACAATGGGAAAGGTGTTCCAAGATTGGAGAAATTCAAGTGGCATCCTAGTTTTAGAAAAAAAAAGTAAAAGAATAGAGTTTTTAAAAATAGGCCCACTATAAAATTGCATATATCCTTTGACCCAGCAATACTGCTTCTAGAGCTGTATCTCAAAGAGATCATATAAATGGGAAAAGGACCCACATGTACAAAAATATTTATAGCAACTCTTTTTGTGGTGACCAAGAACTGGAAATCAATGCCCATTAATTGGGGAATGGCTGAACAAGTTGTGTTACATGAATGTAATGGAATACTATTGTGCTATAAGAAATGATGAACAGGTGGACTTCAGAAAAACCCAGAAAGACTTATATGAACTGATGCTGAGTGAAGCGAACAGAAACAGGAGAACTTTATATATAGTAACATCCACATTATGTGAGGAATGATTTTGTTAGATGTAGCCCTTTTCAGCAATGCAAGGACCTAAAACATTTATAGAGGAATTATGATGGAAAATGCCCTCCTCATTCAGAGAAAGAACTATGGAGCTGGAATGCAGAGTGAAGCAGACTATGTTCTCTTTTGTTTTGTTATGTTATGTTTTGCTTTCTTTCCCATGGTTTCTTCCATTTGTTATAATTTTTCTATGCAACATGAGTAATGTGAAAATGTGTTTAATAGGAATGTATGTGTAGAGCCTCTATCAGATTATATGCTGCCTTTGGGAGGGAGGGAGAAGAAAGGGGGAGAAAATTAAAAATTTATTGAAGTGAATGTTGAAAACAAAACAAATAAATTAATAAATTAAAAAAACAAAAATGAATAAATAATTATTTAAAAAATATATATGCCTGTACCTTTTATTTCAATTCCTTTGGAAAATATATAAAGGATTATTAAAGAGATAGTTGTAAATATCTAAGAGGGGAAGCAATAACCACCAAAAGTCGACATTCCTTTGCCAAAATCACATCATGCCAAATTAATCCCACCCCCCTTTTATTTTATTTTATTTTTTACCATATCGATAAAGAAAACAATGGAGAGTATGCTGCATATCTAGTTTATCTGAATTTTAGCAAAGTATTTGATAAGGAATATCATACTGTCTGGGGGCAGAGGATGGATGGAGAGAAGTGGATTAGATGACACCATCATACAGATGCCAAATGGGTGAAATGGTTGGATTCAAAGAGTAGATATCAACAATTTTGTGTCATTGTGGACAATGGCATTTCGTGAAGTAACCAAGACATCTATACTTGGCCCTGTACTATTAAATATTTTTTTCAGTGACTTGGATTAAGGCATGTGCTCATCAAATTCGTAAATGAGATCTATGCCTCTTTGCCTTTGTCCCATGTGTCAAATGATCTTCCTTCTCACTTCTGTCTTGTAGAATCTATTGCTTACTTCAAGGTAGAACTAAGGAGTCTCCTCCAGTAATTGATGCTTTCTCTCCTGAAATTATGTTATAAAATTTCGTAGATACTTTTCATCTACTTTTCTTATATATCCTAACCTGCTTTTTTGAGGAGGGTGAGAAGTTATATAATTTTTCTTGCATTTGTATCCATAGTACCTAGCACAGTGCCTTATACATAGTATATCCTTATTAAATGTTTGGTGAAGTGAATTGAATTTTCATTGATTTGTGCACAAAGAGCCCAACTAGATTGAGTTATCAAAAACTCATAATGTCATGAAACTGCTTGAAAGTAACAATTTAAGTTAGTTAGCATGTATAAAACAGTTTAACCAATATACAACTAGTCTTTAGAGGTTTTATGTTATTTCTTCTTGCAAATAATTACACTTGTTGTTTGGCTACCTTGCAGTATATCACACAGAGGTGGATAGGACTGCTTAGGTCAACTACAAGCAGTCTTTAATAATGTTAATCCCTCAAATAGCCATTCAACCTCATCTTTTAAGACCTCTAGTATCTAGGTAAATCACTATGTTTCAAATAATCTATTGCACTTTTTGATACCTTCCATTAATAGGAAGATTGCCACATATGTTCCTACCTCTCCTAAAAATCCATATATTTTTCCTGCTTTTCTACTCCTTGAGGCCAAGTAGAATAAATTAAAGCCTCCTTCAACTTCATAGAAGTTCAAATATTTTGTGTCTCTTCTTCCTCATGTCTTTCTTCTCTGGGCTAATCATATCAATTCCTTCAAGCAGACTTCATGGTAAGGACTCCAATCATGTCACCATCTTGATTAGACTCTTCTCCATGGTCTCAGCTATTCAAAATCCTTGGTAAAATATGGTACCCAAACTAAGCACAGTTTTTCAGATTAAAACTGATCAGGGCAGAGTGTATTGGGGCCATCACTGGATGGATAGGACAGGACTTGCTTGCCTTTCTTTCTTTGGTCCACTATTTCTTGAAAGAAAAATAATAGTTTGATACTAAAAAAAGAATTGTTAAAAACAATACTCAGATGAAATGATAAAATTAATAATGCAAACCATTCCAATTGTGGAGATTGTTTAGGAAATGCTTAACAGTCGGTTAGGATATTTTTGTAATTCACACCTGTAGGTGTAAAAGAAAAAGTCAAAGCAAAAATGATTTTTTGCTGAAAGTTTTTCACCTGTTGAAAACAGATTTTGAAAATATCTATAGCTCCTAAAGAAAATCATTGCCAAAAATAGTAATATGCCTGATTACTTTTATTTGGAAAAGTGTTAATGTGAGCATCTGCACTTAGTATCTGCCAATATGCTCCATTCAGTTCAGTTCACTCACTCTCTTCTTCACCACAGTGGGCACCTGAAACAACTGTATTACAACCTTCATCACCAGTTTGAATGAAAGCACATTAGAACCCTTAAAGGCTAAAAAAAGTTTTGTATTATTGTGAGTTAGTTGTAGAACAGTGGCAAGAGTAGGAGATTTGGAATCAGAGAACCTAGGATCAGATCTGAACTCTGTTATGTCACTATATGAGCTTGAATAAATCACTTAACTGATCTGGGTTTCCATTTCCCCACCTATAAAATAAGGAGACTGGATCAAGTCATTACAAGTATCAGTTAAACCCTTTAATATACTATGTTCTCTGTTTTAAAATTGTTTCCCTATCTGTTATTCTATGATCTTCTAATTGTACTGCCCTCTTGCTGATCTTTGGACGATCAAAGGAATGAAAACAAGAAAAGCTTTATGTAGATGGTGGCACTTGAGTCAATTTCTGAATGACACAAAGGATTAGGAGAGGCCGAGATGACTAGGTACTGTCTTCTTGGCATGAAGCACAGACATTCAGAAGATATGAAAATAATACAACTTACCACCATCATAATGCGTGTCAATGACCCCATTACTTAACCCAATGGCATTGAACTGCATATTCGACACTGTGAAACAAATTTAAATTTTGAAGATTCCTAATTTTTACTCCCACATATAAATCCCAAGTCCCAGAGCAAGGTTATGTTGCCCTAAAGGGTTTTTGCATATCCTTAGATTAGCAGGAAGTCATTCTCTAATTGTTTGCTATTCTCTAATTCTCAGAATTCTCTAACATAATGGTTATGTCACTATTGGCTCAAATCACAATGAAGCATTTCCACATTATCAGCCTTCAGAATCTTTTAGAAAGTTTTTTCTTTTTTTTTTTACTAAAATGGAATAAAAATAACAGTAGAAAGTAAATACTCCTCTCCCCAAAATGTCTATGGCATCCTCTCCCACAAGTGCCTATGGAGTCCAGGTGAAAATTTGCTCAAATTTAGAGAATATATGTGATAATTGAGTAACACACAATTCTTGGTTGCTGGAAGTATTTTTCTCCCATTTGTGTAATTCTCAAGAAATTCCCTTTAAGTATGGTTAATCTTCACTCTGTATCCATAATTCTCAATGCAGTGAATGCCATTAGCTTCATTCTTTCAAGGGGTGTCAGGGTAGGGAGTAAATGATGCTAGGATGCTAATTGGAAGTCCCAAATCCTCTTTTCTCTTTGAAGTTCACAATATCCTATTCCATTTAGAAGCAAGTTTGAAGCTGAGGTCACTCCTCCCCTTCCTTCCATCCACAGATAGTTACTATTACTGAGGGATTTTAGCTAGAATAACACTCACTTAACTTCTTGATATGATTCAATTGAATCAGCTCATTAAATTTACACAAGTCCTAAAAGTTACTATGAAATATCTCAATCATTTAGAATAATAGAATCCTTGTTTGGGGTCTTTTCATTTCAAACAATGGCTTTCAAGGTGTTCTCACACTTATTTTAAAGCCTATGATTGATTGTTTGAGATATACTCTAACCTAATGTGTCAAGCATAAAATGTAGTGGGGTTTCAATCCCACCCTTGCAAAAATATTGAAGAATCTCTTTTCTTATTCTACAAATATTGCTATTCCTCACAATAGCAGCCAGATGCAGATAGATAAATGAACCAAGACTTAGGAAGACATGGGATCAAATACAACATCAAACACTGTGTGACTAGGGGAAAATCACTTGATTTCTCAGGCTCAGTTTCCTCATCTGTAAAATGGGAATAATAATCTCATCTCCTTCCCAAGGTTAATGATAAAATGATATAATATATACAATATATGCAAAATGTTATGTGAACCCTAAATGCTAGCTGCTATTATTATTATTATTATTATTATTATTATTAATTATTTTCTCATACAACATCATGGCTTGAAGTTCTATAAATGAGAATTAGTGACCAGGTGCTAGATTGTGAGGTCTGGTTTCTTTACGATGTTCTAAAAAGTTGCCACACAGTATTGTCTGCCTAGGCTGTCCAGGGAATTATGTCAGAGATGGGGAAGATATGAATCAATTCTTTTGATATCCAAAAGCAGGATTTTGTGTGTGTGTGTGTCATGAATCACTAACTGTGTTTCCCACATATTAAGTAGTACTCAGGGAAGCAAGTGAAAAAGATGGATATATCAGATTGGACTATAAAATAAAGAGTCTAGCTATTTGTCAAACGCAGTAGAACTTATTCATCCAAATAAGTGGGTTTCCTTATTAAGTATTCACTGTAGGAGGAATTACATTTATTCCAACAAGTCTGTCTTTGCTCAGAATGCACTTAAAAACTGTTTTTTACAAGTTCCATAGCTCATCTCTCTCTCTCTCTCTCTCTCTCTCTCTCCCTCTCCCTCTCTCTCTCTATCCCTCTCACTCTCTGTCTCTCTCTCTCTTCACACACACACACACACACACACACACACACACACACACACACACTCAACATGTATAGGCAAGCACACAATTAACCTTATGACTTCATAGTCAGTGCCCACTTTGTCTTCATACTGCCAGCACCAGCAGGATCCATTACTTTATACACCATGCTTGGTTCTAAAGAAAAGACATTCAGCTGTGTTCAAAATTCCCAATGACCTTTGAAGAAGGAAATTTGCCACCATTGAAGAGATGCAAAAGAATGTGCCGTGATCATTGGTAACACCTTCAAAGAAGAATTCTGTCAATTTCTGAGAAATACTAGCATCACAAAATGCAAAGCAGGGCCTCCCAGCAAGACTGCTTTTGTTGTGGCCTAGGGGTGTTTGGAACCCCAAAATTCAAGAGCAAACAACACTGGCCCTGCCTCAAATGAATTTGACCCAAGCCTTCTTTCAGTGAGGGACAAGGTTTATTAGAATACTGTTTGGAGTGGCCAAGATTTTGGACTTGTATTGACAAGCAGGCCAGACCCTTAAGGAATCTGAACATTTGTATCACTAATGCAAGCAGGCCAGATTGTTAAGGAATCTGAGCACTTTAATGGAGGCAAGATGAACCTTTTATATAGTAAGACTGTGGGAAGATTTGGATTTGATCTAGGAATGGATAAGTATTCTGGGAACAGAGAAAGGGGTCTAGATGGAATTAAGGAGTGCTGGTCTAGGGTGGGGCCAGGTGCAGACAATGAGGGCCACAATGAATGGATTAACTGGGAAGGACTGGGTGCCCCAGGCAAATGCTAGGGACTTGGGCCACATGGGAAAGACCAGGGGCTTTTCCTTTTATGGGACCAGATCCCAAAGATACGCTATTTTCCTTTTAGGGGTTCAGATCCAAACCACATAACTTTCACAAGGACAACAGTTCTTTGAATAAAATGTTCTCGTGCCTTTGCCATAATCTCACATTATCCCTAGTTTAAGTCTTGATTTTCTGAATTTGGAGTATACAGGAATGGATTTCTCATTATAACATGATTTCTGTGAAACTACCTATCTTTGCATCATTTCATCTATTATTTTGGTTTGGACTTAGAATCAGAAAACATGGGCATTTCACTCTTAGCTAGTTTTCAGACCACAAACACAATATTCAGCCTCCTAGAGCCTCAGTTCCCTCTTCTACAGAATATTGATAATGATTCTTCCCATTTGGACCTCACAGGTTTTTGGTAAGGCTCAAATTAGTTAATACATGAAATGGAAAGAATATTGCAAACTTAAAATGTTACATAAATATCAGTTATTATTAGTTTCAGTAATTAGAAAGTATAAAAGGACTAACCTTTAAATCTTCATTTTGATACTTAGTAGAAAGGTTGTCATGAACAATAACAATTCTTACAACTTAGTCATTGCTCAGATCCTTTTTCTGTTGCTCCCACCTTCCTTTCTTCCACTTAGCTTTACACTTAGCAAATTTTAGTGCTACATAGGACAGCAATACTATTCCTGAGTGGCCCCAAATTGCCTCCCATCACACCTAGGTAAAAATCTAAGACATGTCAGACATACATAGTGTTAAATGAATGTCCCTTACATATCTTTCTGCCACTTTGTTTACACCCTTCTTTCTCTTTTTTTTTTCTGTGAAATTGTACACAGGCCATTATATTTTTTCTTGGGTATATGAGCATCTATATCCATGATTTCCACTGTAAAAATCCCATCAGTAGCTTCAACCTTTTGTAAGAACACTTGTAATATGTAAAACATGGTGCCAAGTACTAGTGATTTACACCCACTCAAAAAAAAATAGAGTGCCTGCCTTCAAATAGGTTACATTATAATAAGATAAAACAACTTCCACACAAATAAATGAATACAAGAAGTAAGACAGTATTACCGAGTAAGAAAAGTAAAGTTTTTTGAAGAGTTGGCAACTGAGTTGAACCTTGAAGGAATAAAGGATTCAAAGAGGCAAAGATGAGGCAGAAGTGTCTTCTGGGTTTGAGGGATGGATTCTATGAATACAGAGATGAGACAGATGGAATGCTGTGTTTATGGGATGCCTGGTGTTGAAACTTGTCAGAAACAGAGAGTTCATGAAAGAGGGTTAAAATAAGGCTAAGGGGAAAGACCGCACAGAGGGAGAGATTATGGACTGTCTTAAGTCCCAGGCAAAAGATTATGTGTTGTATGCATAGCGAAAGATGAGAAGGAAAGAAAACTGATTGAACCTGCTTGTTGGGAAGATTATTTTGACTGCTAGAAGAGGCTAGATTAGAAAGTAAAAACACTGGTAGCAAAGATATAAATTAAGAAGCCATATAATATCTCAGACAAGGGGCTGATGAGTAATTCCTAAATAGATATGATAATAAATATATTAGTGGTGATGCTAATAAGCAGAACAGAGTAATATCTAATAACATATTAGAGCCATATAGATGGTAAAGTGGAGAGAATTTTGGACCTGGAGTCTGGAAGACAAGAGTTCAAATCCAGCTTCAGAAAAATTAGCTGTGCAATCTGAGGCAAGTCACATCTAGGTGATGCTCTTTAACTTCTATCTGCCCCATTTTCCTCATTGTAGGAGGATCAAAACACCATATACCTTTCAGGGTTGTTTGAGGGTTAAATGAGGTAATTTTTTAAAGACTCTCCAGGTTTTTCTTTTCTTTTTTTTATTAATTGATTTGTTTACTTATTTTTAGTTTACAAGATTTAGTTCCAGAATCCCTTGAGTTTCAAATTTTCTCCCTCCCCCCCCATACCCCCCATGGCAACATGCAATCAAGTATAGGATCTGCAAATACTTTCACACTGGACATTAGTCTGGTTGTATAGAAGGGTTGTAACCAATGGAGTGAACAATGGGAAAGAGGAAACAAAACCAAACATGGAAAAGAACAAAAGCATGTAGATTGCTTTAGTTTCCATTTAAACTCTGGTCTTTCTAGATCTTTCTCTGAATGTAGATATCTCCTTCCATCCTGAGACTTGTAGAGTTGACTTGTACCTGTGTGTTGCTGAGAAGAGTGCAGTTTATCAAAGTTAGCTATCACACATACAACGTGCCTGTGATTGTGTACAAACTTTTCCTCATTCTGCTCGTTTCACTTAGCATCAGTTT
>CM053581.1:56891059-56918269 GCA_028627135.1 Pseudochirops cupreus
ACAGCTTTTAAAGTGTTGATTATACAGTATAGTGAACGCTCCATTTATTCCATGACAAATCAAGGCAAACATTCACAACAAATCACAGTATAATATTCACAACATTACATCTTATCACAGAAAATCACAATATAATGTTCACAACAGCTTAACATTAAAATGGTCACATAGTTTTCACCAAAGTGGTCACAGTATTTAGAACAAAGAACAAAAGAACAATCATCTGGTATCCCTAAAGGGGTTTGTCTCCTTACTTAATCATTTCACAATATAAGTCAGTCTTCCATTCATTCCTGGGGCAATTATAGGTTAACTTAATCAGTCACTTATCCAGCAATCAGTCACTAAGTATGTTTATCACTAAATACAATCATTAGAAAATTACACAAACCCTCCACCCCTCGATCTCTAATAAACTTCAATTTCATTAATGCATTCAATATCCAAGGAGAGGCCTTTTCTTCATCTTGACTCAGGGTGGTCTCTCAGATTCCCTGGATCCTCTTCCATGGTCCCAGCTCCTCTCTGAATCCACCAAACAGTCACCTGGATTCAGAGGAAGACAGTTCCTAGGTCCTTGTATAGTCCTCTGGGCAGTTCTTGTTACACACTGAAGTTCCCAGGGTCCAGCACATCTCAAAACCTTCACCACTTCTGTTGCCTAGAACTCAAGTATCAACCAAGCCACAAAAAAACAAAGGCTTATCCTGGTCATGCTTCTTCAGTCCTCTAGCAGTTTGGCTGGCTCTAGGATCCAGAAGAAATCTCAGCCTTTCAGGTGGCCTTCTCAGCAGCAACTTCAGCCTTCACCTGATTCTGGTCTCAAGAAAACTCCAACTCAGTTCTCAGTCCAGCAAGTAGCAGCCCAGCTTCCAGATGTTGGGAAAATTCTGCTTCCTCCACCAGGAGCCCACCAGGAGGAAAATTCTAATTCTGACTGTCTCTCTCTGGGGCTCTTCTTATATACACACAAAGCATTGGCTTCCTGTTTCAGCCAAACTCTTCCTGTTATGTCAGCAACAAGAGACAGAGTTCATACCCTCTACCTCTTAGCCACAAAGGTTTGATTAGTTACTAAGGGCTAAGTACCTGCATAATTAACATAACAAAAAGGGCTCTTCAAACTTAAACTAATTACCATTATACCAGCATTTGTCATTTTCCTATTTTGTCATCTTAGCCAATCTGACTGGTGAGATGTGGTATCTCAAAGTTGTTTTGATTTGCATTTCTCGAATCAATAGTGATTTAGAGCATTTTTTCATATGCTTGTAGATATCTTTAATTTCTCCCTCTGAAAATTGCCTGTTAATATCCTTTGACCATTTATCAATTGGGGAATGGGCATCCTCTTCTTAAAACAGGCCCAGAAGAAAGAGAAAGAAAAAAGGAATTCCAGTCTGATAATTTTTCATTTTTCCAGTATTTACTCATATCTTCATATTTCTCCACCACCATCCCTTTCCTTCTCATTTTGAGTCTTATCATCTAATGGTGGCATCTCAGGAAGATAGCTTGCATTTATTACACTATTAAATGAACTACATTCTATACTATTGTTTTGATGAACACCATAGTTTCACCTGAGAAGTAAAGTGGACTAATTCTTGGGGAAGGGATGGTTGGGACAAGGTCTACATTTAATGGTAGGAAACTGGGGATTCTGATACTTATGGGACAATCTCACAAAGTTTGTCAAACATCAGTTTCCTCACCTGTAAAATGGGAGTAATTGTGCTTAATAGTGCCTGCATTAACTACTTCAAAAGCTTTCTGTAAGAAAAGTGCTCTATGACTCTTAAAAAAAGATGCTGATTTATTTTTTCTCCATTAACAAATGTCTATTTTCTCTCTCCCACATCACTTGGGTAAAAATAGGGAAAACAAAAATGTTAAACATCAGGGGAAACATATTCCCACCAAAAAAAAAATCTCATTTTTTGTCACCTCTCTGTTAAGAGGTATCATCAGTTCTCTGGAATCATAGATGTTCTTTATATTGATCAGAGTACTTCACGTTTTCAAAGATGATTTTTGTTTCAATGCTATTGTTTCATAAACTGGATCTGTTCATTTTTCTTAGCACTGATTAATACAATTCTTCTGAGATTTCTCTGAACATGCTCTTTCTATTATTTTTCTATGGCACAATAATATGCAGTTAAGTGATACTATGGATAAAGTGCCAGGCCTGGAGTCAGGAAGATTCCTCCTAGAGCGTTCTAATCTGGCCTCAGACACTGACTAGCTGTGAGACCCTGAGCAAGTCACTTAACCCTGTTTGCCTCAGTTTTTCATCTGTTGAATGAGCTGGAAAAGGAAATGGCAAACTACTTCAGTATCTTTGCCAAGAAAACATCAAATGGGATCAGAAAGAGTCGTACAAGACTGAAAAATGACTGAACAACAAATATTTAATTACATTCAGATATCTTCATGTGTTCAGTCATCCCCAATTAATGGGCAACCCCTTAGGTACTGTTTCATTCAGTTCATACCCTTGGTAGGTGTCCCATGAAGTTCTACCCTGTACTGTCTTCTCTTCATGTTCTATACTACTTCACTTGGTAATCTGATCAGTTCCCAGGGCTGATGAATATCAAATCTACCTATTCTGCGCTAATTTTTCTATTTGCCTTCAGTGTCTCATCTCCAACTGCCTTTCAGGCATCCCAAACTGGATATCTAGTAGACATATTAAACTTAACACATTCAAAACAAACCTCATTCCCACCCCCACCCCGCTTGAAATCCTCACCCATTCTGTATTCCGCTATTACTTTTGAAGACACCTCTAGCTTCCCTGGCTTTCTTCAAGATATAGATTGCATCCTACCTTATTCGACAGGCTCCACACTAATGCCTTCTCTCTAAAATTATCTACCACCTATTTTGACTATATCTTCCTGATGTCTGAAAAAATATACATTTTCATATTGTCTTTCCAATTAACATATCGAGTCCGTGGAGAAACAGGATGATTTTCTTTTTTTGCCTTTCTTTGTTTCTCTGGTGCTTATCATCATGCACGATATACAGAAAATAATCAATGTTTAAAAAAAGCCTAGACACCATCTTTCAAGAAATTATCAAGCAAAATTTCCCTGATATTCTAGAGCCAGAGGGCAAAATAGAAATTGAAAGGAGTCACCTATTGGCTCTTGAAAAAGATCCCAGAAAGAAAACTCCTAAGAATATCATAGACAAATTCCAAAGTTCTCAAGCCAAGGAGAAAATACTGCAAGCAGTAAGGAAGAAACAATTTGAGTGTTGTGGAAACACAATCAGGATAACCCAAGACCTAGCAGTTCTATCATAAGGTTTCGAAGGTCTTGGAATATGATATTCCAGAGGTCAAAGGACTAGGACTAAAACCAAGAATCACCTATCCAGAAAAAACTGAGTATAATGCTACAAGGAAAATATGATCATTCAATGAAATAAAGGATTTTCAAGCATTCTTGATGAAAAAAGCAGAGCTGAACAGAAAATTTGACTTTCAAATATAAAAAGCAAGAGAAGCATGAGAAGGTAAACAGGAAAAAGAAATCATAAGGAACTTACTAAAGTCGAACTATTTACATTTCTACATGTAAAAATGATAATTGTAACTCATAAGACTTTTCTCAGTATGAGGATAGTTGAAGGGAGTGTGCGCGCGCGCGTGTGTGTGTGTGTGTGTGTGTAAACATACATAAATATTTATGTATGTATAGGAAGGTGTGGGTGTATGTGTATATAAATATATAGGTGAGTGTGGGACTATGTACGTTCATGTATACATAGACAGAGGGCACAGGATGAGTTGAATATGAAGGGAAGATATTCAAAAAATTAAATTAAGAGGTGAGAGAGGAATTTATTGGGAAAAGGAGAAAGGGAGAGATAGATTAGAGTAAACTATCTCATATAAAAGAAGCAAGAGAAAACTGCTACAGTGGAAGGGAAGAGCAGGAAGGCCAAAAGGAATGGGACACCTGATTCTCATTGATTTTGGCTTAAGGAGGGAATAACATACGCTCTCAATTGGGTATCTTACCCTACAGGAAAATAAGGGGATAGGTGATAAGAAGGGGTATGATAGAAGGAAGGGCAAATTGGGGAGAGGGTAGTTAGAAGCAAACAGTTTTGAAAAGGGATAGGATCAAAAGAGAAAATAGAATAAGTGGGGGGTGGGATAGGATGGAGGGAAATATAGTTAGTCTCTCACAATATAACTACTATGGAAATGATTTGGGTAACTACACATGTACAACCTATACTGAATTGCTCATCTTCCCAGTGGGAGTGGATGAGGAGGGAAGAAGGGAATAAAACTGGAACTCAAAGTCTTAAAAACAAATGTTTAAAAATTTGTTTTTTACATGCAACTGGGAAATAAGATATACAGGTACTGGGGTATAGAAAACCATCTTGCCCTACTAGAAAGTTAGGGCAGGGTGATGGGGGAGGATATAAGAGAGAACAGATTGTGGGAAGGGTTATTCAGTAGACTTGCTATTTTGGGTTGGGGGTAGGGGAAATAAGGGGAGAAAAAAATTGTAATTCAAAATCTTGTGGAAATGAATGTTGAAAACCAAAAATAAATTAATAAATAAATTTATTTTAAAAAAAGAAATACTAACTAAAATAAAATTTAAAAAAGAAAAGAGGTGGTAGAGACAAGATGGTAGAGTAAAATCAGGAACTTACTTGAGTTCTTTCTCCAATTACCTACAACATCTATAAAAAATTATTCTAAACAAATTTTAGAGCTATAGGACCCACAAAATGGGAGAGTGAAACAAATCTGCTGAAGGCAGCCTGGTAGGCCAACTGGAAGGGTCTATTGCACTGAGCTGGGAGCAGAGCACAGTCCTATGTAGGAAATGCTGGCAGAGACCAGCAGAACAGAGGGGTGAGGGCAGGGCAATTGGGGTTAAGTGATTTGCCCAAGGTCATATGGCTAGTATGTGTTAAATGTCTGAGGCTGGATTTGAACTCAGGTCCTCTTGACTCCAGGGCCGGTGCTCTATTCATTGCACCACCTTGCCACCCCCATACATATGTTTTCTTGTCTTAATTCAATACAGAATGATTATCTTCTTAATATATTGAAATAACTGTGCTAGGCTCAGGGAAAAAAATGTAGGGGGGGGGGGGGAGGAAACCCAGTAGCAACAGCAACAAAATCTCTGCCCTTAAGTACTTTATATTTTAAGGGGACAAAATGTAAAAAGATAAATAAATACACGATTCTAACAGACAGAAGGAAAAATGTAATCTGAAATGGTGGACTACCTAGGCAAAAGCACAGAGATGGCAAAGTAGGATTAGGGAATGAGGCCATTTTGGATGAAATATCAACTGTGTGAGGGACAGCAAAGTTACTTCTGGAAAGGGAATCTGAAGATAAATTTCAGGGATTTTAAATTCCAGAGTAAATTTTTCTTCATGGAGATAATAGGGAGGTTTTCAAGCAAGGGAGCCATATGATTTGACTTAGTATTATGATTACAAATATTCCTTTGGCATCTTACTCAAGGAAAGATCAGAAGGGGGAAGCTGGGAGAAGGAAGGAAGGAAGCCTCAGTCTGTATTCAGATGCCATCAGTTCCTTCTCTGGAGATGGACAGAAGCTTTTTTTTTTTTTTGGTTTGTTTGTTTTGTTTTGTTTTTCATGAATCTTTTCAGGTTGTCTGGGATCATTGTATTCCAGAGAATAGCTAAGTCACTCATTGCTCATCATACAATATTGTTGTTACTGTACATAATGTTTTGGGTCTGTTCACTTCTCTCTGCATAAGTTCATGTAAGTCTTTCCAGGTTTTTCTGAAATCATCCTGCTGATCATTTCTTATAGCACAATAATATACCTAATATATATATATGCATATATGTAAATATATATATGTATTTCTTAATGGTCATTCCTGTATTGATGGATCTCTCCTTCCTTGGCACAGTGCTTGGCTAGAATGCTTGGCGTCAGGGGTCAAGATAGAACTGGGTACAAATATGGTAACACTAGCTGTGTAACCCTGGACAAGCCATTTATTCCCTGTTTGCCTCAGTTTTCTCATCTGAAATATGGAGTTGATAACAGCATCTGTCTTCCAGGATTATCCTGAGGATTAAATATGATGATAATTATAAAATGCTTAGTATAGAGCCTGACATATACATGTTAACTATTATTATTATACTATTTGGACAACAGTGTACATTCTATTTTATAGATGGGATATGCCTGAGTCTTCAATCCATAAGAAAAATAATTTGACAACATAAAGTCACCTCTATACCTTGGTGCAGTGTCTTAGGGTCACTTTTATTTATGCCATGGTGTAACATCAAAGCAAGACTAGGAAGATTACAATGTATGAGATCTCTGGTGATTCTTTTCAATCCACTCAGGAACTTCTGAGTAACATTTAGTAGAAAGAATGCAGAGATTGATAACCCTTTAACTAGTGTACTCATGAATATTGCAGCTAATCATTACAAAATAATATTTGAATTGATAAAAACCCTCCAACGAATTGTTTGATGCCATGTCAAGACTTCTGATTTAAAGGCATCTCCAGCTGCTCGTAAAACAAAGGATAAAAGCAGCAGTTAAAGAACTGTAATGACTTCTATTGAAGCACTCACCATGTGGAAACTCAGAGGGAAACACGCACACACACACACACGCACACACACACACACACACACACACATACACAAACATTCATACATACATATGCACAACAAAAAAGAAACTAAGGAAGTCAAATTGTCAGGAAGCTAAAGGTTTCAATAAGAGTGCTTACCTACTGCCAACTTGGAGGGTGGTTTTACTCAGAATATTAAATGGAGGTAATTATAGACCCCTAATTTGTATTTTTTTCCTTTCTTCAATAAAAATGGAACACTTTAAGACAGTGTGATCTGACTGCTGTGAATGCCTTTGACAGCTGAGGTTACATAAACCCCATTACATATAATCATCATAATAATACCAAGCCAGCTGGACAATGGTGGAGGAGGGAGCAATATCCCAGGAGAGGGTGGAAAATATCTGAATTGGCAAGTGGTAGGACCATCTTAGAAATAACATTATAAAGCCCAGGGGATAGGTTTTGACAAATGATGCCAGAAGGGCTAACTGAGCTCAGCAGGTTTTGGTGACAAAGGGAAACTGGAACATAACCAGTGGAAAAGCATGGAGAGGCCACTCATCCACACTTTCAACAGAATCAGGAGATTGGGGAAATGGGAGAACTTGCCACTGAAACCAAAAATTGAGAAAGACCAAAAGTCAGCCGAGATGGGATGAGTAGCATTAACTTCTATATGTTTGTAGGGCTATATAGTATTCTCATAATACTGTGATGTAAATGGAATTTATTTTTTCTTCTCATTTTGCAGATAAGGAGGGTAACTAAAGATCAGAGAGGTATTTATTATTCCAAATAATATATCACACTTTTATGGGGCTTCATAGTCCACAGTTTTGCTCCCACCAACTTTATGAAATGAGTGAAAAAAGCATTATCTCCCTCTCCAGCCCAAATCACTGCTTTATAGGAAGAAACTCTAAAAGTTAATCCCACTATGCATACATTTCTGACAGTTTACCCTACACAAAAGGAGTTCTCACAGTCCTTATTATATTTCACAGTATTCAATAGGTCACTATATAGAAGGTAGAGGAGTGGGCATCATAATATTTATCCTCAATATACTCCCATGTCTGCAACCCAAATGCCACTGCAACCATTCAAGAGAAGTAACTTCACGTCAAAACTTAGGATCAATCATTTAGTAAGTGCTAACTATTTTCCAGACACTGTGTTAAGTGCTGGGGATACAATGAAAAGCAAAGCTAATACCAGTCCAATAAGTTCACAAATTAGTAGAGTATACAATCTGCAAACAACTCTGCACACAAAAAATTTACCAGGCCAACTGGAGGAAATCTCACAGGAAAGGCACTAGTATTAAGTGACTGAAGCTTTATGGTCCCCAAATTCATTATCCCTCAGTCTTGTTGCCCCGTCATATGCCTCCAATCTCACCCCTAAACACTCTCTATGTTATAATGTCATCTCCCAAAACGCACCAAAACCATACAATACCAAGCTTCTCAATAAACTGTCACTGCTCCCTCACTCCCACACACTCACAGCTGTTACACTACAGTCAATTCCTTTTTTTGTGTATGTGATGTTGCTTAGTTCCTGCAATGTCCAATTAAGACAAGTTGACATGTATTTATTAATTGGTCATGGCAGGTCAGGCACAATTCAACATGCTGGGAATATAAATTCAAAAAGCATCATTGCTCTCAAGGAGCTCACAATCTAACAGGGGAAATACCATGAAAAGAACTATGTACAAATTAGATGTATAAAGGATTATGGAGCAAATCACAGATGGAAATTACTAGCATTATAGGGTACTATACTAGGGAAGTCTCCTTACAGAAGATAACATTTTAGATTAGATTTGAAGGAAGCCTGGAGGTAGAGTTGAGTAGAGAGCATTCCAGTCATAAGAGACAGGCAGAGAAAATGCATTATGTCACAAGATGGAGTGTCCTCTGCAAGGAACAATAAGAACAGTGTCACTGAATCACAGAGTATATGGAAGGGAGTAAGATATAAGAAGACTAGAAAGGTAGAAGGTGAGTGAAGGTTAAAAAGGACTTTAAAAGATTTTTCATTTGATCCTGGAAGAAAAAGCAAGTCACTATAATTTATTGAATGGAAGGGAGGAGGGGAAGTAATATGATCAGATCTGTGATTTAGGAAAATTATTTTAACCATTGATTGTATGGTTGTCTAGAGTATAGAAAGATTTTTGATAGGGAGAACATCTAGAAAGCTATTGCACTAAGGGCTAACCCAGGGTGGTGGCAGTATTAGAGGGGGAAAAAAAGGGAATGTCATTCAATTTGAATTTGTAGTGTGGAGCCAAGGTGGCCGAGTAAAAGCAGGGATTCACCTGAACTCCCCCCAAATATCTTTTAAAATTACTCAATACAAATTCTAGAGAAGTAGAATCCACCAAAAGATAGAACAAAACAGATTTCCAGCTCAAAACAACTTGAAAGGGCAGCAGGAAAGGTCTTTTGCACCAGGGTGAGAGAGGAGTGCCATCTAGCAGAGGTGGTACCAGTCCTGATCCCAACAAACCCAGAGCAGACCTCAAGGTGACTGAATCACTGATACCTTTGGTGGTTTCCAGACCTCTCAGCCTACAGATGCCAAAGACAACTTAAAAGTTCAGCAGGAAGGATCTGTCACACCTGGGCAAGAGTGGAGCATAGTTTAGTGCTAGCTATGCCAGCCCAGCCTCAGCCCCAATAAACCAGGAGAAGGCCCTTGGGAGTGAGTGAATCAGCAGTGGTAGCAGCTGCTTCTGGAGCTCTCAGTGCACAGACAGCAAGGGGGTCAAACAACTGGTCAGAAGGAGAGCACAAGGGTCTTTTTTGCTGGCACTGAGACAGGACTCTGTGGCTTTGCTAGTCCTGGGATCTGGATCATGGGAGACAGTCCTGGGATCTGGATCATGGGAGACAGTCCCATTGCAAGGAGGAGCACTAGCATAGCAGAGGGGACTCTCCTAACAGTTCCAGGGCAGAAAAGACTGCTTGTGGTCTCTCACAGACCAGAGCACAGGTCAAGAGAATAGAAAACACACCTCTGTTTAGATCACACCACTTTGGAAGTACTGAAAACATACAGGTCCCTAGAAGTAGCTCCAAAAATAGCTGCAAAAAACCCCTGAAGCTTAAGACAATGCACCCTCCACCCTGGAAGCAAAGCCCTACTTTAACAAAGACTTAAAGTCAACTAATAGGCTAGGGAAATGAGAAAAACAAGAGTTAAAAAAAATCTCTTATGAGGAGGGGAGGGGCCACCTCAGATGTCTGGCGCCCCCTCCTCACCCCCTCCCCTTACCTAGCTCTCCAACTGCTCATCCTTCCCCTTTCCTCCCCTTCCTTGTCCTTTTCCCCTTCCCCCTCCTTTTATCCCTCCCTCCCCCTTCCCTTCTCTCTTCCCTTTCCTCATCCATTGCTCCATCCTTTCTCCTTCCTCCCTTTCCCGGCCTAGATGATGCCCATGGTGGAGACGGCCAAGGAGGCCATGAAGACTGCCAAGGTGGACATCATGGGGCTGTGCCAGGATATGTTCTCCAAAATGGCCACATACCTGACAGGAGAGCTGACAGTCACCAGTGAAGATTATAAACTTCTGGAAAATATGAACAAATTGATGAACATGAAGTATCTAGAAATGAAAGATATTGCAGGAAATGTAAGTAGAAACCTAATGGACTTAAACCAGAAATATGCAGCACTTCAGCCTTATCTGGATCTGATCACCTTAACTGAGGAGCAAGTAGCAGCTCTTGAGCAGGCAGCTTACAAGTTGGATGGATATTCAAAGAAACTAGAAGCAAAGTACAAGAAGTTAGGCAATGAAAGAATTATTTAGCACAAAGACTCTAACTACAAGGATATTTTATAAGAAACATGCGGGATGGAACTTATCACTAGGCTTCAGTTCCTAAAAGGAAGCAGTGCTGCTGATCAATTGTTTTCCTTTACCTGTACCCCTGGAACCTCATCTTATCATATGCTTCTTTGTGTGCCCTGGACCAGGCTCAGAAATCAGGATCAACCCCGCCTACTTCACAGAGGAGAGTCTCCCGGCTCCCTGTCTCCTCCCTTCCCCCCACCCCCACCCCCCTCGTTACCTGTTCTTCAACTTAAATAATAAATGCCGAAGTATGACCCTAAAAACAAAAACATAACAAAAAAAACCAAACCTCTTTTGAAAGTTACTACGGTGATAAGGAAGCTCATAATACCTACTCAGAAAAAGACATCAAAGTCAAAGCTCCTAATCCAAAGACTCCAAGAAAAATATGAATTGGTCTTGGGGCACAGAAGAGTTCAAAAAGGGTTTTGAAAATAAATTAAGAGAGGTAAAGGAAAATAGAGAAAAGAAATGAGAGTGATGCAAGAAAATCATGAAAACAAGTCAACAACTTGGTAAAGGAGACACCAAATAAAATAACATCTTTAAAAAACAGATTAGGCCCAATGGTAAAAGAAGCCCAAAAAGTCAACGAGGAGAAGAATGCCTTAAAAACCAGAACTGACCAAATGGAAAAGGAAATACAAAGACTCACTGAAGAAAATGATTCCTTAAAAATTATAATGAAGAAAATGGAAGCTAATGACTTTATGAAGAATTAACATGCAATAAAATGAGACCAAAAGAATGAAAAAAAAAAAGAAGAAGAAGACAATGTGAAATATCTTACCAGAAAAACAACTGACCTGGAAAACAGATCAAGGAGAGATAATTTAAAAATTATTGGACTACCTGAAAGCCATGATGAAAAAAAGAACCTAGACATCACATTTCAAGAAATAATCAAGGGAAACTGCCCTGATATTCTGGAACCAGAAGGGAATATAGATATTGAAAGAATCCACCAATCACCTACTAAAAGAAATCCCAAGAGGAAAACTCCTAGGAATATTGTAGTCAAATTGCAGAGTTCTCAGGTTAAGGAGAAAATATTGCAAGCAGCCAGAAAGAAACAATTCAAGTACGGTGGAGCCACAGTCAGGATACATTAAAGCATCAGAGTTCCTGGAATGTGATATTCCAGAGGGCAAAGGAACTAGGATTACAACCAAGAATCACCCACTCAGCAAAAACTGGGTATAATTCTTCAGGGGAAAAATGAATATTTAATGAGGTAGAGGACTTTCAAGCATTCTTAATAAAAAAAACACACAGCTGAATAGAACATTTTACTTTCAAATACAAGACTCAAGAGAAGCATATAAAGCTAAATAGGAAATCAATATCATAAGGGATTTTAACAATTTTAAATTGATTACATTCCTATATGGGAAGATGATATTGTAACTCCTAAGACCTTTCTCATTATTAGGGTAGTTAGAGGGATCATATATAGACAGAGGGCTTAGGTGTTAGTTGAATATGAAGAGTTGATATTTAAGGGATGAGACAGGAATATACTGGGAGAAAGAGAAAGGGAGAAGTAGAGTGGGGTAAATTATCTCACATAAAAGAGGCAAGAAATACCTTTTACAGTGGAGGGGAAGAGGGGGAAGGAGACATATTGGGAGTGGATCTTGTTCTTATCAGAATTGGCTCAAAGAGGGAATAGTATATACAATGAATTGGGCACAGAAATCTCTTTTATTTACCCTAAAGGAAAGTAAGAGGGGAAGGGGATCATAGAGGTGGAAGGTGATAGAAGGGATGACAAATTAGGGGAGGGGGCAGTAAGAACCAAAATACTTTTGAGGAGGGACAGGTTGAAAGGAGAGAGACAGAAAGAGAGAGACAGAGACAGAGACAGAGAGAAAAAAAGAGAGAGAGGTATGGGGAGAAGGAGAGGGAGAGAGATAATACAATAAATGAGGCAGAGGGGAATAGGATGGAGGGAAATAAAGTTAACAATAGTAACTGTGAAAAAAAAACTTTGAAGCAAGTTTTTCTGATAAAGGACTCATTTCTCAATCATATTGAGAACTAAGTCAAATTTATGAAAATAAGAGCCATTACCCAATTGATAAATGATCAAAAGATATGATCATTTTTCAGATGAAGTAATCAAAGCTATCTATGGTCATATGAAAACATACTCTAACTCGCTATTGATTGGAGAAATGCAAATTAAAACAATTCTGAAATATTACCTCATACCTATTAGATTGGTTAATAGGACAGAAAAAGTAAATGACAAATGTTGTCAGTACATAGGAAAAACAAGACTTTAATGCACTCTTGGTGGAATTGTGAACTGATTCAACCATTCTATAGAGTAATTTGGAGCTATACCCAAAGGGCACACCATGCATACACTTTTGACCTAGCAATACCACTACTATGCCTGTATCCAAAAAGAGATTTTTTTTTAAAGTAAAATGACCTACATGTACAAAAATATTTATAGCAGCTCTTTTTGGGGGGTAAAGAATTAGAGGAGATGCTCTTCAACTGCGGAATGGCTGAACAGGTTGTGGTGTGTGATTATGATGGAATACTATTGTATAAGAAATGATGAGCAGGATCCTCTTAGAAAACCTGGAATAACTTGCATAGTCTGATACAAAGTGAAAGGTACTGCCATATACAGAATAACAGCAGTGTTGTACAATAATCAGCAGTGAACGACTTAATTATTCTCAGCAATACAATAATCCAAAACAACTCTGAAGGATTTATGATGAAAAACACTATCCATCCGCAGGGAAAGAACTGATGGTGTCAGAAGAGAGACTGAAGCATACTTTTTTTTTTTACTTTATTTTCTTGAGTTTTTTTTTTATTGTTTATGTTTTCTTTCACAACATGACTATTATGGATATGTTTTGCCTGACTAAACATGTATAAAATTGCTTCTCAGTGGGGTGGGGGGTGAGGGAGAGAATGTAGAACTAAAAGTTTTAAGCACAAATGCTAAAAATTGTCTTTATATGTAATTGAGAAAAAATACTAAATAAAGGCTTAAATTTTTTTAAAAAAATAGGATTTCAGGGCAGCTACATGGTGCAATGAATAGAGCACTGGCCCTGCAGACAGGGGGACCTGAATTCAAATCCGGTCTCAGACACTTAATATAACACTAGCCATATGACCTTGGGCAAGTCGCTTAACCCCAATTGCCCTACCTTCCCCCCTCCAAAAAGAAAAAGAAAAAAATTGCATCGGTAACTTTCGAGAGAGCATTTTCAGTTGAATGAAGAGGTCAGAAAGAAGCCTGTAGAGTAAAGAAGAGAGTGAGAAGAAAAGAAACAGAGGCACTGATTGAAGATCTTTTTATACCCACAAGAAGGAAGTGAGATAAATGGTCATGGCTAATAGTAATGGAAGGATCAAGTAAGGTTTATTTGTTTGTTCGTTTTCAGATGGAGGAGACATGGGCCTTTCAGTGAGTATCAAGAAGTGGCCATTAAAAGAGGAGAGACTGGGAGGCAGAGCCAAGATGGCGGTGCAGAAGCAACAAAGTTCTGTAGCTCCCACATGGCCACCCCAAATACCCATAATATATGACTCTAAACAAATGTTAAGGCTCCAAAGCTCACAAAAATACAGAAAAACACATCTCCTGCTGAAGCAGCTTGGCAGGAAGGACTCATCACAGTATGCTGGGTGCCAAAACCAGCCCAGCCTGAAACCATGGCTTAGCCCCAGGGTGGCTGGGATGAGCCGCAGCTGAAGCCTTCAGGAGGGTGGATCAGTGGCAGCTGTGGTAGTTTCCAGAATTAGCAACCCATAAGAAACAAGGAAAAAGTGAAAGGTCAGTGGAACTCAGCTAAATTTGGGGGAGAAAAGCAGTCTGCCCAAAATGCCTACAGGGCAAGGAAGCAGGAGAAGTGGCGGCCCTACAGCCGCCTCCACATGGCTGCTTCAGAGCTCCCAGCCTACAGACTGCAGGGGGGCCAGGTGATAGTTCAGAGGCTAAATGCTCTTGCATTGAGTGGCCTGGATCTGAATTGTGGTCTCAGGTGAGTGTCCTGGGGTGTGTTTTCAGTGAGCCAAAGCTGGTGGGGGATGCAATGGCTTCCTAATAGCTGCAGCAGCTGCAAAAACCCAGAGATTTGGGACAGAGCTTTCCCCTCTGGAAGCAGAGCTCCACAGAGCTAAAAAATCAAGTAACTGACTGTCAACAACATGAGCAGGCAAAGGAAGCAAAGTAAGAAGAGCAATCAAACTCTAGATTCCTTCTTTGGAGACAAGAAGGAGCAAAGCATGGAATGGGAAGAAGACAACACAGGCAGAACTCCCACAACAAAAGCTTCCAAGAAACACGAAGACTGCTTACTAGCCATAGATAAGCTTAAGAAGGATTTTGAAAACCAAATAAGAGAAGTGGAGGAAAAATTGGGAAGAGAAATGAGAATGATGCAAGAAAATCATGAAAAGAGAGTCAACAACCTGACTGAAGAAAATAACACTTTAAAAAATAGATTAACTCGAATGGCAAAAGAGGCCCAAAAAGCCAATGAGGAGAAGAATGCCTTAAAAATTCGACTTTGCCAGGTAGAAATAGAATCTCAAAAGCTCACCGAAGAAAATAATTCCTTCAGAATAAGAGTGGAGCAAATGGAAGCAAATGACTTCATGAGAAATCAAGATACTATTAAACAGATCCAAACAAATGAAAAAATAGAAGGCAATGTGAAATATCTCATTGAAAAAACCACTGACCTGGAAAATAGATCCAGGAGAGACAATTTAAAAATTAATGGACTACCTGAAAGCCATGATCAGAAAAGGAACTTAGAAAACATCCTTCAAAAAGTTCTCAAGGAAAATTGCCCTGATATTTTAGAACCAGAGGACAAAATAGAACTTGAAAGAATTCACCCATCACCACTTGAAAAAGATCCCCAAAAGAAAACTCCTAGGAATGTTATAGCCAAGTTCTTGAGTCCCCAGATCAAGGAGAAAATATTACAAGCTGCCAAGAGGAAACAATTTGAATATAGTGGAAACACAATTAGGATAAGTCAGGATCTAGCAGCTTCTACATTAAAGGATTGAAGGGCCTGGAATATGATATTCCAGAGATCAAGGGAACTAGGATTAAAACCAAGAATCACCTACCCAGCAAAATTGTGTATAATATTCCATGGGAAAATATGGTCATTCAGTGAGGTGGAGGATTTTCAAGCATTCTTGCTGAAAAAACCAGAACTGAAAAGAAAATTTGACACTCAAATACAAGAAGCATGAGGAGGTAAACATGGAAAAGAAATCATAAGGAACTTATCAAAGTTGAACTATTTACATGCCAACATGGAAAAATAATTGTAACTTATGAAAATTTTCTCAGTATGAGGATAGGTGAAGGGAATACAAATATATATATGTGTGTGTTTGTGTGTGTGTATACATACACGTATGTCTATATAGGAGGGTTTATATATGTGTATGAACACATATCTGAGTTTGTGTATAGATGCATACATAGAGGGCACAGGATCAATTGAATAGGAAGGGATGACACTTTAAAAGGTGAAATTCTGAGGTGCAAGAGGAATAGAATGAGAGGAGACAGAGAGAGACAGAATGGGGGCAATCATTTCATATAGAAGAGGCAAGGGATAATTGTTACAATGAAGAGGAAGAACAGGAAGGCAAAAGGGAAAGGGTCAACCTGACTCTCATTGAACTTGGCTTAGGGAAGGAATGACATAAGCTCTAAACTGGGTATCTTGCCACCCAGGAGATTAGGGGGGATGGGGATGAGAGGTGGGATGACAGAGGGGAGTGCAGGAGAAGGGGGAGGGTTGCTAGAAGCATACACTACTGTAAAGGGACAGGGTAGAGAATAGAACAAGGTGGGGGAGGGATAGGAAAGAGGGACACATAATCAGTCTCTCACAATACGTCCACTGTGGAGATGTTCTGCATAATTACACATGTACAGCCTATGTTGAATTGCTTGTCCTTCCACTGGGGGTGGGTGACAAAGGAGAAAGGGAAAGAATCTAGAACTTAAAGTTCTATAATCAAATGTTAAAAATATACATGTATATCATTATTATTATTATTATTATTATCATTATTATTATTATTATTATTAACAACATGCAACTGGGAATTAAGATATACAGGCACTGGGGTAGGGAGACCCATCCTCCCCTACTGGAAAGTCAGAGGGGTGATGGAAGAAGACATAGGAGAGAGCAGATTGGGGGAGGGACTATACAGTAGGGTGGCTGTTTTGAGGTGGTGGGTAGAGGAAAGATGGGGAGAAAATATGTAATTCAAAATTTCGTGGAAATGAGTGATGTAAACAAGAAAATAAATAAATTTATTTAAAAAAATAAAAAAGAAGAGAGACTGAAGATTAGTGAGCTACTCTGCTGGAGTAACCAGGATAGGAAGGAGTTATTTGTGCATGTATAGAGGTTGGCCTTGGCAGGAAAAAGAAAGAAGAGGGAGAGAGAAAGAGAGGAGATGGTGGAAGAGGATTACTGTAAGAGGTGTTCTAACACCACCAATCTCTCATTTCAGATTTACTATTGAAATAAAATGAGTCACTAACAAATATCTGAGCAGTTAATAAAAAGAAGTTTACTTTGTCCTAACATAACAAGTATATGTAACAAAGATACAATGGCATTTAGCTTCATTGGATAGGCCCTTCAGTTCCATAAGGAAATGTGTCTTGATAGCTTCATGAAAGGAGGCAGGGGATAGTCTACTCCCAAGAATAGTGTGTTGCCTTTTAGATAAAATGACTTTGTAATTCAGTAAAATGGGAGCTATCAGAGCATCCAACTGATGTGAGATGTGAAGGAGGGGACAAGAAGTTTTTGTCAAATGGCCTTGATTTTGTTTTTCCTCACAGATATTCACACATATGAGGCAAAGTTCTCTGTAGGCATAGGCCAGGAGGCTCCATGGAAGAACTGAGGAGGAATGTAAACATTTTTAAAAGCCTCTGTGATGAGAGAGATAGTGGATCAAATAGATACATAGAAAAGATTGCCTTGCCACAGCTTCAGGGCCTACTTGAGATTATATAACAAAAATTTGTAGTGGATCCACTCAGCATGATTTCATGATTTTCTCCAAGTTTGTTGCTGCTTTTTGTTTTTTCTATAGCACATTAGTACATGCAAAGACATCAAATAGTAGGTAGGTATAATCCAGAACTGAGGCTTCTGAAGGCAAAGGGTGTTGTCTGGTTAAGGGGACAAGGAAATCAACAGAAGAGGATAGTATAGACCACATTTTCCAAGTGGTCAAGATAGGGAAATGTGAAATGTATAGCCAGTGCAGAAGTGACAACCTAGCAAAGGACTCAGCATTTGAGGGATTGTAGATCATAGTGAGTTTAAACAGGCTTGTGAGTTTAAACAGCCTTAGGCCTTGTAAGGAAGAGGGAAAAAGAATAACAAAAGATAATAATCAGATAAAGGAAATAAAGAGTTCATGAGCATGGTAATGGAACACTAATCGAAAATGGTAAGATTAAAGGCATGACCATCTCTTTATGCAATCCAGGTGGGCTGAAGGAGTAGGTCATGAGAAATTAGTAAATTCAATGACAGGGAAATTAGCATCTGAGGGAGTATCTCTGCTTATATTAAAGTTCATTTATATGAGGGTATAAGCCAGAGAGGAAAGACTGTGAAGCAAACAATGGATTCAGTGAGGAAGGAAGGAAAATAGCCTGAAATTCAATAGTTAAAAGCTACCAAAGTGTTGATTGGGTGATATATACATACATACATATACACACATACATATATATATATATACACATACACATACACACACATATATGTACACACATATATACACATATATACACACATGCATATGTACATATGAATACATTTATATATATATATGTATGTATGTATGTATGTATGTATGTATTGAATGAATTTCAAAGGAAGATGCATTGCTCAAAGATGGTGGGAGAAGAAGAGTCTGTAAGTGACAATGGGGAAAAAAGGAATATTCCAATTCCTATACCACAACTAGTTAGTCCAGCATATGCAACAATTACTGGAAAGAGTAACCGGGAATGCTGTGTCATCAGAAAGACAAGAAGCAAGCACATATTAATCAGGTACTTTGGATCATGCTATATATTAAGTGCTGAGGATGCAAAAAGAAAGACAGTTCTTGACCTTGAGAGCTAATATTCAAGGAGGGATTATGAGGTAGGATGTAGATGCTAATGATATCTGTGCAGAAGCAAAAAAAAAAAGTCAGAAGCATATCTGGGAGGGAAATGAAGCATAGATGCCCTTGACTCTATGCAGAATGCAGACCCCAGAAGGAATTCACAAACGGGATAGGGGGACAATATAGTCAAGGGATGCCAGTTCTCAGTGAATGAAAGAAGATGGAAAAGGTAAGAAAGGAAAAGGTTGAAAATGAAAGCAATTATTGCCCAATGAGCAGGAATTCCAGAGAGCACAGCAGAATGAGTATGTAGATCTTGAGTGGGGCATAGGGGTGAAGTAGATTAAGGTGAATGGGAGTAAGGGAGAAATCAATGGAAGATAGGGAACTAGGTTTGTAAAACTATAGCTAAGTGCTTAGAATCACCTGGATGAAGGAGACTTTGATAAGGTAGAAGTCTGCTATTCATTGAAGAATGATTTCAGGAAGATACTCTTCATTCTAAAGAGTCAAATCACCTGGTGTGAAGGTGTGACAGATTGGAGGGTGAAGTTAGTGGAGAGAGCGAATAGTGGTACGGTCTTCTAACTCTTATGGAGGGTCCAGGTAGAGACTCAATGGGTATTGAGTTTGCTTCAGATTGTAATTCTCTGAGGGCATCAGGCAATGGTGTGGAGATGGAAATAGGAGAAAGATAGTGAAAATAAGAAGGGAAAGCAAACATTGAGGAGTTGGACAGGAGTTTTAATGCAGTAGAAACTTATAATGAGTCAGTGGTACTACAGGGGAAAAAGGTAATTGTTAATATTAAATCAATAGAGAATGAGTATCCATAATGAGGAAGGGATTGGTTGAATTATCCTCTGTCCTGGACCAGCCCTATCTGGAGTATTTTGCTTAGTTATGGACATCAAATTCTAGAAAAGATTTTGATAAGTGGGCATGCATATAGAAGTCAACCAGGATGGGGAATGGATTAGAGACCCATGACATCATTTGGAAAGAGACATTATTTGATTATTTCAAATTTTATCCCCTTTGTCTGAAAACAATAACTGGTTAATAAATTCATGTTGGTTATTTGCTTGAGCTATTAAAGTAAGTAGAGATGTTTACTTTAGGGAAGTAAAGACTTGATTGGACATGATTCTGATTTTTTAGTATTTAAAGGGCTGTCAGAAGAGATTCATGTTGTATTGCTTGGTCCCACAGAACAAAAAAAGAAGCAATTGGTGGAACCTAGAGAGAAATGCCTCATAATTAGAGTTGTGCCAAAATGGAATAGGCTAGCTCAGTTTTCCCTTTCACTGGAGATTTTTTTCTAGGCAGGTTTATATGGATTACTTTTCAGTAATATTGTAGAACTGAATTCTGTTCAGGTATGGGTCAAAAAAGATAACAGCTCAGGACCCTTACAGATCTGACTATTATTCTGTAACCAAGTGGTGGCTTGAGGTGGGGAGAGACAGAAACAGCTGCAACAAATGTAAAAATAGAATGGAAAAAAAATATGGCAATATTAGTCTATAAAAGGAGAGTGAGCATAGAGGAAAAGCTTGACAGAAAGGGTCAGGGTCAGGAATACAAGGCCTTCAAGAAAAGTTGCTTCTGGAATGTGATATTAAGTATAAGGTAAAGTGACATAGGGTAGGTCTGCTATAGAAACTTAAAGAAACCACAACTCTATGCAGCTGGATCTCAATATTCTAACATTTTCTTTTCCTTTTTATTCTGGACCAAAAAATTCTTCAATGTCAGGTCTTTCTCAATGAGGAAGCTCCTTTTACAAGTGAAGATCTATAATTCTTCTGCAATTACAATCTAAGAAAATTAATCACTTGGGGGAACTATCAACTTAAGTCTTTTGCCTAGCATCACTAGCCAATAATATCAGAGGCAGAATTTGAACTGAGGTCATCATGACTCTGAGGATGTCTTTCTGTCCCCTACACAATATTAACTTTCTTGGAGAATGAAATTTACAATGTTGAAAGAGCCTGTGTAGAAATAAGTACAAGGTTATCGTGCTTAGTAAAAGCATGAATTACAATCAAGCCATAATTATGGTTTCTCATGCAGTTCTGCTTCTTAGTTACAGGAGAACAGTGTATTGCTTTTTTTTAATAAGCAAAAAATATAGCAATTTCTAGGGTACAAAAGTTCAGATGTATTCTTTTCATTGTCTCCTTTAATAAAGCTAAGGTACTACTTTTAACAGACATGGCGCCTGTTTTCCAGTCCATTACTTTCCTGTATCAATGTCCATCTCTCCATAGCTTGTGTTCATGTAGAGAAATCCAGTCAAAGTAAAGAGTAAATATAAAGAACATCTCACATGGAGAAGACTTGAGGTTGAGTCCTGCTCTTTAGAAATTTATGATGCCTTGGTGATATGAATGAAAGAAAGATGCAGTTGTTGCCAGAATGAGGTATCTGGAAAATGACACAGGTGCTATGGTTTGGGGATTGTTTTTGTTGTTTGTCCTTTGTATTTGAAGAGGACCGATGACATCATGATGTTGGGGTAAAGGTTCAGTGTATTCTGCTATGGCTAATCAGTCCAATATAAGCTTGGAAGATTCTTCCACAGATGGGGCATACTTTTGAACATTTGGGATGGAGATGTCTCTAGATTTGCACATCTCCAATTCTCTTAGTACTACTGTGATTCTGCTTTGCTCATAAGAGCAGAGGGCTTTCTTTGATGCAGGTACACCATGCTAGGCAGGCCTGTTCCACGTGTCTCCTCTGTCTCCCAATTCATACTAAAGTTCTTCAGAGAGACCTTGAGAGTGTCCTTGTAGTGCTACTTCTGACCTGAATGTGAGTACTTGACATGCTATTTCTCTGTAAGATACTTTTAGGTGCTCATGTGTTTTGGCATATTGTGCGAGAAGTACATATGACAGACTACCTGGACAGATCAAAGAACTGCATGAGGAATTCACAGAAGGGGTGGGGTGGGGGTGGGGAGGCATGTCACAGAGTTGTGATAGAGGACTTTAAATATCTAGAAACTTTCTCAAAAGAAATTGAAAAAAGAATGCCTGCTGACCATGGGCATCCCATAAGGCTCTCTATTGGGTATTCTTTTCTTCTCCCTCTATTCCCTCCATACTTGGTGATCTCATAAGTTCCCATGGATTTACATATATTTCTGTTCTTACAATTCTCATACTTATCTATCCAGCCCTAACCTCACACCTAACCTGCAGAAACACATATCCAACTGTCTGTTGGACATTTCTATCTGAATTTCCTTTAGCCATCTTAAATTCAGTGTGTCCAAAACTGAACTCATTATCTTTTCTCATAAACCCTCCTTTCTTCCCAATTGTCCCATTACTGTTGAGGATACCTCTATCCTATCTGCTACTGGAACTTGAATCTTAATGATCATCCTTGATTCTTCACTCTCTTACCCTGCCCCCCACCCAATATGTTGGCAAAACCTGTCCATTTATCTTCATAACATCTCCCATGTATGTCCCTATTTTCTTCTCTAACGATGCTGTTATTCTTATATAGGGTCTTATCAACCTACATCTATACTTTGGAATAGCCTGATGAAGTAATCTTCCTCCCACAAGTCTTTCTCACTCCAGTCTATTCTCCATTCAACTGTCATTGTGATCTTTCTAAAGCACAGGTCTGACCACATCAGCCTTAATCAATAAACTCCAATGACTCCCTATTACCTCCATGACCAAGCACAAAATCTGTTTGGCACATAAACCAGTTTATTATCTAGTCCCGAGTCTAGTCTTCTTACACCTTGACACACACACACACACACACACACACACATTCACACACGTATTTACTCTGTGATCTTTGTTATTTGAATACTACACTCCATCTCCCAACTCTGGTCATTTTATCTGGCTACTCTCCATTCCTAGAATTCTCTTTTTCCTTATCACTGCCCCCTGGTTTCCCTGGATTCCTTTAAGTACCCAGCTAAAATCTCACTTTCTACAGTAACTCTTTCCCAAGTCCCCTTAATGCCAGTATATTCCTTTTTATTATTATTTCCAGTATATCATGTCTATTGCTTGTTTGTCCATATTTATTTGTGCTTGTCTGTCCCATTAGACCATGAGCCTTTTAAAAGCAGGAACTATCATCTTTCTTTCTTTGAATTTCCAATCCTCATAATTGTTCTTGAAATACGGTAATTGCTAAATAAGTGTGATCTGACTGACTCTGGGACTGCTGATCCATATCATCTAACCTAGGTGAAGTGATATTTGAAAAACCATGAAGAATGGAAGAAGTGGGTGCTGTAAGACAAGAGAATTGTAGATTTTGTTCAGATGAAAAAATAAAAGGAAAAACATAGAATTTGCATACTATTATAAGGAGATGAAACTTTAGAGATCATTTAATTTGTCCCTTCTCCCATTTTACACATTGAGAAAGGGAAACATGGAAAGGTTGAATAACTTGCCTGCAAATATTTTTGTAAACATAAATGTCCTTCCTCTTGCTTGGATTTATCTGAGTTGTCGGGTGAGAGGCAGCACAACTGGATCAACTGTATGGACAGTTTGGCAACTTTCCAGGTATAGTTCGAAAGTACTGAAAGGTTGGAATAATTCACAACTCTACCAACAACGCAACAGTGTTTATCCACAGTCCCTGCAACATTCATCATTTTCCTCTTCTGTCATCTTTTGTATATTTTTTTGTCTAGTAGGTATGAAGTAGAGTCTCAAAGTTGCTTTGATTTGCATGTCTAATAATAAGTAATTTAGAGAATTTTCTATATGATTGTTGAAACCTTGGATTTCTTTTTTGGAAATTGCCTTTTTATAACTTTTCCATATTTATTTATTGAAGAATGCCTCTTAATGTCATAAATTTAAACCAATTCCTTATATTGGAATGGAAATGAGAACTTTATTAAAGAAACTTACTATAAAGCGCTCTCTCACCCACCCTCATTGACTTACTATTCCTCTTCTAACTTTTGTTAAAATATTTTATTAAAATAATTTTATTAAAATATTTTTGTTCAAAACCTTTCAAAAATTATATAATCAAAATTATTCATTTTCTCTCTGGTTAATTTCTTTATCATCATTTTAGACATGAACTCTTCCCCTATTCATAACTTTGACAGGCAATTTCTTCCTCACTCTTCTTAGTTACTTACAATATGATTTTTTTTTTGTATACCTGTCATGTGTCCATCTTCAGTGTATCTTGGAATACAGTCTAAATTGTTGATTTAAACCTAATTTCTGACAGTCTTTTTTCTCAGTTTTCTCAGTAGTTTTTGTAAAATAGTGTGTTCTTCTCCCAGTAACCGGGGTCAAGTTAAATACCATGATGTTATGCTTTTATTTGCTTGTCAGTGTTGTGTACCTAATCTAGTCCACGCATTAACCCACTCTTTCTAATAATTTCAGTGTTGTTGCTTTGTAAAATTCTAATATTTCCTTTATTCCTCTTTTTTAAATTTTTATTCTTAACCTTTTGTTCCTCCATGTGAAGAACTATTTTTAAAATTTTTATTATAGTTTTTGCTACATCTATAAATATTCTTTTGAGTGTTTGATTAGGAAATATTGTATAAGTAATTTAATTTAGGTAGTACATAATTTTATTATATTGGCTCAGCCTACCCATGAGCAATTAATATTTCTCATTTTTTATTTCAGCAAATAGTGTTTTGTTATTAGATTCATACAGTCCCAGAGTGATTCCTGAAAGATACAGTCCCAAGTTATTTATAGCTTCTTTCCGATTTATTTTGAATTTGAATTTCTCTTTCTACCTTTACTTGTTAGGTTTGGCTTGTTTTATTACAGGAATGCTGATGATTTATGTCCAGTTATCATAAATCCTGCAATTCTGTTAAACATGAATTACTTGCATTAATTTTAATTGTCTAAATTTTTCTATATGTACTCCAATATGTGTAGAAGTGATAATTTTATTTTATTTTTCCCTGCGCTTATTCTCTTGATTTGTTTTATTTGTCTTATTGAGATAGCTAGCATTTCTACCACTCAATTGAATAATAGTGGTATTATTTGGTATACTTTTCTTATCAATGACTTTATTGGAAAAGCCTCTAACTTTGCTACACTACATATATTGTTTGCTCATAGACTGAGATAAGCATTACTTACTATATAAAGAAAAAGTCCACTTAATCCTGTGATTTCTAGTATCCTTTAATAGAAATTAGTCTTGGATTTTGACAGAAGCCTATTCAGGTTTTTATTATTTATGGTATAAACATTTTTTTAAAAATAGTAATAGTCTTCCTTATATTGAACTAATCTTACATTCCTGAAATAAAGCCAATATTCTCATGGTGTATAATCTTTCTAATATGTTTCTTTAGCTAATTTCTAATATTTTATTAAAAACTTTTGTTTCAATGTTCATTAGGGATACTAGTCCATACTTTTCTTTCTTTGTTTTGCTTCTCCCTGTTTTAAATATTAAGATTATAATGATACCATAGAAAGAAATTGGAAGGGGGTCTTCTTTTCTTATTAGTGCAAAAAAAAGTTTTTGTAGTATTGGAATCAATTGTTCTTTGAATGTTTGATAGAATTTACTGGTGAATCCATTTTGGTCCTGGACTCTCTACTTCCCCCACACTTTGGCACTTAATTTATAACTTGCTCAAATCTTCATCCAATATTGGGTTATGTAAATAGTCTACTTCTTCTTTTGTTAATCAGGCCACTGAGTACACATTTACAAGAATGTGTCTATTTCCTCTAAATTATCTTTTTAATAGCACTTTAATTGGCCTTTGTGAGGATAGAGATATATTTTATCTAAACTTTCTGTGTCCCTGGTAACATCAGCACAGAACTCTGCATACCTTAGGCACTAAATAATTGTTAGACAAATGAATGACTGAAGGAAAGCATGAAGGAATGAATAGAAAGTAACAGAGGCAAGGCTCCAGCTTAGACATTTATTTCCCAGTCTGATGTTCTTTCCATTCCATTACACTTTATCTGAAAACATACAGAAGGTATTGTAATAGTAAAAGCATAGTTTTCCTCTTTCCATTTTACATTACTTGTACAGGATATCCAGAGATTTAGACCCACTTTGTCAAACTAATATGGGACTTCCTAAAAGATGAGTTTAGTTAAAATATTAGTGATTTTAACCTAGTGTCAGAAGCAACATTTTTTCACTTCTGTCCATTAATTTCATAGATCATAAAAGTAACTTTTAGAGCAGCGGTTCTCAACCTGTGGGTTGCAACCCCTTTGGGGGTCGCCTAAGACCATTGGAAAACACATATTTCCAATGGCCTTAGGAACCGACACACCGCACTCCTCTATCCATCTCCAGGTGGGTCCGCCCACATGCAGATACGCCCACATATGAGTATTAAAGGGTAGGGGCATTAGGAAGGTTTTGAACCGCTGCTTTAGAGGAATTTTAAAAAATTAGCTATGTGGCACTTTATTGTGAAACTAAGCTTTTGTTTTCTTTGATTGTCTCTGTAGATATTTGAGAATCCACTGAATGTGGCCCTGTTTCTGTTCTTTGCACAAGATAGCCTTTCTCTCAACTCCATTCATTTCTATTGGCACTTTCCATTGGCAAGCTTCCTATCTCTCCTAGACTTCCAGGTAATATCCCATATCCTGCAAGAACTTCTTCCCAGTCCTCTTTAATACTATTGCCTGCCCTCTGGAATCACCTCCCCTTTTTTCTGTCTATATCACCTTCATACACAGTTGTTTTCATGGTATTTCCCCCTATTAGAATGTGAGTTCTTGGAGAGTAGGGATTGTTTTTGCCTTTCTTTGTACCTCCAACACTTGGCGTAGTGCATGGCACATAATAATTGCTTAACAAATGTTTGTTGACTAGATATGCCTTCAAAATTTGTATGATTTGGAAGCATTTTCTTATTTGTTTTTAAAGAGGAATATGCAGAATATTTTTTTCTTTTTTTGTGATTTGTTTTTATGGAGTGTCTCAGATGGAAGCCACTCTGCTGAAGTACTCCAATGCTCAAATTAAAAGTCTAAGCAGAAAAATCTGCTATCACAAGAGAACAAGAAGGAAGAAACCAGAGGTAAGAAGATACATCTATATCCAAAATCCACAATTTAAATAATCAGGGCAACCACTTTGGTATCAGGGACAAAAAGAGCAAAGAGAACTCAGGGCAAACCTAAGAGTAAGACCCAGATGTCCAAAGAAGTTTGAATTCATACAACAATTATGTTTCAAATCAAATATTCTCCATATGGCCACTATGTCATATACTTTTTGAATCCTAGCATTTAGGGGTAATGTTGCTGATCTCTTTGATTATCTAAAGGAACTCTGGCTCCTTTATCTAAAGGAACTCTGGATGGTTCCCAACTGCTCTTTTCATTTTTCACATGAAAAATAGCTTTGTTTGCAAAGAACTGATGCAAATATTGTATTCACATTGGACAAGTGAAGGTCAGATATAATGCAGGACCATTTACATAGGTTGGAGTCTGAGGAAAATGGAAGGTTATGTATAACTTCTTGGTACATCATACCA
>CM053581.1:56918769-56993729 GCA_028627135.1 Pseudochirops cupreus
ATCCAGATCCAGGCCGCTCAATGCAAGAGCACTTAGCCTCTGAATGATCACTTGGTCCCCCTGTGGTTTGCAGGCCAGGAGCTCTGAAGCAGGCACATGGAGGTAGGTGGCTGCTGCCACTTCTGCCACTTCCTTGCCCTGGAGGTACTTTGGCCAGACAGCTTTTTTCCCCCAAGTTTAGCTGAGTTCCACAGAGCTTTCAGTTAGTCCTTGTTTCTTATGGCTTGATAATTCTGGAAATTTCCACAGCTGCCGCTGATCCACTCTCCTGAAGACTCCAGCTGTGGCTCATCCTGGCCGCCCCTGGGGCCAAGCCGTGGTTTCAGGCTGGGCTGGTTGTGGCTCCCAGCACTGCAATGATTCCTTCCTGCTGAGTTGCCTTCAGTGGGAGTTGTATTTTTGTGAGTTTTAGAGCCCTAAAATTTGTTTAGAGTCATATTTTATGGGTATTTGAGGTGGCTGTGTGGGAGCTGTGGACCCTTGCTGCTCCTATGCTGCCATATTGGTTCCACCCCCCTAGCTATCTTTTCAATAGAGCCTTGTTGACAAGCACATAGACTCACCACCACCGCCACTACCTCCTTCTGGAACCATTACCAAATAGCTTATGCCTTTGATAGCAAATTGGGAATACAAAACTATTTCCCCACAGGGGAATTACATCCATTATTATTGTAATATTCCAAACAAAATTAGTTATCACAGGATTCCTTCTCTCCCAGATGTCCTTCTCTCCCACTCCTATCTTGGAGTACAAGTTATTAAAGAACAATGAATGTCTTTTCTTTTTTGTTTCTCCAGAGACCTCTACCAGAGTAGTAGAGACCTGGACCTCAAGTCTGGAAGGGCTGGAATTAAATCCAGCCTCAGACACTAGTTTTGAGATGTTGGTCAAATCAATTGTTTTCTGTCTACTTCAGTTTATTCAATCTGTAAAATGAGAACATTAGCACCTATCTTCCAGGGTAACTGTGAGAATGAAATGAGATAATATTTATAAAGCATGAGTAGTAGTAATAGTAGCAGTAGTGGTAGTAGTAGTAGCAGCAGCAGCAGCAGCAGCAGCAGTAGTTCCATCATCATCATTAATCTCAAATTCATAGTATAATTCACATTGTTGGCGTTTAATAAATGTTCATTCATGTTCATTCATTCTCTCATTTACTAGGGCAAGAACATCAGGATAATATTAACCCAAGTTAAATATATCTACTTCACACATTCTATCAATTAAAGGGAAATCTGGGTTAGTAAACTTCTCTTTGGAGGATGTTAAGGATCATTAATGTCTTAGAATCCTTTATCTTATTTAGATTAATGCCAACCTGCTTCAGCTTCAATGATTGGGGGATTCTGATGTATGGAACTGAACAAAGGTAAGTGGGGAGCACAGGTGGCAATTTTGGAAATGATATTATATAGGGGAATAAGAAATTATTAAGGAATATGATTTAGAACTAATATTTTTTATTTATATAAGATGTGCCAAAAGTCTTAGTGCTGTTTGAACCTTCAAATGGTGCTAAGGTTTTGGGCACACTCTGTATGGTTCTTTATGATTATATTTAATATATCACTTGATTTTCATTCTAGCTTTATGAGGTAATAGCAAAAGTATCATTGTCCCTATTTTAAAGATGTCTTAGGTAGATTAATGATTCCAACTTCAGCTGGCTTCCCAATAAATTGTATCTATAACCTCCTTTGAGAGCTGAAGAGTTTGAGGGAAACAAGGAGGACCATTAAGGTCTTTATAAATTTTCATTTCTCTTCTTTCAATTTTTGTTATGGGTGCCCATGGATTATTGCGGATTCATTTTAGACTGGTAGAACTAGAAGAGAGAGGTCTTGCAAGTAACTTTTGGTAACAGAGAAATCAATAGATTAATAGCAGATAGATCTGGGTTTGAATCCTGCCTTTTCTTTCACCTTACTCCCTGACACATAATCTTCTACCCAGTGATATTGGTTTCCTGGCTGGTCCACAAAGATACTCCATCTCTTAGCTTGAACAATCTTCTCTGGCTGTCCCCCATGCCTAGAATACTTACCTTCCTCTCCAACTAGTAACCTCCTGGGCTTCCTTTAAGTCAGTAGTTCTCAACCTTCCTAATGCCACCACCCTTTAATACTCATATCTGGGCGTATCTGCATGTCAGCAGACCTGCCTGGAGAGATAGAGGAACAGTGTCTAGGTTCCTAAGACTATCAGAAATATGTGTTTTCTGATGGTCTTAGGCGACCCCTGTGAAAGAGTCATTAGACCCCCAAAGGAGTCGTGACACACAGGTTGAGAACCACTGCTTTAAGTCACAATTTAAATTCCTTTATTAAAAGAAGTCTTTCCCAACCCTTCTTAATTCTAGTGCTTTTCTTCATAAATTATTTCCTTATCCTGTATGTAACTTCCTTTTAATATATCTGTTTGTATATTTTTCCCCCATTAGATAGTGAGCTCCTCTTCCTCTTTTAGTATCCCTAGCACTCAGTGAAGTGCCTGGCACATAGTAGGAACTTAAAAAATATTTATTGGTTGATTAATAGTTCTCTAACCATGAGTAACTCTAAACTCGTCTGACTCACAGTTTTTTCATCCGTGAAATAGAGATACAATTTCTACTATCTGATTCCTTTAGATATTATAAGGAATACATGTTGCAAATATGATTTATTGCTATCAGCTATTCCAATAGTCTCCCTTTATAAAAACAGGTAAATGAAGTATGACCAGAGTGGATGTGACATGCCCAAGGTAACACAATAAGCCAAAATGAGAGGTGAAATGAGAATGCATCTCCTGACTCAGAGAAATCTGTTCCCTATTTCTCCTATAGTTATTTCTTATATTTGCATCATTGAGAGAGTACATTAAAGAGATGATTCTTCACATATCTTTTTTATTTAAACCTTAAAAAGATTCTCTCAGAGAGACTGTTAGCACTCATAGGATAACTTTTACATGATCAGCCTTATGTGCATCTATTTCTTAAGCCTTCTGAAACTGAAGAGAAATCTTGGCATTGCTTGCCTGTATACTACATATTAATTCCTAGATGAGGTTAGTTGTTTTTTTTTCTTTATAGAGGATTGGTGATAAAAATGAATATCTGTAAGCATATCAAATCTTCAAATTTGAGTACCTTGATGCCAATGTTCATTTTATTGCAAGGCATCCTATTTTCACCTTCATAAAATTGAATGCTTGCATGTACCATATAATTAAATTTAGCCACACCAAAGGCTTTAGCCTATGTATTTATTAACTCTTGACTGCACTGCTTTTCAAATGCTTTGTTGAAGTTTAGGAAGGGACTGTATCTAAGATGGAAGCTTTTTTTAAGTGCAATATACAGATCCTAAAGTTTAGTAAATTGTGAAATGTTATTGGTTGACTACTCTTTGCCACCTACACAGCTTGGTGTAATGGAACTGGAACCTAGTTGAACCTTAGTTCTGCTGTATACTAAACAAGAAGTTTAGTATACCAGCAGGGAAGTCTCTTCACCTTGAAGAATCTCAAAATTAAAATGGACCATCAAGTCTGCCCAATACCCGAACAAGAGCAGCTTTTGAAACAACCCAAATGTAATTCTCTGGTTTCCACTTGAAGCTTTCCAGAGATAGGAAACTCAGTGTCTCAATTTCATCTTTGGATAGCTTTAATTGCTAGGAATACACACACACACACACACACACACACACACACACACACACACACACACACACACTCGACTGCCCACCCCCTACTGCTTTATGTCAAAACTAAGTGAGTGGCAGTGAGTGAATAGTGAATAAAAGGCTGGCTTCACAGTTAAACAGACCCAGGTTCAAGATCTATCTCTGCTATATGGTGATGGTGTGGTGATCCTGGACTGGTCATATAACCTATCAATGCCTCTTAGTAACTCTCTTAGACAATAAATTGCAGAGAATTTTCTGACCTGCATTGGTAAAGAGTTGTTGTTGTTGTTGTTTTACCCATGAGTTTCCTATACAGTAAAATCTAGTCTTAATTGTTGTAATTTCAAGACTAAATTTGCTTCTCAACTTACACTCAGTGTTCATAGTTCTACTCTCTGGGGACAAGCAGAATAAATCTATTTCCCTACATCTGATGGACTAAGAGAAAGGAGGGAGGAAGGAAAGCAGACAGATGATAAGCATTTACTAATTCCCTACTATGTTCCAGGCAAAGTCTGAAGCACTTTAAAATAATCTCATGACCCTTAGAACAACACTGGGAAGGAGGTGCCATTATCATTCCCATTTTCTATTTGAGGAAGCTGAGACAGACAAAAGTTAAATTACTTGTGCAGGGACATCCATCTAACAAACTAACTGGGGGCAAATTTGAACTCTTGTTTTCCTGATTCCAGACTAAGATCTCTAATAAGCACAACAATGCGCTCCTGAAATTGTCAACTCTTAAAACTAAAAATTCCTAATTTCTTTGAGTAATAGTTACATCTATGCCTAGGGACTGTAATATACGTTCATTTTTCCAATGATTTTTTACAGTTCTCATATCTTTCAGAATCTCACTTCCCTATGAAATAAGTGAACTGGACTAGATTCCATCCTTTGAACATACAACAAGTCAAATGTGGACCAGGTAATCACTCAAGATACAACCTTCCTGAAAATTTGATCCAAGCAGAAAAGTAATTTAGGACACATAAATGAATAGATTAATAGTGGCTAAGTATGTCTACCACTACTACTATAAAACTGACTCCCAAAGTCAAACTAGAAAGCTTAGATTAATTAGTAATTATTAAAAAAAATATATGTGCCCTGCACAAATATGGATTTCATTCTTATTCTGCAGCTTATTACTGAAAAAACAATGAAAATTCTGGATTAGATTATTTCAAAGGTCCCTAACAACCTCTTGTATCTCCTAATTTTAGATGTCCATCACACTCTCTAAAGTGTGATTCTTTCAATGAATAATAATGGAAAAAAGAACAGATACTCATCAAGGTTAAGTCTTATTATTAAGCATTTCATGTAGTTTGGGGGGAAAGGGGTTTTATTTTGAACATGTTGAGGTTAAGAGGTACACAAGATATCCAGTTTGGGATGTCTCATAGGCAGTTGCACAAGGTCAAGCTGGAGCTCAGAAGAGAGATTAGGAATGGATAAATTGATCTGACAATTATCTGAATAGAGATAATAATCAAATCCAGGAGAGTTGATGAGATCAACAAACAAGATAATATATAGAGTAAACAAACAGAGAGAATTGGGGGTATTCATGATTAGTGAGCAGGACTTCAATGAAGGACCAGCAAGTAGGTCTGAGAAGAAGAGGTCAGAGAGTTATGGGGAGAAAACAGGAAGAAGCAGTATGTGAAAACCTGGAAAAGAAAGAATATCATAGAGAAGAAAGATATTCAAGGCTATAAAACGTTTAATAAGCAATTGATAACGTGGGTAATTTACCTTTTCCTCAGTTTCCTCAATTATCCTTTCTCTTTAATGAGAACTTGAAGAAATGGAAGGGTCAAGCAAAGGTGATTTTTCCTAAGTTTGGTGTAAGGGAAGATCTGGGCAAATTGAAGAATCATCTAGTAGATCAGGAAAGAATAAAGATAAGAGAGAGGATGATTGCAACAGAAAAATTCTGGAAGAGAGTAGAGGCAATGGGAACAAGGACGAGTAAAGGATAAAGGGTGTCCTCTAGCAAGAGGTTGACTGTAAGTGGTGGTGTCAGTGGCCTGAAGAAAGAAGAAATTTTGAATAACAGTAGTGGAAGAGATAGAGTGATAAATATGGGAGAACTGAAGGACTGCCACATAGCAGATTAGAGAACACATATTTGTAGTAGACCCAATGAGCACGGATGACTTCTTCTAGAACTAGTCAAGCAGCATTTGAGCATTAGGGGCTGAGGGTGGGGCAAAGTACTGAACAATGATAAGACAGGAGAACAAAGGATATGATAAAAGTAGAAAGTGAGTTATTATGTTGATTAATTGTAAAGTTATTACTGAGAAGAAAAGAAGGGGAAACCATAGTAGGGATAATGGCTTTAAAGACTACGAATATTTAGAGAAGGCCAAATGAGAGGCTATGGTGCAAAATATTACATTTAAGAAGAAGGAATACCAGAGAGAGAGGGAATGGTATAGGGTCAGTTGAAGTTATTTCAGAATTCTTGATAATGGAACTATTGTGGATGATAGTATATGGTTAAGTATTTATGTAGCCAAAGTGAAATGAAACTACAGATCATAGATGATAAAGAGTTGATGAACTATGAGGTCAGGATATTTGAGGGACATCCACAAGTAAAAACACAGGTTTGGGGAGCAGAAGGTCATTGTATGATCATAGTAACAGACTCCTTGAGAAAGTAGAGAGAATGATTTGGGAGTTAGTAGATGAGTGCCACCAAGATCTAGACTGGATGAATAATCTTTATAGAATAAACATCAAAGTATCCAGCAGTACTGTTGGATAATGGAGATCAAGAAATGGTGTGGGAGTGGCAGTAGGGAGCAAGTAGGCTATGTTCTCCTTCACATTGACTAGTGTGTCATGGGGCATGAGAGAAGGCATAGCAGTACTGGTAATAAGGGCCAGGAATGTAGTGCCTCAGTAGAGACAGGTGTCCATAAGGCCCAGAAGATAGAAGGAGCACAGAGAAACTAGTTTAAGGTGCTTAAGAGGCAGTGAGGTAGCACCTGGGTTTGACTCCCACTTGATACTTTCTAGTTTATGACCCTGGAAAAGTCACTTTGTGCCATTTATAAAATTAGAGGACTGGAAACAAGGTCCTCTAAAGTCTACCTATGAAGAGAAGCTTGTTAATTATAGTATGAGGTTTCCAGAGGGTACAATGGAAGAGTCATGCCACTTTTCACCTAAATAAACACCCTATAATCAATTTGACCAGATTCTTTAGTCTCAATTCCCATAGATGGGGGTGGGGGGCCTGAGGGTGAGTACCTTGTAAGACAGCTCATTACACTTTTAGATAACTCTCAATGATAGGAAGATTTTTTTTTCCCTCTTTATAACATGATACCTAATTTTACCTCTGAAAATTCCATACACTGGTCATAGTTCTAACTCCTAAAGGGAAGGAAAACATCTATTCTTTCCTTTGCTAAATAGCTTTTCAAATACTTGGAGACATAATCTAGAGCCCAGCATTCACACCACTCACACAGATATACATACATCTAATATCTCCCAAAGATCTTTTCTTTCCCACAATAAATTGACCTAGATACTTCAATTTTCATATGAGAAGAATTTTATGGCCTTTACTTTCCTGACTGCCCTTCTCTAGACATTTGAGTATTATCCATGTCAAAAAAAAGATTTAATCTGATGTGACCCTCTTAGCTAGCTACCATCCAATATCTATTCTTTCTTTCTCAGCTAAACTCCTTAAGAAAACTGCCTTCCAGTTTTTGCCTCACTTCTAAAGTTTCTTCAAAATGGCTTCTGAGCTAACAATTAAAATCAAACTGCCTTCTCCAAAAGTTAGGAGATATTTCTTAACTGCCAGATCTAATGACCTTTGCTCTATCCATAACCATTTTGTCTTCTCTAAATCATTTGACAATGTCACTCACCACCTTCTCTTGAATAATCTCACCTCTAGGTTTCCATGGCACTTTTCTTTCTTCATGCTTATCCTCTGTAACTTAAAGTTCCATATCACTCACTTTTGTTGGATTTCCATCTATATTATACATACTAACCATGGATGTCCTCCAAGGTTCTCTCCTAGGCCCTCTTGTCTTTTTGATCTATACCATCACACTTGGTGATCTCATCATCCTAGTGGTTCAATTATCCATTCTATGTCAATCACTCCCATGTTAGATGCCCAACCCTAGTCTTTTTCCTGAGCTGCAGTCCCATATCACCAACTCTTTTGGATACATCTTGAGATGGATACATCACAGGTATGTTCAATTCAATGTGTCTAAATCAGACCTTATCATTACCTGCAAACCCCTCTTTCCAAGTCTCCTTATACTGTCAATACTCCTAGTCACCCAGGCACAAGAACTCAGTATTTATCTTAATTCCTCCATTGCACTGACCTATTGGAGAACAAAGAATGAACAACAATCTGTGAGTAGTAGTAGTTGCTCTCTGGGGACCCTACTTGCCAGTTCAAGTTGGGAAATGCTGCTATTTCTCCTTCCACTTCTCCTCCTACTCTTCCTCCTTTTACTATCCTCTTCATTAGTCAGGATCTAGGTACACTAGCCTACTTGTTATTCCTTGCATGTCAGTATTTTTGAATTTACTATTCTCCCATCCTAGAACATCTCCTTCTTCCCACTCACCTCTCAAATTCCTTGGTTTCTTTGAAGGTTTATCTCAAATCCTTTCCTTTCCCAACCCTCCTCCTGCCTTCTCAGAGATCAGCTTCTATTTATGCTAGATTCGTGTTATTTACCCTAAATAGAATGTCATCTCATTTTGTGCAGTGACTGTTTTTGTTTTGTCTTTTTGTTTTTCTTTCCTTTTCTTTCTTTGTGTCCCAGACATTAATAATAACACATTACATTCATATTGCCTCTACTCCACAAGTGAGTTAGCCAGAACAGAACCTGACCTTTAACTCCTCTGGCATAAAGATTTTGTAGATGTTTTATTAATATCAGGGTATGTTTGCCTTATCTCTGCAATCAGATGTAGAAAAGGCCCTCAAACCAGGGTGCAGGATCTCTTGTACTCAGACACTGCTTAAGGAATGCAAAGAGAAGTCTAATCCAATCTAGAGAAATCCAATACAGGCACGAGGAGCAGTCTTTCCCAAAAGCACACAGGAGCAAGCAGCCAGATGGTAGCAGTTAACACTTTGGAAAAGAGAGAACTGAATGTTACAAAAATGCGATTATTCTAAAGGCTGACTGTCTACCTTATGGGCTTTTGTCATCGACCACTCCAGAGGGTGAAGAGTCATCTTTTATATTGGAGATGGAAATCTGTTCCATGGCTCTGGAGCTAAGCAAGGCACACAGTCCTCCGTTATCAGAGGAACAGCTGTTGCCAGTATCAGTTGAAATGCAATGGCTGATTTTTCTATGCCATGGTGATGGGTTTCTGTAAGAGAGAGTAAATGAGTTTGCTCGGTCTTGCAAATGAAGCTGTGTCAATGAGACACTGTTATGGGGCCATGCCCTTAATGCAACTCCAGATGCTTCCAAGTCAATCAATGCAGAATGCATGTGGACTTGAGAATAAGTGATGCCAGCCAGAGGTGGAAGAGAACATTATATTTGGAAAGATATTACACATTAAATCTCAACTAAGCAGTGGATTTCCTCCCCTTCTGAGAAGAGAAACTATGTCTAAAGTATAGATGTAACCATTAAAAACCTTTCACGCTTGGGTTTTTCAGCTTTCAGAGACTACCTGTAGTATACATAGGGATGGCCACCTGTCATCTGTATGCTTGTGTGGCCTCTGCACACTTCTCAAGGGATGTCAGGCTGGGGCTTAGAGTCTATCACCTACTTTCTTCTAATTTCCATAATGATGCAATTCTATAATCACAGCATGCCAGATTTGGAAGAGACCCAGAATTTCAGAACCTTAAAGTTGGAAGAGAATTCTGAAATCACCTAGTTTAATCCAAAGTTTACTAAGAATAGTGTCTCCAACAAGTGAACTTCCAGTCCATGTTTGAGGACCTCAAATGAATGGAAAATCCCTGATGTCCAAAGTCACTAATTCAAACTTTTGGAGAGCTCTAATTACTTTTCTTGTCCTTTACAAAAATCCACATTAGTTATTCTTCAATTTCTAGCCATTGTTTCTACTTCTGCCCTATGGGTACAATGAATACTTCTTCTACATGGCAGTCTTTGAAATTAAAAGAGTCATCAAGCCTCCTACACCATTTTTTTCTTCTTTAATTTAGAGATTTATAATGCCTTCTGATTGTAATCATAAGGAATGTTCTCCACTCCTCTCACCATTTTGATTTTGCTCTTTTGGATGCCTGTTAGTTTGTTTATAGCTTTCCTGAAAAGTGAATACTCAGCTGAAAGGAGTTGGTTTAAAAGTAAATATCTGTGGCAAGATTCAAACTCCCATTTTCTTCACTCCAATTACAGTTCTCTATCCACTGTATTACCTAGAGGCCTTTATTAACATAACATTTACATCTATAGGCAAGTCATTGATAAAAAGAACAGTCCAGCACAGCACCAATGAAATAAACCTGGGAATATCCACAGAGGCCTCACTTCAAGTCAACACTGAACCACAGATGACTTAGCTCAAGTCAACTCACTTCAGTATCATCTAAATCAGTGGTTCTCAACCTTCCTAAGGCCGTGACCCTTTAGTACTCATATGTGGGCATATCTGCATGTGGGCCAACCCGCCTGGAGACAGATAGAGGAGTGGTGTCTCAGTTCCTAAGACCATTGGAAATATGCACTTCCCAATGGTCTTAGGTGACCCCTGTGGAAGGGTCGTTCGACCCCCAAAGGGGTCATGACTCACAGGTTGAGAACCACTGATCTAAACTGTTCCATTTAATTTGTAAAAGAAATTGGGGGGTGGTGGCTAGGTGGCACAGTGAATAGAGCACTGGCCCTTGAGTCAGGAGGACCCGAGTTCAAATTAGGCCTCAGGATACTTAACACTTACTAGCTGCATGACCTTGAGCAAGTCACTTAACCCCAATTGCCCTGCTTTCCCTGTGAAAAGAAAAGAAAAGAAAAGAAAAGAAGAGAAAAGAAGAGAAAAAAGAAATTGGGACATTTATTTTCCAATTTATTATTATTGCTATTATTATTATTAATTATTACTATTCTTTCCAGTCTAAAGATACTTTTCCTTGAAAGATAAAGCTGAATCAAAGGAAGAATAAAGTAATTTTATGGAATAAAAATAGTTCTCTATGATCTTTCTATTATCACTGCCAGTATTTTATCCTATATCCTCCGGTTCCTTTAATACATTGGTATATAATTCAACTGGGCCTGGTGACTTGAATTTATTGAATATTTCTATATAGATATAAGCTGTCTCCATAGGCTGAGTTACTATTCCATGTTAATTTTTTGAAAAAAAAATCATTTCATTAAATATTTCCCAACCGCATATAAAAATTTTAACTTGTTTTTAAACTTTTAGTTCTAAATTACTTTCTTCCTTCCCATGCCTTCCCAACTCATTGAGAAGGCAAGTAGTATGATACAAATTATACATAAGAAGTTATGCAAAACATTTCTATATTATCCACGCTGCAAAAGAAAACACATAGAAAAAAAAAAAGAAAAACTAAAAAGTAAAACAAACCATGCTTCAATCTGCATTCAGAGTTTATCACCTCTCTCTAGAGGTATATAACATTTTTCATTAGGTATTCTTTGGAATTGTCTTGGGTCATTATGTTGATTAGAGTAGTGAGATTTTTCACAGTTGATCATCATTACAATATTGGGTTACAGTGTATACTTTCCTTGTTCTGCTCATTTCACTTTGCATCAGTTAATATGTCTTCCAAGGTATGTCTGAGACCATCCGGTCATCATTTCTTATACCATGACAGTATTCCATCAAAATCATACACCATGACTTTTTCAGCCACTCCCAAATTAATGTCCAATTCTTTGCCAGCACCAAAAGAGCAGCTATAAATATATATATATATATATATATATATATATATATATATATATATATATATATATATATATTGGTACATATTGGTCTTTTTCTCTTTTTTATAATTTTTTGGGGATACAGACTTAGAAGTGGTATTTCTAGGTCAAAGGGTATACACAGTTTGATTGCCATTTGGGCATAGTTCCAAATTGCTCTCCAGAATGGTTGGATCACTTTACAACTCCATCAGCGTTGCATTAGTGTCTGAATTTACCCACATCTTCTCCAGCATTTATCATTTTTCTTTCCTGTCATATTAGGCAATCTGATAGGTAGTGAGGTGGTACCTCAGAGTTGTTTTAGTCTACATTTCTGTAATCAATAGTAATTTGGAGCATTTTTTCATATGACCATAGATAACTTTTATTTCTTCATCTGAAAACTGCCTGTTCATATCCTTTGACCATTTTTCAATGGCTCCATGATATTTGAATGGCTTCTTTTTAGGTACTGGAAATTTTTTTCTCTTTTACCTGAGAAGTCTGGACTTTGACCATAACATTCCTGGGGCTTTCGTTTTTGGATCTCTTTTAGGTCGTAATTGGTGGGTTCTTTCAATTTCTAATTTTCTCTCTGGTTCTAAGATATCACAACATTCATCCTTTATAATTTTTTTAGATGTTATTTGTAAGTTCTTTCTTTCATCACGGCTTTCAAGTATTTTCATAATACTTAAATCATGTCTCCTCAATTTATTTTTAAGATTAGTTTTTTTCTTTGATGAAATATTTCTCGTTTTCTTCCATTTTTTTTCATTCTTTTGAATTTCTATATTGTTTCTTGATGTCTTATGGAGTTATTAGCTTTTACTTGCCCAGTTATAATTTTGAAGAATAATTTTCTTCAGGGAGTTTTTGTGCCTCCTTTTTTTTTTCCACTTGGCCAATTTTTTTAAGGCGTTATTTTCTTCAGTATTTAGTATCCCTTTTACCAAGCTGTTCTCTTTTCATAGTTTTCTTTAACTCTAATTTCATTATATAACTTTTCCTGTTTGACTTATCATCTTTAATTTTTAAAATCTTTGTAATCTCTCCCAGGAATTCTTGTTGGGCTTGTGTCCATCACACTTTTTTTTTCATTTAAGGCTTTTCTTTTAACTATTTTTTTAAATTTTTTAAACTATTTTAGCAATTGTTAACAATTTTAACTATTTTAACTATCTTAACTATTGTCTTCTTCAAGCAGTCTTCATCTTCCCTGTCACCATAGGATCTATTTGTAGTTAGTTTTTTGTTTTGTGCTTTGTGTTTTGTGTTTTTTGTTTTTTTGCTATTTACTCATTTTTCCGCCTTCTTTCTTGATTTTAAACTTTAGGTTAAAGTTAGGCCCTTTTACCAGCATATGGCTTGGAGGTGGAAGGGAGAGGAGTTGTCTTAAAAATTAGGTTGGTTTTTTGTTGGTGGTGGTTTTTTTCCCCAGTGCCATTTTCAGAGCCAGCTCTAGGGTGTTGGAAGTTTTTGGTGCTTCCAAGGTAATGTATTATGGGTAATGGTATGATCATTATTTTCTTCTGTGCTCTGAATATGCATCTTTTCTGATTTCCCCCTATTTATCCTAGTCTTAAATTTGTTCTTCCCTGTGAGATCAAGCTAAATAAATCTATTTGCTTTTCTATATGATAACCCTTCAAAGATTTGTAGCATATGACCCCATCTGCCTCACATATGGAGTTTACAGAATAGCTAAGATAACTTAAAGCAACTCTATAGATCTATGCCTAACTCAAACCAGATCTCATGAGCTCTCTTTCCCTTGCCACCACCATTTTTTGTCAGAGGATATAAATAAAAAGAAGAAATTTAATAAAATGACATTGTGAAAAATCAAACAGCAAATCCTTTCCCATTTACACCTGGGGCATACTCTTCTATAAATATAAATACTATAAATGGTCACACATAAAGATCATACATAAAGAATATAGATGCAAGGCATGTATGTAATCATGATATAAAGATGGAGGAAAAATCATACCTCTGCTGCTGGGAGACCTGCTATCTTCTCGTGATTGCTTTCATGAGACCATTCCATATGAGATGTGGTGACTTCCACTGGACTTATTTCACTGGCCCCTGATGGTATCATAATGATTGCTGATAAACACTAGGCACATAATCCCATCTGGGCACTAATCTAATCTGTTTCTCTTGACCTTATGGCAGTTACTAAACCTTTTAGTGTGTGCTGAGCAATGCCTGGATTCCTTTTCTTTAGGGCCCCTTGACCACCATCTGAAATCCTTTATGATTTGGTAATAGGAACTAGAAACTCTCCTTGAAAAGTGAAGGTTGACTGCTCTTCAGTAACAGTCATTACACTCAGCTAAAAAGAGTCAGAGTATCCCCAAGCTAAGATTAAGCCTTTTTATTTTAGACTCTTTTGTTTACACTTCTATTTAGGACTCTAGGAAACTGAATCTCTTCCATTTGAATTGTTTTGGGAAGATTCTGAAGATCATCTATCAGGATAAGGTACCAGATACTGAGGTCCTTACTGCAACTAAAGTGCCAAGCATTAAATCTCTGCATCAAAGAGCATGATGCCAATGGGATGGCCACATTGTTTGAATGCAAAATTCTCACTCTCATTACAGCTTGCCAAAAAGATTATTTTATGGAGAACTCACACAGGGCAAGCCTTCACATGCTGGTCAGAAGAAGAAATACTAGGACACTCTCAAGGTCTCTCTCAAGAACTCTGGATTGATTGTGTGACATGCCAGACACTGGCACAGGACTGCTCAGCAAGGTATGCTCACATCAGAGAAGGTGCTGTGCTCTATGAGTAAAGCAGAATTGAAATAGCTCAAAGGAATGCAGGATGTGCAAATTTTGAGTATCCACTCCAAATGTTCACACAGACTATTTGTGCCTGGCCTGTAGTAGAGCATTCTGAGCTTGTATTGTTCTCATCAGCCACATTCGGATTCATTGAAACTTAACTTTAGCATAGTGATGCCATTTTTGGTCCTCTCCAGGAAGGAAGGACAACAATCAAACAACTAATCATTTAAGACTCTCACTCATAGTAGAGGATTCTGGATGAGAGAGAGAGAGAGAGAGAGAGAGAGAGAGAGAGAGAGAGAGAGAGAGAGAGAGAGAGAGAGAGAGAGAGGAGGAGGAGGAGGAACATTTACAGATTAAAACATTTAGAGAAAGACATTATAGGGTAAGGACTGAATAAAGTTCAAGTAGGAATACTTGATGATTATATATTCATATAACACTTATGATAATGTTTTCCCAATAACCTTTCTTGCTTATTATGAAAATGGATTTGAAATAAAACAGGCAAACTTTATAGTCAAAGTCATTACCCTCCACCAAACCTGCCTAGTAGTCTTAGATTTTTTTTTGTGCATATCTGTCAGCAGCAAGAACCAACTGGTCAATAAAAACCTCATTATTTCTCCCTATGCAGTAAAAATATAGTAAACATATTTCTCCTAAGCATTCTCTTAGACAGACTACATAGCCCTCCCCTCCTCCCTGCTTCTTTTAAACAATTATCACAAGGCTTTATTATCCCTCCTTGATGTTTTATTGACTCCTTTCACTATTCAAATTGCTTTCCTCTTAATATAATTTAGATTAGAAATATTCCTTTTAAAAAATAACACTCAGAACTAAATTAAATTCTCTCTCTCTCCCTCTCTCTCTCTCTCTCTCTCTTTCTCTCTCTCCCCCCCCCACCCTGCCCCAGAATCACATTTCAGAGTTGGACTGTCATTGTACATTTAGTTGAACACATACGTGAACTTGATCTTATCCTCTGAAAAAACTCCACATTTTAACATCTGTACCCAATTTATTTAATAAAATGTTAAAATTGATCTTTCTTGGGGCTAATCTACTTGAGCAAAGTGCAAAGTCATTGCCGTTTCTGTCACTGCTACTGCTTTGCTGGTTTTTTTTTTTCATTTTGCATTCTTCTCGATAGGATCTCAGAAGTAGAGGATGCCTAATCAATTTCACTAAAGGCTGATATTGCCAAGCCCTGCCAGAATAGAAAACAATAGAAAAATTTTAACCTGAAAAGTGACAATCTAATTAGAGTCTGAAAGTTCGGATCCAAGTCAAATTTAGAACATGTAAAAATCCTTCAGAAATAAAGAACTGCATGTGCTTCCCTTTCATTTCCATGCCATGAAACTATTAAGCATACATCAATATGCCTTGTCCTTCTGCTTATATAAACTGACTTTTGTCTTCTGCTCTACAACATCCCTGTGCCAGTTTGGGGATTTGACTACCAGGGCACTATCAAGTTCTTTTTCCCTCCTATAATCTGATACTCCTCAGCCAATTAGAAAGGTTTCTGATTAAATTATATTACATTAAGTTTTTGCATTCAAGTTCCCATTTAATCACTTACTATCTAACTTCCTTTCCTCCCTGGTCAAGGGGGAAGAGGTATGAAATAATACAATGGTGCCTAAAGGTTTCCCATTAACTAAGAGAATCTGAATAATATGAGCTAACACATAGGTCACCTCCTCCCCAACTTCTCAGCAGACATTCCCTTTCCTAAAGGATTGGCATTGTCCTTAATGATAATCTTCCTCACATTTCTGATGCCAGCTCTCAGTGAGATATTTCATGGTAGGACTTTACTTGAAATGGTTCCTTTCAAAGAGAGGAGCTGCAAACCTGAAAATAGTTTTCATAATGGAACGTCTGCTCAACCTTAACAATAGCTTTGTGATTGTGTCATTATAATGAGACAAATAAGCCCGAGAAGAGCAGCATGCCAACAGTAATCACAACTTCCACCTTTCCCTAAGCCCCACTGCTGGCCCCATACCCTAGAGTGCTTCAGAGGTATTTACAGCAAGATTGCAAGGATTGGAACACAATTTGCAACATAGACAGGTTATCAGGAATGCAACGTGACAAGGGGACGTTTTGATTAAAAACAGAAGAAGAAGAAAGGGAAAGGAGAGACTGTGTGCTGAGCAATAGCCCCCTTAATCTCAGAGAATACAAAAACCTTCCTCCTAGCCTTGTCTGTATAGACTAATCACAATAATCACCAAACAGTGATGGAAAGTGCTCCTAAGGAGTTGGGGGCCTGACAAAAATTCACTGATAACCTTGAATATCTGGACGGGAATTGCGGCCGAGTTTGGAAATCATGTGGGAACCCGCCTGGCAAACAAACTGAAGCTACAGAAAGTTTAATTAAAGCCAGTGGGGGGAAAAGAAAAATTGGGAATAATTAGGGCAGTAAGAAAAATAAAAGAGAAACTAGGAGATGATTAAAGGAGAGCTCTGGGGGCGTAGGGGTACCTGAGCTAGCAATTGGTTGACAACTATTAAAGCTCACTTTCCATGTCCTGCCTCCCCCCTGCTTCATATTTAACTGCATGTGTGCTTTCCAATCCACTTTATTCCCCATTATCTGTATTACTGCTGCCTGCCAGCTGTGTAAGGGGAAAAACGAATTCAAAATCTAAACTGGATTTTAATAAGGACAGTTCCATACATGCCAAGTCCTTAGGTGGGAAAGTTGGTGGCTGTGGTCCTTCTAATTCTGGAGGACCCTAGAGTCAGTCCAAAAAGTAATGCTGCCAAAATGTCCAAGGATGAGGCTATAAGAAGGCTTGGCAGCCTTTGGTAGCCTTACTGACATGCTTCTGTTGGCCAAGAGGAAGGCAGTGTCTGGCTCTTCAGCTCCACACAGGCCCAGAAGCTCCAGCTCTGCTCAAGAATGCTGTGGCCCTTTGAACCACTAATTTTGCTTCTGAGCTGAGCTAAGGAACTACCTCTCTTTGTAAGGTCCTCAAAGCTGTATGAACTTTTTAGTACATTTGCTCTTTGACAAGAAATTAAAATTAGACTGGATTTAGCTTGAAAAAAAGTAAGAAAGCATACTTTAAGAACTAAGAGACAGATGCTCACCTAAGAATGAGGTATAAGAACTTTCCACACTAAAATTACATCACATCATCATTCAGGACCTCTTTCAGGTGTGACCACTATTTAATTGATAACACTACTATTCTTATACAATGTTTATTTAGGACCTTTTCATCCAGAAACTCAAATAACCATATTCAAGGATGCATGGCCTCCCATCTCTCAAAAGGCAATAACTCATTTATTGACACCCTGTAGGTAAGTTTTTGAAAGTACTATGAAGAAAAGGTACAGGTTGAACAGAAAAAAAAAAAACCACCAACGTAGTGAGCCAGAGACATTGTCATACCATCATCATCATCACCATCACTACCATAATCATCATCACTGACATTACAGAACACTGTATGATTGACAGTTTTATAAATATTATTGTCTTTTATCTTTGCAACAACTATGAAAGGTAGGCATTATTATACCCTTTTTACAGACAAGGAAACTGAGGCCAACAGAAATTAAGTAACTTGCCCTGGGTAATGTAGCTAGTAATGGTCTAAGACTGGATTTGACTGCCTGTCTTCAGACTCCAACTCTAGCATTCTATATATCTATCTGTCTGATAAATAAAAACCAACCAAGAATTCACAGGGGACCTGACAAGCTCTGCCTCCATCTTCAACCCATCCGTAATAATTAGTCATGAAGATCAAAGAAGAGCAGTCTAAGAAACTGAATGCATAGTGAAACGATTGGAGAGTAAGCTATAGAAGGATATGTTGAAGAAATTCCAAGATATTTAGAGATTTAGGAGAAATAAAATATTATTCTGAAATTATTTGAAAAGCTATCATTTTGAAGAAAGATTAGATTTGGTCTTCTTGGACCTCTGGGGTTTACTTTTACTTTACATTTACTGTACATTGTTACTTGCTTTAGCAATCTGGGACATAGTTGTTACTCAATGATCACTCAACAAGCTTTTATTAAGGGATGTCAGACATTGTGGTAAGCAATGAAGATAGAAATATATTATTTTCTTAAAAATGACCCCTGCCCTAAAAGTGTTTCCATTAGAATGGGTAAAGATAGCACATAAAGAGAAGGTACCTGTAGAGTGGCTGAGTAGAGAATGAAAACTTATCTGAATACTCCCTCAAATTAGAAATTCTGGAAAAAAAAATCACAAATGGAAAAAGGCACACGTAGGGCTGGAGTTAGAAGGCAGCTTGTTTTTCAATAAAAAGTACTTTCTAACCAAAAAAGTATATTGGGATGCCAGATGAGGTCCTAAATATATTATCAATGAAGAGTTTCAAGGAAATGCTGTCCAAGATATATTTGGGGTAATACTGCTTCAGATATGAGGTAAGCTAGATCTCTGCCACCTTATCCAACTCTAAAATTCGATGATTAAAACATGAGATGCCCCCGATCAATTTGAAGACAAGAAGATTGTTGTTTTTTTTAGGGGGTGGGGGTCCACCATGTATTGTGGCCTTCCAATCCATAACTACTCATATCAGAGACTGGAGGAAGAGGGAGAAATTGAAGAGTTTAGGGAATCTTAAGTGCATTATATTATTTCTTGGTCAATTCACTCTTGCTCCTCTCTTCCTCCCATACCTACTCTGGTAGTAAATACCTTAAAGTTGAAGCCTGCATTTTTTTTTTTTACCTATTTATTCCAAGAAGGCTTGGAGGTCCTAAGGAAAGTGAGAGAAGTAAGACTAGGTAAAATTCGTTGGTGAACTACAGCAGCAGGCTAGCTATGAACTAGATTCTGTATATATCTAGTTTGTTTTTTAATTTTATAAATACAGGGCTTAAAGAAATATTGTTGATTCCCTTACAAACCTCCCTACTTCTTTCATGGAAGTTATTTATAGCTTAATGATAGCACAGGGATTGGACTTGTGATTTCATGGATATAGGGAACTACTAGATGAGGAAACTTTCTATATCAATGAACCTTTTTTCTTCAATTTATATAATCAATGACTTTCTTAAAGCACTGAGGGGTTAAGTGACTTCTTTAGGGTTCCACACACAATATGAATCAGAGGTGGAATTTGACCTTTCCTGATTTTGAGGCCAGTTCAGTAACCACTATGCCATAATGTTTCCATTCTCTGTATCCTAATGATACTTCAAAACTATTTAACTACTAAGGAATATGTAGTATATAATACAGGGTATCTGAAAAGTGAAGTTATGGAAAACTACACCAGTCCTCACCATGCTGTCCTTTATTGGCTCATTTTCACATTGATTTACTCTCTCTGGGTCCAATGGCAGTCTAGTGGACATATTCTGAAATATCATCAGAAATTACAGAAAAGAGAGAAATTACTTTTAATTGATTTGAGCATCACAAGAGAGTAAACCAGGGAGATCTCTTCTACCATGGGCTAATTTCTCCTCTGTCAATGCCTAGCCACAAATATATAAGCTAACACAAAATCATTATTAATGATCTTGTACTTTATTAGTAGTTTCAAGTTTGAGAGCAATACAGAAACATTCATAAACTTAGAGCACTATAATAGAGCTTAAAGGCAAAATCATTTTTATGTTCTAGGAAAAAGGGGGGGGGAAGAAAAGAGGTATTAATTATATCTCATTCTTATCAAATGCCACAGCTAGAATTATAATGTATTCCACTCCTATCACATGTTCCTCTCTTGCTGTCCAGTACATGCTCATCCACTCATGTTTCACTTGCCTTTCTGTTTGCCCTAATTGTAGTACAAAACCTTTAATTGGAATCTTTTTCTCAGGATCATCCCAAACTAACTGAATGCTTGAAAACAGTCCAGCCCAAAGATTCTTTGTGATATTGGGGAGGTCCACCAAAGTTTCAAACTAGGCCAGTTATCCTCTATGGTCCTGAAGAGGTCCTTCAGTGTCTCAGTAAACTTGTGTCTGTAGTCCTAACCTAGAACTACAACTCTAAGGATACTTGAGTTTACAACAGTGGGTGCTATTTCAATTGATGCAAATACCCAGCTTTCCCTTCTATAGTACATGATCTCCCTGAGTTTCTGCTTTAAAAAAAAAATCACTGTCATCCTTTGGCCAAAATTCTAGTGACAAAACTCTCTATATTTGAAATTTGGCTCTATTGGGCAAAACAGAACAAATCAAATCCATTTTCCATATGATCACATTTCAAAAAATTGGGAGAAAAACGTATTCCTACCCTAGCCAAGTATTTTTTTTCTCCAAGCAAAATGTGGGGATCATGAGGATCATAAGGTTCATAGATTTGTAATCAGCAAAAACAAAAAGGGGTCAAGTTCAAGTCCCTCATCTTACAGATGAGGAAACTGTGTTTAATTGACACACCAAGTTCACAACTAGGACTTGAAACAGTGTCTTTAACTAATAATCATTGTCAGAGTCCTAACTATTTTTATGCTCAGGACAATCAGTACTGAATGGGACCTCAAATCATGTTTGTATTTCATGATATGAATATAATGTGGAAGTAATGAAGAAAAAATCCAAGGAGGAAGGGAGGGAAGAAAAATGTAATTGCTCCCTCCCTGGATAAGTAGAGGAGATATTACCATGTATCCCCAAGTGAGAGAAACCTACTCTAGTCTAATAAGTACGTTGTGGAGAGAAACGATCAAAAAGCATTTATTATGCAACTTTTACGTTCCAGGAGCTGAGCTAAATTGGTTGGTTGGTTGACTGTTGTCCTTTACGCTTAAAGAGGACCAAAACGACATCACTGTGCTAGGGTCAAGGTACACTGTGTCCAGCTGTGACTAATCAGACCAATACAAGCCCCAACGGCTCTACCTCAGGTCAGACACAAATATTCTATATGAACGTTTGGAGTGAAATTGTCCCTAAATATGAACATTTAGGATTGCCTTTGAGCTACAGCAATTCTACTTTGTTCATAAAGCACAGTGCCTTTCTGAATGCTGGCACACCATGCTGAGCAGTCCTATGCCAGTGTCTCCACTGTCTTACAATCACTTCCAAAGTTCTTCAGAAAGATCTTGAAAGTGTTCTATCACTTCTGACCTCTGTGTGAGTTTTCTGTAAAATAGTCTTTTAGGCAAATGTATGTCTGGCATTCAAACAACATGAACAGACCATTGGTGTTGCATTGTCTGCAGCAGTTTGAATGCTTGGCAGTTTGACCCAAGAAAGTATCCCAGTACTTTTACCTGCTCTTTATCTTGCAGGTGATCTTCAGAATCTTCCTAAGACAATTCAAATGGAGCAATCCAGTTTCCTCACATGATGCTGGTATACTGTCCAGGTTTCACAACATACAACAAAGAGGACAGCACAATGGTTCTCTAGACCTTCAGCATACCATCTCTCCCTCTGCTTTAGTGTTGGTGAATAGCCTTTCCAAGTTCATTAATTTACCATAAGTGTAATAAAACCTTTATGTAGTTATCATCTTCATTGATGACATCCAACAACATCACTAAAAACCTTATGATAAAAAGCATGGGAGCAAACACACAATCCTGCTTCACTCCATTGATGACTGAACATGTCTGAGAGTATCATCCATCAGCAACAACCTATGCAAATACACAGTCAAGAAACTGGTGCACTGGGGCAACTAGGTGGCACAGTGAATGAGTCAGGAGGAGCAGAGTTCAAATCCAGCCTCAGACACTTAACACTTGCTAGCTGTGTGACCTTGGGCAAGTCACTTAACTCCAACAACCCTGCCTTCCTCACTCCAAAAAAAAAAAAAAGAAACTGGTGTATAATACTGATTGACTTCTCTGGGCATCCAAATTTTGCCATGGTCTTCCACAATCCCTCATGACTGACAGTATCAAAGGCCTTGATCAGCTCAATGAATATTGTATACAGACCTGTTTTGTTTCTCGCAGGTGTCATGCAGCAAATGCTTTTCAACTACTTTTCAGCCTTTTCTAAAGTCATATTGGCTCTTGGGTAGATGATCATCATCCAGGTAAAGGATCAGCCCAATAAGAAGGACTCTAGCAAAAATTTTGTCAGTAACAATTAAGAGAGAGACTTCCCTGTGGTTATTACAGGACAATCTATTTCCTTTTCCTTTATAGAAATTGACAATGGAGGCATCCATGAACTCCTGAAGGGATTATCTCCTCTTGCATATAACCTAAAAGATTCCAGCCAGCCTGTGTATAATCAGTGGACCCTCTGCCTTGTGTGTCTTGGCTGCTAAAGAGTTAGCACCAGCTTTGCTACATGAGAAGAGCTTAATGACATTCAATGGTATACAGTCAATGGCTTCAGGATTGGTTGACTGTTGAGAATACTATGGAAATGTTCAACCCATTTCTCCAGGATCAAGTATTTATCACATTAATCAATGTGATTCTATCAGTATTGAGTAGTTGAGAAGCACTATAGGTCTCTTGCTCAAAAATAGCCTTCAGGGCATCATAAAAGTGATTTGGATTGCTACTATCAGCATAAAACAGAATTTTATCTGCCATCTTCCTGAGCAAAAGACTCTATCTCTAAGCTTTGCTTATACTTTAGTTTTCATGAAGTTAAAGGATCCTTTCTTAGGGACATATAAACCCTATAGAGTTTTTGTTTATTTATTTTTTCTTGTTTGGCAGTTTCTGAATTTCCCCATCATTCTTGTAAAATCAGTCTTGATGCTTTTGATTGTTTTGGCCCTGATGAGTAAATGTGATGCTGTATGCCAAATCTCTGAAAGCTGCCCACTCCTTTTCAGCTCCACTGTTGCCAACCCTGCATTGGCTCAGCTTTCACTCCAAGTTAGAAACAAACTCCATGCTCAGAGAAGCACTCTAATCTGTTCACATTGTCTTCTGGGGGTGACTGCTTTTGTTGCATGGAAATGTTTAAATTGGAGATGATAAGTATATGATTTGCCTGCCACTCTTCACTATAGATCACCTTAATCATTCACATCCTGTCTGTCTCTTCTTATAATGACATAGCCTATTAAATTCCAATGTTTGCTGCAAGGGTGAATCCAGGAAGTTTTATAGCATTTCAGTATACAGAAGATAGTGTTGGTGATGACAAGGATATGAACACACAAGTCTTTGGTAGTAAGTGACCACTCTGTTTCTGTTTCTGACCCTATTCCTCCCAAGGACTCCCTGATAGTCTGTATTTGTTTTGGCATTAAAGCCATCCAGAATAACAAGCTTGTCCTTATCTGGCATCTTGATGATGAGGTCTTCAACTTTTTTTCTTTTTGACTTCATCAGGTTTCCTTATAGGGGGAGCATATACACTGATGATCGTGATGTGACCCTTTCCTACAAGTGGGAATCACATTGTCCTAAGCCTGTCTTTTACTTCTTGTGGGGGGCATACAAGCTTGTTGACTAGAAGAGTTTTGATTGCAAAACCTACACCAGCTTCATATCACGCTCCATCACTGCAACCACTCCAGAAAAATGTGTTTGCAACTTTGAGTTCACTAGGCTGGCCTTCTTTTGCCAGCCTTGTTTCACCCAGGGCTGCTGTTTGTATGTGATACCTGCTGGATTTTCTCACAAGAGCTATTTATCTTTTGGGTCTGCTGGACTGCATGCTGTCCATAAACATGGCAAATTTCTTGAACCAATAGTGAGTAGAATCATCTTCACAAAAGTTCACGTGTGTGTGTGTGTGTGTGTGTGTGTGTGTGTGTGTGTGTGTGTTAGTTGTTCCAACTGCAGGAAAAGCTATCTGCCTGCCTGAGTAAGCATTCCAGGGTTAGATTAGGTGAAGCAGACAAGTTTTAGGATACTTTTTCTAGCCCTTTTCTCGCTCCAGGAGGTGAACAGTTCAGTTCATAAAAAGGGCTGCTCAAATACCTAGGAGGATGCCAAATCCCACAGCTGCTTCAGTTCAGTGAGAAGACAACCCTATGACCTGGCTGCCTATGTGCAGGGTTATGACTACAACTCCCACTGAATCCACATGTGCTGCTATGTCACATGCCCACTGCCACAGGACTTTTAGGTACGCAGAAATGGCAAAATTGTATGGGTGACATCTTATGACTTGCTCTCAAGGATCTTACAACTTGATGGAGGGAGACAATACACAAAAGGAAGCTGAAATCCTGGGGTTGTAATAAGGTTGGAGAAGGTACCTGGGCGGGTCATGTTGATGGCTGAGTTGAATCTAAGGGGTGCAGTTGGTCAGAACTAGTTGAGTAAAGGGCACTCTTTAAATAGAGGCTTGGGGGAGGGGGGGAGAGTTTTTGGTACTTTCCTCTTAGTCCCCTAATCAGAGGGACAGAAGCTATTGAAGGTAGTAATGAGGTTTAAGTACCAAAGTTGATGAAATCTCTGAGATGATGATTTTCCTGGTGATGAGCTTTTCCTGGGAACATGATAGTATTGAAGTTAAAATAATGGAGTGATGGAGCACTTGAAGTGAGTAAAGAAGAAATAAATGGATGGTGGAATCAAGAATAGATGCATTCCAGATGGGGGAATGAGCTGTCCAAAGGCATGGAGACACAACGGAATACTGCACATTAAGATTAGCAGATAGGCTAGTTTGGCTGGAATATAGAGTACATTAAGGAGAGTAATGTGCAGTAAGCCTGGAAAGGTAACCTGGAACCAGATTGTGGAAGACTTTAAATGCCAAAGAGAAGTATTTGGACTCCATTCTGGAGGTAATTTGGAGCTGCTGGATCTTTTTAAGCAGGGAGAGATTTTTGTCAAACCTGTGCTTCAGGAATAGGAATGTTGGCACCCAGGACAGTCAGTACTGAATGGGTCTTCAATGGTATTTCATCCTACCTGTCCTTTAGGAATAGCAATAATTTGGTAGCAGTGCAAAGAATAAACTGGGAATGGGGGGGGGGAAGGGATAGAAATTAGGAATAAGCCTATTGAAAGAGTCTATTTGAGAGATGATAAAGGCCTGAATAAGAATGATTTCTATAGAAGTGTAGAGAAGGGGATAGATTGGAAAGATACTATGAAGAAAGAACCAATAACTCATTAGAGCTTACAGGAAGAAGACAGTCAAGAGGCAAGGATGACTAAGATTGTGATCCTAGGTAATACTAAATGAATGATGGTGCACTCAACAAAAACAGGCAAGTTAAATGGAGATGCCAGTACACTACTGTACCCTATTAGGGGAGACCCTAGGATACTTTGACACTACTTATAAGTAGGACATTTTCCAAAGGAAGGAAAAGGACAGGAGTTGGCCAGGGGGAATTCAGCTGTGAGGAGACACCTGGGTAAGGAAGAGGTCATATGCCAGCTTCATTGTTTAATGAAACATTGTAATTATATATTTATATTATACCATATATTTAACTCAATTGTTAAGCTGCTAGCAAAATAGAAGTGGCATTAAAATATGTGCAATTAGAATATTGCACTATATTGAAAAGCTATTATTTTAAATCTTGATGACTATTACATTTTGGTGGCCTGTGAAAGAGCCCCAGTAACCAATACTACCCCATTCCACCTCCTGTCTCCTTTGAACTGAATACAATATTTCAAATGTTGTAAGACCAAGGTAGAAGTACAGCAAGACCATGAACTCTCCATTGCATGCACTCTTTCTTCATATGGATTCTTATTAATATAGTTTTTTTCTATTCTATCACATTGTTAACTCATAATAATCTTGCAGTGTGTTAAAACTATGGAACCTTTACAATTTAAACTGTTTTCTCCCCATGTTGCCTTATTTTCTGTGTATTATTATTAAACATAAAGCTGTAGAACTTTACATGTCTTATTAAATTTCATGTTTTTCCCAAAATAAATTTAACTGGTATGTTTTATTTTCATATCACCTATATCTCCAAATTTATTCTTCACTTTCCCACTCTCTCTCCAAAGAGTCATATATTATGGAAGATATTTTTCAAATTCATCAAAAATATCAAATAAATTTTAAAAATCTGACATCATATGTGCAGGTAGCAGATTGGATATTTAAGGTGAATGAGAATAATAAGTCAAGAAGGATACCAAGACTGTGAATACCTTTGAAACAGAATACATCTTGAGATGAAAAATTGAGTACTCTTTTGATCATATGAGTTTATTACTGAATGACTTTCAGTTCAAAATTTCCATTACATAGTTCCTGATATAGGAATGGAACTTTGGTGATATTTGGGCTGGCTTTATAGATCTAGGAGTCATCTGTCTAGAGGTGGTCATTGAACACATGGGAATTATGGGAATGTGGAGTGAGATGAGCACCCAGGATAGAGTTCACATATACAACTACAATTCACTGATATGACAAGGATGATGATTGAGTGAAGGAGGCTGAAGATACACCAAAGTATCTAAGAGAATACGGTTGCCCACGTTAGTAAATATTGAAGCAAAGACAAAAAGTATGAGACCTGAGAATAGCCTATTTGATTTTGTAATTAGGATTTTTTGCAACTTTAGAGAGCAGTTTCAGGTGAGTGATGAGATAAGAAGTCATATTGGCAAGAATTTAGAAGGAAGTGAGAAGAAGAAAAAATACGGAGGCACTAAGTAGAGGCTTTCAGGATAGGGAAGATGTTTTTCTGTAAAAATAACTCTCCCTGATTATATTGGAATAATAGGTTATGTTCAAGGGCTAGTTCTTCCCTCCTCATTTTACAGATAACCTAAGAGAATGAAGTTACTTGTACTGTTGTGTGTGAACCCCCATTTAGTATACATGTTTGTTGGCTGGAAGAGAGGAGCCAGTATTCAGGGAGAGACTGAAGATTGGAGATAGTCTTTTCATTTATCCCACATCGTTCTATCTTTTCAAAAGGAAAGCATGGGCTACATTGTCAAGGTGATATATGCTGATTAATTTTTTTTTTCAAGTTGAATGGTTTTATAAACTTGCAGATCAAAAGGATGTCCAAAGTATATCTGTAGGAACAATGAGATTACCAATTAGGGATGGGTTTGGAGCACAAGCTTCTGAGTGATACATTGAATGTGAGAGATGAACAAGACTAATCTGGAGGCTGACGGAAAGTATTATAATATAGACAAATGTAATGAACTCCAAAAGCAGAGAAATGACTAAATTGAAAGGATTGTTTCAGTCTAAAAGTGATAATAGGAAGCAGGGAATGTGCTTTCTCCTTCACCTGGCATGCTAGATCGGCACAGGAAAATTAGAAGAGAAGAAGCAATTTGCTTTGTAGAAGGAACCAGGGATGAGGAATCTTTGGGGAACAAAAGAGATTTATCTTCAGTGTCAGAGGAAGGTAGGGTTCCTTTGAGCACCCTAGTGAAGAGATGGTGAAGAGGAAATGCAATGAAATGACTTGCACAAGGTCATGCACGTAGAAAGTTACAAAGATTCAAACACATGTCCTCTGACTCTAAAATCCAGCTTTCTTTTCATTATTTCATTAAAATTGACCCAACTAGATTAAACAGCCTGCCACCAAGGAAAGTAACTGTTCCTTTGAGGGGTCGAAACTCCTGATCTTACCTTGGGTTATTCATTCATTCAATCATTTAACAAACATTTGTGGAGTAAGTGTATGCAAACCCCTGTATAATAGACTTAACATTCTACAACTAAATCATTTTACCAACTTCAGGCAACTGATCTCATATTCCTTCAATGAATGTGGAAATAGAAAATTTTGAGCTATCTCTGGGCAGGCTTGAGTCACCCTGAATAATGTGCTATGTGCCTATCAGTGGGTTCAGTGGTAGAGGGAAAGTAGCTGTGCCTAAGATCTTGTTTCAAACCAGTTGTGGATGATATTTCAGGTACACATGAGTTCAGTTCTGGCCGGCTTAAGTTATATCTACAAAACTTTAAATGACTGGCATTAATTAAGTGGATGAAATGTCAACCTTACATATTGTTGAATAGATATATAGGAAAGGTTTCCACATGGAAGTATGTATGTACTTGATCTGTTTGATAAAAAGGATAGAATCAGGGCTATTAATAAGAAGCACATGTGATCTTAATATTAGGAGGATGTTCATGGAAGCATAGGTGTCACAGTGTATAAAGTGCTAGTCCTGGAGTCAGGAAGACCTGAATTCAAATCCGGCCTCAAACATTTACTTAGCTGTGTAACCTTGGGCAAGTCACTTAACACTTCTCAGTTTGCCTCAGTTTTCTCACCTGTAAAATGAACTTTTCCAAGAAAACCCCCAAAAGGGATCAAAAAAAGTTGGATATGACTGAAAAAATGACTAAACAACAACAAAAGTTTATGTCAGACTTTTTCTAGTTTTTAACTAACAGGCCTCAAACCCATCAGTGAGTTAGGGGGATGTCCACCCCAAGAATATTAAGACTTCCTCTGGCTGAATAGACAGATGAGAACAATTTGTTCCAATGGCCATGAAAGTAGCTATAGCTGGCCCTATGGTGTGCTTGGTCTAACATCAGAGACCCCAAGGCCATCCATTTTCTCCCAGACCATTGCCCATCATCTTTACTTTTGTCTTGTCACTGGACTTCAATGACTCTGGAAGAGAAAGTGAAACTGACAATTTTGTGCAACTCTACCTCACTTAAATCCAAATCACATACAAGCTAAGACATCAATCACCTTATTATATCATTGGCCTTCGCTGAAAATTAAGGATGAGCAATAGCATATCTCTCAGGTGAATAATGAACTTCCTGTCCTGGAAGTTTTCAATCAACTGGGATAGGTTAAAGGAGATTCTTTGGTCAACCATGAGTTGGACTAGATAACATTTGATGTTCATTCCAGTTCTGAGATCCTATGATTCATATTAAATCTTCTTTCCCTGGTTTCTAATAGCTTGATTAATTTTTTTTCACTTTGTAATGAGTTATAATGACATTGCCTAGATGAAACCCCAGATTACTTTTCTCTCATTTTATTATCCCTATTCCGCCCATCTCTCAAAAATCCTTACCCACTTCTGCATTACTTAGGATGCATGATGGCATTGCCAATGTATCCCCAGGTAGTATTCTTGGTAAACCACCACAGGATTTGCCAACCATACAAATAAATATTCCAGCCCAGACTATACACACACAGTAAGGCTTCAGTGAACCTCCACTGTGTAGAGAGATCATTTTAAAATTGATGAGTTTGTGTATATAATTACAATAGGGCTTGCTTATTAAATAATATCGGGATAAGAAAGGAAAAATGTAATAAAGTAACTACAAGACCATAGAAATTAATAAAGCTTATTGTTGGGAAGATATTACTTAATGATAAAAAAAAAAGGAGCAGTCTTCCTTTGGCCTCCCCCAGGCCTTCATCCAGGAATCTTATTATAATGGAGTCATTTATTTATAATTTTTTTTATTTCAATGTTCGGATGAATGAGTCATTTCATTAGGGTAGATACTTTTTTCACTGGTGTAGTTGACAATCCCCCCATGTCTTTACATGCTATGAGATTCTTGTTCGTGCCTTCCATAAATTCTCCAGAGAAAATAAACTCAGCATGTTGGAGGTCTTGCTTTGTAATAATAGTGATGGCGATGATGGTGATGATGGTGATAGTGGTGGTGGTGGTGGTGGTGGTGATAGAATTTGCATAGCATTCAGGTTTGTAAAACACTTTTCAGAAAGATTTAGCTACCTCTAAGATATGTCATGGATATTAGTGCCATATGTGTATTGTCTGTCTGTTACTTCCTGTCTCCTGCTACGTGACCAGCCTACTTCCTTTTCTGATCTTTGATAATTTCCTTGACATCATTTCTTGCATGCATAGTATTACTGGCAAGATGCTACAGCCTACTTATGCATGTCATGTGTCTTTGCATCACCTTTTAGGTAACCTGTAGTTCCAATTCTGCTGAAAATAGAAACTTATGATCTACAGCCACATAGTAACACCATGAAGGAAGTTTCCCAAATATAAAGTATAAATAATATAATGTTCAAATATGTATTCATAACAAAAATTAATACACATTACTTTGTGTCTATATATACATGTGTATATTTTATATACACATAAACACATGTATATTTATAATGCGCTGTCTTCCTTACTAGTCTGCCAAGAAGGAAATACTTGGAAAACCACAAAGTACTATAGAAACATAAGTTAATAAAGTCTATATACACCAACACGATGAATTTCAAATTAACTTATTAGTGGGTACCATGAGGCAGCTAAGGACTGGTAGGTGGCACAGTGGATAGAGTGCAGGGCCTAGAGTCAGGAAGACTCATCTGACCTTAGACACTTAGTAGTTGTGTGACCCTGGGCACACAACTGTATTTGCCTCAGTTTACTCATCTGTAAAATGAGTTGGAGAAAAAAAGGCAAACCATTCTAGTATATTTGCCAAGAAAACACCAAATGGGTTAAGAGTGAAGTATGGCTGAAAGATCACTGACCAACAACAAAGGATGCCGTGAAGCATGCATCTTTAACTAGTAATATTTAGAATTTGCTTGGCAGGATAACTGATGGATGACATAGAGACTCTACATCAAAGGATGTAGATGGAAGATCTCAGCAATTTGGATAGAACAGTTCTTTTTTGGCAATATTACAGAAAGAAATAGACCACAGTCACCTAGGTTGGACAGGAATGAATGGTCTATGATCTGTATTGTTGAAGTGAGTATCAACATTCATGAGATTCCAGATCCATAGAAGAATTAAAGCATCCATTAGATGAAACAACTGAATGGGAACAAATTGTCAGAAGTCCTTCTCTCATTTCTTCCCATAGAACAAAGTTCTTCAAGAGCTACTAGATAGGAAAGAAGTCTCTGAATACTTATCTCTCCAGTGATAGCATTGTGGCTCTTACTTGAGTATCAGCATAACTAAATGTATAAATCTGACAGCTGGCCACCAAGGAATGGGTATTTTTTGCTATCTCATGAAAGCTTTGTCTAAGGTATATGAGATCTGTGATATGTGTTGGTGAATTATAGCACCCATCCTGACAAAATCATAGATTGAAATATAAGTAATTTGAAGATAAATAATAAATAGCATTTCTTATATTTCCCTAGAATCAGTATGGATTTTGAGCCATTTACTTACATATTTTCCACTTATGGAAATACCTATATGTATCCTTGGCTGATTCCTTCAGAGAGTTCTCACTGAAGTAATGCATTCAGAGAAAGAGTAGGGCTTCTGCTTTCAAATTTAAATGTGAAATTATATGCTGTTATACATTGCGTGCTGTTGCCAGAAAATCACAATTGTTCCTGTAGCAATTTCTCCAGGAAATCTCATCCTCAGCCCCTGTACACACACTCATTGTAAAGCTGTCAAGCTAGGAAGCCCTCCCCTGAGGGAGCCTAAATTTACAGTGTGAAACAGCAGCTGTTTGTTGCCAGGAGCTGGAGGCTATAATATTTACAGTGTTCTGTTTCAGGTATCATCACTGCCAGCCATGCTATCCATCCAGTGCCATCCTATTTATTGAAGTTAATGTTTTACCAAATATGAATTAAATTGCTGTTTTTGTCATAATCGGATCTAATAGCACAGAACACAACTCCATCCTCTGACAAGGCATAATATCCCCCATAGCAGCACTGCCAAAAGCATTGCATCTCTTGGGAAGTTGTATTGTCAGGCTCTGTGATGTAACTGGCCAGACTCTATAATGTAAGCGACCGTTCATTCCAATGCATACTTTTGCTCACACTGTGAAAAGGAGTCTATTGGATCTAGCCAGTTTCTGTTCATCGTACTATTGCCTAAGACTGTTCCAAAAGACACATTTGCTAAGCCAAAAAACAGTTTCAGGTTTGTTTCCATCTGCATTATCTCGGATTAAAATGCATAGCTCCATAAAACTTTCAAACACTATGCAGGAGGGAGGAAGAAAGGAAAGGGAGGGGAAGAGACAGAGAGAGACAGAAAGCAGAGAAGGAAAAAGAGAAAGTGATAGAGAGAGAGAAAGAGAGAGACAGAGAGAGAGAGAGAGAGGGAGAGAGAGAGAGAGACAGAGAGAGACAGAAAGCAGAGAAGGAAAAAGAGAAAGTGATACACAGAGAGAGACCGGGACTAAGACACAGAGAAATAGAAACAGAGGCATGGAGACAGATACAAAGAAGACAGAGAGATAGAGGCAGAGAGAGAGACACACAGAGAGAGCACAAAATCACTTCTATCACTAAATCACTGAACTGTGCTATTTATTTCATGAAATATTGAAGGATATAAGGGAGTTGAGAGATCATCTTGTCTATCTCTTCATTTTATGGGTGAATAAAATAAGGTCTAGAGAAAAGGAAGCAATTTGCCGAAGTCCCAAAGCTAGTTAGGGACGATGAAGAATTTGAACTCCGTTCCTCCGATTGCCCTCAGGATGCTATATACCACATCACTCTTTCTCTCCTCTCATTCTTTTTATGATTTATTAAATCTTGTTTACTCTTTTCTTTCAAATAATTCAAACCACTGTACATTTAAATTTGAGTTTCAAAGGAGGTGAGAGCTCCATTTTCATATAGCAGAGATCAACTCTCAAAGTACACCAAAGTAGTTTGGTGGCACCAATAAAAGTCAGTCTGAAATATTCCTTCATCATTCACAAAAAGGGTCTAGACACACATATACTCATATGTATGTGTATATGTGTGTGTGTATGCATATGTATACATATGTAAACATATGCATATGTATATATGTATGTACACATACACACATAGAACTTTTGGTAAGTAGAATAGTGCAGCAAGGAATGAAGGTTTAGGGATTTCATCTATATCAGTGCTCAGGCAGGAAATTCATGATCCTGGATGTGGTTTCAGAATCCTGTAAGTAGTCATCCTACTGCCTGAAGTCACGCATGGCATGGGAGACATGGAAATCATCAAGGATAGATTCTTGTTCTTTTTAAATCAGAATAATTTGGGATAAAAAGTATTCAGGGAGTCCTTTCACATCTCACTAGATTCAGAATGTAATTCTGTCCCATCTGATTCATTGGAGAGTCTGCTTTGTGGTCACTGGGTTTAAAATGCAGAAACCAGCAGCATTTTACAAGTTTTGCAATTTCCAACACTGAGGAAGCACAATTATTAGACTGACATGGAATCATTTTCATTCTCTATGGTAAGAAACATTCACTTATATTTCTAGGGAACTTAGCCACTATCACTCTTTGCATTTTATAGAAACTAGTCTATCAATATTTCAATGCTATGTAACCTTGTCCATAAAAGTACTCCTTCCATAATGTTGAATCTAGAAGTCGTTTTCATGGCCTGTGGCCAAGGCGAAGAAGGGGGTTAAGGGAATGTAGAAATTATCCTTTTAGCATTCAATACACTGATGAGGAGGATCTCTTTACCTAACTGTCTATACTTAATCAGGTTCAGGGAGTACAGATACTCCAGTTAAGGGTAGCTAATATCAGAGACTTTTCAGTTTATTAACACCCTTTATAGTAGGCTCTGGATAGAATGCTAAACCTAGAATCAGGAAAATTTGAGTCCAAAATTTTGCATCAGGTATTTTCTGTCTATGTGATACTGTAAAATCTCTTAATACTTACTACCTCAGTTTCCTCTTTTGTACATGGCAGATAATAATAGCATCTATGTTCTAGGATTTTTATGAAAATAAAATGTAATAACATTTATAAAATTTTTTTTAAACTTAAAACATTACATAAACCCTAGCTTATCAGAAGTGCCTTAAAGAGACTTGTTGCAATGAGACATTGGAGGACTCAAGTGAATTTGCTCTGTTCATCCATAGTAGAGATTCTTGGTCTTTTTTGGTTCATGGACCCCTTAAGTACTTTGGTCAGGCCTATGAACTCTGTCTCAGATATTGTTTTAAATACATGAAACAAAATACATAGGATTAAAAAAAGAAATCAATTATATTGAAATGCATTTGACGAAATGCATTCTTTTTAAAGTTCACTAGATCTCAGCTTAAGAGCCCCTGAAAATAGATTCTCTAATAGTTCAAAGGCTATGATGTCTCCTTGGACTAAATACTACATCGAACAATGCACATCATAAAGCATTCTCAGGGTAAATCAAACCTTTCAACTCTTACTGACATTACATAAAGTTAGAAAGGGAGCTGAGAATGCTCAGGGGCAACTGTGTGTCTATTGGCTAAGGGCAAGATTACTTCAGTGGGAAAAGGCTTCTTATTGAAGGTTTAGTCATGAGTGGTTGGATACTTTTGACCACAGTATTTTTTTTTAATCAAATATAGAAGACTGCGAGGGATCCCCCAAATTGGAAAAATCTTTGATTGACAGACAGATATGCGTAATACATAAATATACATGTACATATATGTGTAAATGTATGTTATCTATATTATGTACAACTATTCCAGTATCTTTGCCAAGAAAACCCCCAGATGAGATCAGAAAGAGTCAGACATGACTAAAACAACTCAATGACAACATACTATACAAAGTGCTAGGCACATAGTTTGGGCTTATTTAGTGCTCAATGTATCAATTTTTTTTTTTTTGCTTTTTGGAGGGGGGAAGGCAGGGCAATTGGGGTTAAATGACTTACCCAAGGTCACACAGCTAGTTTTTTGTGCTAAGTGTCTGAGGCTGGATTTGAACTCAGGAACTCCTGACTCCAGGGATTCACTGCACCACCTAGCTGCCCCTCAGTCTATCAATTACATTGATAACAACAATGATAATAACTAGCATTTATATAATGCTAACTATGTGCCAGTCAACGTGTTGAGCGCTTTGCCAATATTATCTCACTTTATCTATCATCTATCCATCTACATTTCAAAATATACTTCTTCCCTTTCTCCTAACAGAGAGCCATCACATAATAAATAGAAGGGGGGTGGGAGGGACACCCAAAAAAGTTTGAGCAAAACTAACCAACCGACATATCAAAAAAGCCTGACACACCTTTCTGGATAACCCCCTGCCTTCACAAAGCTTTTTTCCTGTCTTTGGGTGGGGGAGCTTGTTTGTTATTATTTCAGAACATTCAGTTTTTATTATTTTATTGTCTCTATTCCCATTTACATGGTTGCATAACACTCTATGCTGTTTTACCATTATATTTTGAGCTTCTAAGGCAAGGGTTTTCTCTGGCCTCTTTTTGCATCCCCAGTGCTTAGGACAGTGCTTGACACATAGTAGGTACTTAATGTTTATTGATTGAATGATTCTACTTATTTCACTTTACGCAGGTTCTTAAGTTTTCCCATGCTTTTGCATATTCATCAAACTAATGATTTCTTACAGCCCAGCAATATTCAATTACATTGATGTGCCATAATTTCTTTAGCCACTAATGGGCATATAATTTGTTTACAATTAATATGTTATTAGAGATAAATAATAACCAACTTTCCTTGTATCTTCTTTCAAGAATCAAAATGGAATTAGGGTTTGTTGGTGTTTGTCCTTTATGCTTAAAGGGAACCAAAATGACTATGATAGAGCCAAGGTACAGTGTGTTCAACTGTAACTAATCAGACCAATAGGAGCTTGGGAGTTTCTATCACAGGTGAGACAAAAGAGTCCATATAAATATCTGGAATGGAAATATCTCTAAATCTGATAATTAGACATTTCTTTTGAGCTACTCCAATTCTGCTTTGTTCATAAAGCACAGTGTCTTCTTTAATCCTGGCCCACCATGCTGAGCATTCCTGTACCCAGTGTCTCCCATGTCTCAAATCAGTTCCAAAGTTTTCTAGAGAGATCTTGAGAGTGTCCTTGTATTACATCTTCTGAACTTCATGCGAGCACCTGCCTTGTACGAGTTCTCCATAAAACAGTCATTTAGGCTACCATAAGTTTGTCATTCTGACAACATGACAAGCCTATTGCACTCTTTGCAATAGAGTTTGAATGTTTGGTAGTCCAGCTGGAGAAAAGACTTCAGTACTTTTGCCTGTACTTTATCATTCCAGGTGATCTTCAGAATCTTCCTAACACAATTCAAATGGAAGTGATTCAGTTTCCAGGCATGGTGCTGGCATACAATCCAGATTTCACAGCATACAACAATGAGGTCAGCACAACAGCTCTGTAGAACTTCAGTCTGGTAGGCAATCTAATATCTCTTCTGCCACATTTTCTGGAGTCTCCCAAACACTGAGCTAGCACTGGCAATGCATGTGTCAACCTCATCATTTATGTGTACATCCATGGAAAGTATACTGCTAAAGGTAAGTGAATATATTCACAGCACTCAATATTTCTCCATTTCCTGTAACTGATGGTTCCACAAATGGATGATGAGGTTTTATCTCATGGAGAATGGTTTTCTTGATGTTAATTGTTAGACTAAAATTAGCTCAAGTGGTAGAGAATCAATCCATACTCTGCTGCATCTCAGCCTCAGAGGCTGAACTAAGTGAACAATTCTCTGCTAACAAAAAATTGCACACCATCTCTCCCTCCACTTCAGTCTTGGTGTGTAGCCTTTCCAAGTTCAATAATTTTACCATAAGTGTAGTAACTGTCTTTTATGCAGTTGTCATCCTCATAGATGACATCCAACAACATCACTGAAAGCCTCATGATAAAAAGCATGGGAGCAAATACACAATCCTGCTTCACTCCACTGATGACTGCACATTTCTGAGAGTATCATCCGTCGTCCACAACCTATGCAAGAACACCATCAAGAAACTGGTACACAATACTGATTGACTTCCCTGGATAGCCAGATTTTGCCATGATCTTCCGCAATCCCTTATGAATGACAGTATTGAAGGCCTTGCTCAGAACATTGTGTACAGACAGCTGTTTTGCTCTGGGCATTTCTCTTGCAGTTGTCAGGCAGCAAATACCAACTGTCCCTCAGTCCTTTCTGAAGTCACACAGACTCTTGTGTCATCTTCCAGGTGAAGGATCAGCCTATCAAGGAGGACTCTGGCAAGAATCTTCCTTGCGATAGCTAATAGAGTCACCCACTTATGGTTATTACAGGACAATCTACTTCCTTTTCATTTATAGATATGGACAATGGAGGCTTCCATGAACTCCTATGGAATAACCTTGTCTTGACATATAACCCAGAAGATTTTAGTCAGTTTGTGTATAATCGGTGGATCCCCTGCCTTGTAAATCTCAGCTGGAATAGAAACAGTACCAGGTACTTTGCCACATGAAAGGAGCTTAATGGCATTTAAAATCTCCTCTTCAGTTGGAAGTTCTGCTAGAGAGGGGTTGACTTTCACCTGGGGTATACAGTCAATGGCTTCAAAATTGGTTGATGACAGTCTGTTGAGAATATTATGGAGCTATTCAGCCATCTCTGCAAGATCTGATCCTTATCACTAATCAATGTGGCTCCAACAATACTGAATAGTTGATATGCACCATAGGTCTTTGGCCCACAAATAGCCATCAGGGCATCATAAAAGTGTTTTGGATTGTTACTATCAGTGTAAGACTGAATTTCATCTGCCCTCTTACTGAGTCAATAATTCTGCGTCTCTCTAAGCTTTGCTTGCACTTTACTTGTGATGGAGTTAAATGTTCCCCTTTTTTGTAATAACAGTTTATTTTTTCTCCAAACATATGTTGTTGTTGTTGTTGTTATTTGGATGGGGGAAGGCAGAGCAATTGAAGTTAAGTGACTTGCCCAAGGTCTCATGGCCAGTAAGTGTTAAGTGTTTGAGTTTGAACTCAGGTCCTCCTGACTGCAGGGCTGGTGCTCTGTTCACTGCGGCACCTAGCTGCTCCACTCCAAACATATGTTAAAATAATTTTTGACATTTTTTTTAAGATTGAGTTTCAAATTATATCCCAACCTCCCTACCTTCCCTTGCTTCCTGAGACAGTGAGCATTTTGTTATAGGTTATATATGTGCATCATGTAAAACATTTATATGAGTCATTTTGTACAAAACTCAAAAAAAGGAAAGAAAGGAAGAGAAGGAAAGAGAAGGAAAAAAGGTAGGTAGGTAAGTAGGAAGGAAGGAAGGAAGGAAGGAAAAAAGAACAATAGCATGCTTCAGTCTATATTCAGACAATATTATTCTTTCTCTCAAGTCAGATAACATGATTTATCATGAGTCCTTTGGGAATATCTTGGATCATTGTATTGCTGAGAAAAGCTAAGTCATTTACAATTATTTACTGTAAAATATTACAGTTACTGTGTACAACATTCTCCTGGTTCTGCTCACTACACTTTGCATTAGTTCATGCAAGTCATTCCAGGTTTTTCCAGAATCATCCTACTTGTCCTTTCTTATAGCACAATGTTATCCCATCACAATCATATACCACAGCTTCTTTGGTCATCCCCCAATCAATGGGTATTCCCTTGATTTCCAATTCTTAGCCACTCCCCCCACAAAAAAAATAATTGCTATAAATATTTTCATACAAATAGTTTCTGTTCCCTTTTTTTAAGTTTTTTTTTTGCCTACAGACCTAGCAATGGTATTATGGGATCCGAGGGTAGGCATAGTTTCATAGCCTTTTGGATAAATTCTCCCTTCACAGGGAAAGATGAGCCATCCTGCTAGTAACCTAGCTTCTACACTTCCCCATCATTTTTTGTCAAACTAATCTTAATGTTTGAGAATGTTCTAGCTCAGATGAGTAAATATGGTGCTATGCCACAAATCTCTTAGTGCTGCCCACTCCTTTTCTGTTGCTTTTCTGCCAATTGTATTTTGCCTCTGCTTTCCCTTAAAGTTAGTGAACTGTTTACATGTGGAGAACCACTCTATTCTAATCAGAAGATATCAAGTCTTCTGGTGGTCATCTTGACTAGGGGCCACTGATTTTGTTGAATGCAACTGCTTAGCTTAGAGAGGATGTCTATGATCAGTCCCAGACTCTGTTTCACACACAACCTTCATCACTCTCACATCTCATCTGTCTCTTCTCCTTCACATGACATAGTCTATTAAACGCCAATGTTTGTTGCAAGGGTGCTTCCAAGAAGTTTTATTGCATTTAGGTAAACAGAAGAAAGTGTAGGTGATGACAAGGTTATGAGACTCAAAAGTCTTCAGTAGTAAGTGATCACTGCTGTTGCTTTTTCTGACTCCATTCCTCCCAAGGACTCCCTGCCACATCTTCGTATCTACTCTGGTATTAAAAATCACCCAGAACTACAACCTTGTCCTCTTTTGGTACGTTGATGATGAGGGCGTCCAGGTCTTCATATTTTTTTTCTTTGACCTCTTTAATGTCATTAGGTTCCATCATGGTGGGAGCATACACACTCATGAGGGCATGTCACTTTACTTCTAGTGGCAATTATGTTGTCATGAGCCTGTTGTTTACTTCTTGGGGGACTCATACAACTTTGTTAACTAGATTAGCTTTAATTGCAAAACTCACACCAGCTTCATGGCACTTTCCATCACTGGAACCACTCCAGAAAAATGTATATCCGTCTTTGACTCAGACTGACCTTCATTTGCCAACCTTGTTTCACTCCAGGATGCCATTTGGATATGATAACTGTTAAGTTCTCATGCAACAAGAGCTGTTTCTTTTTTTGGTCTACTAGATTTCTTTTTTGTCCATAAGCATGCACACATTCCATGTGCCGATGGTGAATAAAATCATTGCAAAAGTTTTCATACTTTGTTCTGCGTGTTTCAACTTCAGACTAGAATTGCTGCCTGCTGTGGTAAGTAGGCCAGGGTTAGGTTAAGTGAAGCAGACAATTTTAGGTCACCTTTTCTAGCTCCTTCCACACTATAGTAGATGACTAATGCAGTCTTTTAAAAAGACTGTTCAGATACCCAGAGGGGCTGCCAAATCCTACTGCTGCTTCAGTCCAGTGAGATGACCATATGGCCTGGGTTGCTTGTGCGCAAGATTGTGACTGTAGCTCCCAATGTATCCACACCCACTGTCTCATCACTCACCTGTAGCCAAAGGATTTTGAAGTACGTAAAAATTATAAAATTGTGATATATTTTGACTCATGCATAAATTAGATTTAAGTGAGGAAGAGTTATCTGATGTCATCAGCCTTATTCTGTCTTTCAGAGTAATCTCCAGAGGGAAGACAAAAGTCAAGATGCCTGATGATTGTTCTAAGTATTCCACAGTGCCTGTTTCTCTGCCTTCATGGCCTGTTGGAACAAATTTTTCATATCCACCTATTCTGCTAGAGAGGTCTTCACTTACTTGAAGCAGACACCCTCCATCTCACCAATGGGTTTTAGGCCCCTTTGTTATCCTCAATTTGGTTTAGCCCTATCTGACAAAACAGTTTACCAAGGTGTGGCTGCTATGCATGCTACAGTTTCTTGGAGCCCCAGATGAAACTTAGGTGGCAGGTAGACACCAAAGGTGAAAAGCAGCCCTTCCCCCAGAGGTCAGTCTTCCCTGAAAACCCATATGCCCCAAATGAAAATATATGATATATGGAATAGACATTAATAATTATCTTGTTTAACATACGACTTTGATCAATTTCTATTCTATTGTTACCTAGTTTTTGCTTTGTAGTTGGGTTCTGAAACTTACTCTTCTAGAAGGAAGTCAGCTCCCTCTCTGGGTTTTAAAGCTATAGATGAGGAATTAAGGGTTTATTTCTCTTATGCTATTGACTGACTGTCCCATTCTGGTGGATGCTCCCTAATGTTAACCACCAGTGATCATCATTTCAGTACCATTTAACCAGTTAATATTAACAGCTTTTGCAAAGATTTATTCTGAAGACAGAGCAAAAAAAAATGTATATACCACTCCATCCAACATCCAGAGATCATACGTGATTGTCAGGGAGAGTGGACTCACACTTAACACATTTTCTACACAGTATTTGTCCCATCAATATCACTTCTAAATGCTTCATGGCCAATGTATTGATGAGTGCCAGAGGCAGCCAGATAGCATAGTGGATAGAGCATTGGACCCAGAGTTAGGAAGATGGGAGTTAAAATCTTTTCTCAGACACTTACTGGCTTTAGCAAATCACTTAACCTCTGTCTGCCTCAGTTTCTTCCACTATAAAATGAAGATAAAAACAGAAACTACCTCACATGATTATTGTGAGTTTTAAATGAGATATTTGTAAAGCACTTAGCACAGTGCTTGGCATATAATAACTGCTTTATAAATGCTAGCTACTATTAGTTTACATTTCTGCTAAAGCTGGACTAGGTCAAGAAAGTGATTTAGGACTTTACTCTTCCCTTCCAAAAAATACTGGCATGAACTCTAGCTCCTGGGTTTCTCGTGGCTCACAGTTCTGTTATTTCAAAGCTCATAAGGTTGTATCCATCTCCTGCCTCCTTCACCTAAAAGCAGGAAGTCATAGGCCTAATAGAGACTGAAGCAATCACTATGTCCTGAGCCCTCAGCTTCTTTCTGGCTCTCAGGGGGAAAGAATCCATTGCATCTTCCACAAATAGAGATCCTTAGCAGCTCATCTTTCTTGACCAATATCTGCCAGCCTAAAAAAAAGGCAGAGACACCAGTATCCTGGCTGACTAGTGACTTTGGAATGAATCCCTTTTTCTAGCTCCTCCAGCAATCAAAAAGTCTTCTCTTCACAGGAAGGCAAAAGGGAAAGAGTCAACCTTACTTTCATTGAACTTGGCTTAGGGAAGGAATGACATAAACTCTAAACTGGGTATCTTGCCACACAGGAGAGTAGGGGGGATGGAGATGAGAGGTGGGATGATGGAGGGGAGGACAGGGTAGGAGGGAGGGTTGATCGAAGTACACACGTCTGTAAAGGGACAGGGACAGGGTAGAGAATAGATGGGGGGGGCAGGATAGGAAGGAGGGACACATAATCATTCTCTCACAATATGCCCACTGTGGAGAGGTTCTGCATAACTACACGTGTACCACCTGTATTTAATTGCTTGTCCTTCCAGTGGGGGTGGGTGACGAGGGAGGAAGAGAAAGAATCTAGAATTTAGAGTTCTATAATCAAATATTAAAAATATATATGTATATATGTACATATATATATATATACAATTATTATTAATATTATTATTAACTACATCCAACTGGGACTTAAGATATACAGGCACTGTGGTAGGGAGATCCATCCTGCCCTACCCAAAAGTCAGAGGGGTGATGGGGGAGGACATAGGAGGGAATAGATTGGGGGAAGGGTGATACAATGGGATGGCTTTTTTGGGGTGGTGGGTAGGAGAAAGATGGGGAGAAAATTTGTAACTCAAAATCTCGTGGAAATGAATGATGTAAACTAAAATTTAAAAAAAAAAGTCTTCTCTTTGCCACATGTGAGCAGGACAGAGCCAGTTCCTGTTCCAGAATGTCTCTATGTGAACCAAACTGGGAAGCAGGGCCCTTCCATTACACATTATCATGCTTAACCAGAAGGAGGCTCCGTATTCCTTCTACATGAGGACTACGAGCTGTATTTGTTACCAACACTCCTTACCACATGATGACTTCTAGTAATGCGGTGGACCCACTGCCTCCAGAGATAGCCCATCTACCATGCCCTGAGATAACATGATATAGTAAAAGGAATGCTGAATTTGGAATAAGAGAGCTAAGTTGAATATATTTATATAAATATTATATAATATGTAAATAATGTGATATATAATAGCAAATAAATATTTATACATATATAAATATATGAGCTTCGTGACTATGGGTAAGTGGAAACAATAGCAACAAGAATTATTAGGATTTACAATACTTTAAGGTTTGCAAAGTGCTTTAAATTATACTATTTCATCATCACAGCAACCCTGTGAGGCAGATACAGTCAATAGAGAGACGGTAAGCACCTTTCACAGACAGTATGTGGGAGGAGTAGGTTGGCTAGTGAAGATGTGGACGGGTATTGTAAGGAAAGTACCCTATAAACTACAAAGCACTTTAGAAATGTAAGTGTTGATTGCATAAGCAATGTTAGGTAAATGAAAAATTCCCCTTACAACAACCTCTCTTGAGAGCCTAACAAAAGAGGTCATGTGGTATAGTGGAAGGACTTGGGCATTGGAAGAGCTGGATTTGAATCCCATTTCATATGCTTGAAAGCTGAGTGACCCTGGACTCTGCTCCAATTCTTTCACCTATCAAATCAAGGGGTTAGCCTCAATGATCTCTAACTTGTTTCTCCAGCTCCAAATCTATAATCTTCGGCACCCTATCCCTTCTCCATGAAATAGTACAAATGTGTTATGATCATTTTACAGATCCTCATCTGTAATGTAATTTAGACTCAGAATGGTAATAAGAGTGTTCTATGATTACAAAGGTTAACCAATGGAAAACGTGGATTCTAACTCCTGACTCCTGGCTCTAGGTCCAGTGGTCTTTCCATTATACACATGCTTTCCTTGTACTATGGCGCTTTGCATAGCTCTCGGCCATATGGGACTCGTGCACACATATTTATTGAGTCTGTTTTTATTCCATGATCCCACATTAAGCAATATATTATGTCTTCTGAACTACTTGATATTCATTGCTAATAAAGCTACATAGAAATAAAGCTATGAGGTACTAGAATGGCAGCTTTTTATTACAGGGATGGTTCTATTATGCTAATTTATGATGTAGATGATTTATACTAATAAGTGTAATTTTTTAAGATAAACAAAATATCGTCAATTTTCCAATGCCTATACTTCTAGATGGCAAACTTACATAACTCACAGTTTTATTAAACGTATTCTGTAGAGACAAAACATATTTTTACATAACAATCACCTCAGGCTTTTCCATGGGGAATTTGAGGGTATAAAACAGCTGCACATTTATAATAGTTTCACCACCTGTTCCCAGAATGTGAAAGTTCTGATTTCAAACAGCAACTGTATGAAATTTTGCTCACATTTCAAGGTCACTGGGTTCCTCTACCTTCTTCCTTTGATCCTCTGATGGAAAAAAATATTAGAGTTGATTTTCCAGCGGTTGATTAGAATTTTCCAAGAGAAAGGAATTAAAATGGGATTTGTTTAAAAGAAGCCAGATGACCAGATAGGTAATGACAGCCGCCATCTGTGAGGGGCTTTAATTTCTAATTTCCTAAGTGCAGTTATTTTTCTTGTCTTTTAACCCTGGATAAGCAACCAAAGCATTTGGTTCCAATAGACTCAAAGTCACTTCATCTGGATGTTGGGAAGGGTATGAGATAGAGTAGGGAATGAGGAGGCGGCATTGTGATTAATAGATATTTTCATTTGGCTCTCTACATATTTTTAACGGAAGTTAATCTCTTATGATGATCTATGGGTATCATTTTGATGACAATGTGTATAAAGTAATCCACGCTACCAAGTGGCAAAGGTGAGATTGTTCCAAGGGGCTCAACATCTTTAGAAGATAAAGAGTTGGAAATGACTTTAGACATCATTTAGTAGAACTTCTTCCTGTTATAAACAAAGTGAGTTCCAGAGAGGATGAGTGACTTGTCCTAGGCCACACAGATAATAAACAGCAAAGTTGAGATTTGAGTATGGAATCTCTGACTCCAAATTCAGTTTCTTTATCACTATACAAAGCTATTTAAAAGGCTGGTATGTAATAGTGAGAATATTTCACATTTAGAAAAACTGCTGGCGGCAACCAGGAACCAAATTTAAGATTTACCAAAAACAGTAATTTAGTTAGTGAGAAAGGGGAACTGGAGCTAAAATGACATGAAATAACCAGTCAGCAGCAAGAGATAAGGAGGTAGAATCTATCATGACTGCCAGGATAAATTTATTTGCCCAAGGCATTGTGACCTGTTGACCATTCTGAGACACAGATGGTTTCCTCATTCACTTTTGTATATATCATACCTCTTCATCTGAACTGGCAATGGGACCTGGACATCAACCACCACTATCCCTCTCCATATTCCCCCAAAAGGAAAGCTCTGGCTTTAAACTTTGTGCCAAGAAAATGTCACCACTTCTTTAGATCACCAAAGTATCTGACTCCACATATCATAAGATCAATGAGGTTGACTCATGTGTTTTACAAACAGCACTACCTTTAGGTGTCACAAACGGCTAATGGCTCAATTGATCACTGTGATGAGGCTTAGTATTGGCTTTTGGTGACAGGGATATGAGAGATGAGACCAGGTTAAAAGGAGCTCCAGAGATTTTAAAGAGAAGTCTGGTAGTTCATTCACAAAGAAAAGCAATGAATCTATTGCCAAAAAAAAAAAAAGGGGAGAAAAAAGCATAAACCCATGGAGTACTTGGAAAAATGCTTTATTTTTATCTCAAGTTGACTAAAGTCATAATTATGCTGATTCCATCTGAAGTTATACACTGTGTAAACTAAATATATTACATCTTAGATGAGAGGCAGAATAATGAAAAGGAAACAGTTAACGATTTAGAATCACAAGACCTGGGTTCAAATCCTTGCTTTTCAACTTATTTCACAAGTAATTGTAAAGTAAGTACAATTTAAGTCTGAACTCCAGCTTCTTCAGCTGTTAGATAGGGATAATAAACCTTCCACTACCAACTTGACTTTTTATTAGGAAAATATTTCTATGTCTTGAAATGCACTGCAGAAATAAGCAATTGTCATTTTTCAATCTATAGCCTGAGAGAAATGATTATTTGTCTCATACTAATAACCAATTATTAACTGAGATTAAGGTTTTCCCTTTTCTTTTTCCTCATTCAGAAACAAACTCCATGTAGGTTATTCAGCCAGTCTCTGAAGGACATTGCTAACAGATGAGATTGTCCCAACCCTCAGGGTACCTGCTTAGATGGGACCCCACTCAGCTAGAAAACCAACAGGTGAGGGCTGGGTTGAGATGGATTCTTTTGCCTAAATTGCTAAAGGTGGTTGAATCTCATGATTAGGCCACATTCTCTACAGGAGAAGCTGAAGGCTTTTTGCCCAATTCTTTATTAATATGTTCACACCTTCATTTATTGTTAACCAATCAGAGTTGATTTCTACCCTCAGGAATATCCCCCTTTTCAAATCTATTTAAGTATTCAATATTCTTGGAGGGGGGAGGGGGAGGAGAGTCCTTTGATTCATGAAAGAAAGCCAAATGACCGTGTTTTTATTAATTATTTGCTAGTCATAATTAATAAAAATGATTATTAATTACCCAGAAAGTATGTCTCTCAGACTTTTCATACATCACAAGCCACATTCCATGCTAAATAAGAAAGGTGGGCAACATGAGATAGAACATAACTTTTGGAGTCAGGGAATCTGGGATGAAATCATGGCTGGTATTTTGTAACTGGACCAATATGACTTTAAATGAGTCACTGGTACTCTCTGGCTCCCTAATTCTTCTTCTTCTTCTTTTTTTTTTAACATTTTATTAATTACCTATTTAGTGCTTGACATTATATTAGGTATTAGGAATACAAAGACAAATAACTACAGTATCTATTCTTTTTTTTTTCTTTTTGGAGGGGGAAAGGCAGGGCAATTGGGGTTAAGTGACTTGCCCAAGGTCACACAGTTAGTAAATGTCAAATGTCTGAGAGCAGATTTGAACTCAGGTCCTCCTGATTCCAGGGTAGGTACTCTATTCACTGTGCCACCAAGCCGCCCCTCCTAATTCTTTATCTACAAAATGATGAATTTGGACTAGATATCCTCTTGAGTTGCTACCTAACTCTAAATCCTACGACCCTATGTAACATTTTTAATGGTTCATCATTTTCACAAGGGAAAACGAATGTCTGTGCTCACAGTGAAAAAAGAATAGAATGGAAAAATCATTGAAGTCTTACTATATAGTACTAAGCACTAATGATACAAATAGAAAACTGAAACAGCCCTTGTTTTCAGAGAGCTCACATCCTAAAAAGGGGAGACAATACATCAAGGAGGGGTCTTGTTTATATTAACCTCAGCAGACAGAAAGGGTAGGGAGTACTTAGATTATGGTAGAGCAATTAATAGGGTATGTGTCAGGAATTTGGAGGGCAATGTTATATCAGATTGTCTATGAATAGGAAGATATTGAGTCCAAGGGTGAAAGTGAAGTGGGGTACTGTGATAACCCCCACAAATATGAGCATATGAGGGACTGGTTCATAGTTGTCATGCAATCCATAGTGTCTGGCACTTAAACAACTTTTTTTTTTTTTTGCTTTTTGGAGGAAGGAAGGCAGGGCAGTTGGGGTTAAGAGATTTGCCCAAGGTCACACGGCTAGCAAGTGTTAAGTGTCTGAGGCCTAATTTGAACTCAGGTCCTCCTGACTCCAGGGCGGTGATCTATTCACTAGGCCACCTACCTGCCCTCATTTAGCCAACTTTTAACAACATTTAATGAATTGAATTGCATCAGAAGTCATCAAGTGATGTAACTTTGTGGAAAGGAGAGCCCAAAAGAAGCCTAAATAGTCATGGCATTATTCAGCCTATATGACTATTTTGAGCCATCCTAATAATTCTAGAAGCAAGGTGAGTAACAGAAGGAAACAAATGTTAATTTGATCAAGAAACCCTACAATAATGGAAGACAAATGAGACAAGGACAACCCAGATTCCTGTAAACCTCAAATATGGGACATTCAGATTTGGGAAAAGGCTGATGGGGCAAGTGGTAAATCATGGAGGAGGGCAGTTCACCAGTTCCTTCAGAAAGGTTTAGTGGATTGCCTATGATGATAAAGGTATGAATTTTAAAAGAACTACAATTTTGTTAGGCAATAATTATTAATCTTGGGTTAATACCACGGGCAAATTATTTAATTTCTATTTTCAGAGCCATAAAATGGGCAAGATAATACGTGTATTATGAACTTCAAAGGGTTGTCACAAAGTAAGTGTGGTATAAAGGGAAAACAATTCTTTTTGGAGTCAGAAAATTGTGGTTTAAATCTCAGTTTGCTTATTCATTTGTTGTGTGATTTTGGCAAGTCACTTACCTAGCAGGTCTCATTTTCCTTACCTTTGGAATAAGGGTATTGGACTATATAATTCCCAAGGTCTCTTTCATTTTATGTCTGATGTCCTTAAAACACTAAAAAAAAATATATAAGCAGTCATTACTCTTGACTTGAATTCCAGATGTGTCCTAATTCTAGCAAGGTATGATAAACCATCATGATTTTCAATGTTACCATGTATTCTTTGTCACTCTAGATGAATATCCTGGTGATAAGAAGGAAAAATTCAGCCATATTGGTGTTTTATGGGTACAAAAGAAGACTCTGAAAAGCAATGAGCTGTTTTACTCAGCATCAACATCACTGAACTTTATAAAATTGATGAACTTTTCGTGTTCTTAAATATAGTTGCCAGTGGCCTTTCCACATAATGTAGGTACTTCACAACCATTAAAAAGAGGTAATTCCTCTCTAAGTACTCCATGTTTTTCCTTTCAAAGAACTGCATTACCTGCTTTTTTTTTTAAACTCCTACTATTCTACTCTAAAAGATAATAGACTGTGACATTTAACTCTGCTGCTCCCTTGCACAGGAAGGTAACTCCTACACAGATCTTACATTAAGGACCTGTAAATAATATTTCCTTGCTTGGTATGCCTACGTTCTTCCTTAAGCCACAGAGATACAGCCCCACACAACACAAGCATTTAGGCTTGCTTCTACACCTGTAAAAGAGCAAAGACAAAGGGTCCAACATCAAAATGGGGAGATGAGCTAGGTGGGGGAAGACAGAGATAGAAAGTATGGCTGGGTGCTTATGTGAACAAGAGAATGAATGAGTGAGTGAGGAAGCCAGAATGTAGGAATGTGAGCCAAGTCAAAGATCTGGATAAAAAGCAGAGACACAGCCAAAAGATAAGTGAGCCTTCCAACCCTGATTGAGGGCTGCTTGCCTTCCATTAATGTTTATCATCGACAATTGTGCCTGCTGGATTGACAACCCATACTTAGGAAATCAGTGGAGGCAAGCTGTAAATATTGTAATTGTGGTAATGCATCTGCACTCCCTTGGATTTGCTACTTAACACCATGAGGAGTCTCATAGAAAGGATGGAATGAGTCACTGGGTTATATCACCCTGCATATCTGCTACAGAGCTATGCTCTTTTTGGGGAACACCCATCTTTTATACCCTAACCTTCCAGGAGATAAAAGACATGTAAATGACCCCAGTGGATAAGAATCACAGGGTCATACATCAAAAGCTGGAAAGAATCCCAGAGGCCATAAAATTCAATCTCTTTATTCTGGAGATTAGGAAATTGAGGCCCCAGGGAGTTGAGCTGTTTAGGTCATCTTCAGGAACAAAAGATGAACAATAATCTCTGAGTAGTAGTAGCTGCCCCACTGGGGACCCAACTGGCCAATTCCAGTTGAGCAATGCTCCTTCCTTCCTTCTTTGCTCCCCTCTCTTCCCTCCCTCTTCTCCTTCTGTCCACATGGGGAATCATTCTCTTACATGTGGGTGCTCCAACAAAAAGAATATAAATTTTTATCATTTTTATCACTGGAACATCACAAGATACCTTGGAGTTTACAAGCTAGATTTTTTTTTCTCTTCCTTACTTTATTCTATATTTTAAAAAAATAACTGGAATAATTAACTTTTTTTGTCTCATGAAGTTTCATTTATGATTTCTTGAAATAGAGCACTAGAAAATCAGGCTTTGATAAAGCCCATTGGCATTCAAATGAAGGTACTTGACCATGCCTTAAATCCAAATCTCTCAGGTTCTCACTGATTGATCAATAACAGTTCCCAGCCCAAGTCTTACTTGGTCGTTGTTTGGGTTTTGATGACTCTGAGTGTAATTAGCAATTATTTTTGTTCTGACTGAAATCCTAAGAATCTTCCCTTCCTAGTTGGATTTTTTTTTTTGAGTATGCAAACTAGGTCATCTTTTGCTTCATTTCTTACCTAGCCTTAAATCACTGAATATGTGTTGCCTTAGACAAACTGAGACCTAGAAAAGACCTTAGCTTAAAAAGGCCAAGGTTTCCCACTGCATCTGGGGTCATTTCTAGTCATTCTGATCTATATCTTACCACTGGATTCAGATGACTCTGGAGGAGAGAGTGAGGGCTGAAGACTTTTCACAGCTCTGCTTCACTTAATCCAATTTACTTGGAGGTCAAGGCATCACCCTCCTTATGTCATTAGTCCTCTTCAAGGAGGAAGGATAAACAACAAGCAGATGAGGTAGCTGGGTAGATCATGAGGTAGAGTTGGACTTGCAGTTGGGAAGACATGAGTTTGAATCCTGCCTCAGACATTTACTAGATCTATGATCCTAAGCAAGTTACTTAATCAATCTTGACTCAGTTTCCTGATTCATAAAATAGGGATAATATTAGCACCTACCTCCCTGGGTTATTGTGAGGATCAAATGAGATAAGACATGAAAAGCACTTTGCAAACCTTAAAGCACTGTATAAATGCTAGGTATTATGACTTAGCCTAAGATCACACAGTGACCTTCTGATTCAGAGTTTCTTGGTAAAATACTTTTTAAAACATCAGATGATGGATAATATATGGAAGATTACTTTTTTCTAGAAAGGAGATGAAACAAAAAAGAAATCCATAAAAGGACCGAATTTGAAACCAGAAACCTGAGGTTTAAATTCTAACTCTGACCCTTATCAATTATGGAATGATAACCAGAACTTTTAACCTCAAATATGGAAGTTTGAGAACCTCAATAAAAAAAAATACTGGTACTACCTAAAATAGAGTAATTGTGGGGAAAGTATCCTAAGTAATTTATAATTCTATAGAAATACATGTTATGATTTACAAATCCATAAAATTTGGAGCTGAAAATACATTTAGAGATCATCTAATTATATTTCTTTACATTATTTCCTCAGAGAATGTTAATATTACTATTAATAGTAAATAATGTAACTCTGATCAAATGAGATTATACATACATTATACATATATATGTATACACACAAATAAATACACATACACATAGATAGCATTTTCCAAAGCTCAAAATATATGTAAATGTTACTATAAATATGAACAGTAGTAACGTGACAGAGGAAACTGAATGATAATAATAGTACGGTGACACTGGTACTATTACTTGTATTAAGAGTCTTAGTAATAGTACTACTGCAACAGCAATGACAGCAGAAGCAGTTCTAATAAGGAAAATGATAGCTAGTATTTTTATATCTTTTTAGTATCTGCAAAATACTTTGCATAATATTATTTCATATGAAATGTTCATTGTATGAGAGGATAAAAAAGTTTATTTAAAACATGGTACCAGTTGTCATGGAATTTATAGCCTACTAGAGCAGGGGTTCTCAACCTTCCTAATGTCGCGACCCTTTAATACTTGTACGTGGGTGTATCTGCATGTAGGCCACCCTGCCTAAAGACAGAGGAGCGGTGTCTCGGTTCCTAAGATCATTGGAAATACGTGTTTTCCCATGGTCTTAGGCAACCCCTGTGAAAGGGTCATTCAACCCCCAAAGGGCTAGCGACCCACAGGTTGAGAACTGCTGTACTAGAGGAATAAGACATATGGGGTTAGCTATTATATAGAATAATAAATGAAAATTAGTATATTAGAGAGGCACAAATGGAATGGGATAGGAGGACCAAGTGGGAAAAATTACTAAGGAAGACCCAGTTGCTTTGATCTGCTTGCTACTTACTTCCTGTAGATATTTTACATAGTCAATTCTACTCTCTCAGTCTCACAGTCATCTGTAAAATGAAGAAGTTAGACTAGATGTCTAGTATCAAAAGTGACTTCCAACATTAAATCCTGTGGTTCATAGTGAAATGCAAATCCCCAATTTGTAGTGCTCGGTGGTATCTGAGGTATCATGTTAAAACTGAAAATTTAACAATTCTGCTGAACTGACACCAGAAGTAACCTTATTAAAGGGAAAGGGATTGAGGTAAGAGAACAGTAAGATAGCAAAGGGAAGAGTGTAATGTGCAGAGATGATGTTTCAGGATAGAATCAAAAATGTAGAGGACTTGAAAGTCATAGTGAGAATGAAGAATAGGATTGCAAGTCAGAAGGATCAATGGAATGACAATAGACTATGAACAGATAAAGAAATTTCAGGATTCATGATTAGGGAAATGGGACATTCATAGGTAATGGCAAGATCAAAGATCATGACAAGCTCTATGTGAAGCTGAGCTGCAGTAGAGGAGTAGATCATGGGGAATGACTAATGTGAGGAACTGGGAGATTAAGGTATTTGAGAGTAACAATATGGTTAATAAAGTCCCTTTGTGTCACTGAAGACAAATGTTGAGAACTAAATCCTCTTTTTTTGTACAGTTCTGGACTTCAAAAAGACCTTGTTGCTCCACTACTTTTCAGAAATACATGCCCTTTTCCAAGGCAGTTTTCATAGTATTGATAGCTGATGTTCAGCAAACCATCTATACTATGGAAACCTGGGATCTTATAAACAGTTAAGCAGGAGGAATATATTCCATGAATCTCTCCCCTTCCTCAAACTGATAATGTGTATAAAGACCCAATTTTATGGTTCATTATATATTTTGCATGCTTAGCTTTAGCTACTATACTGAAAATAAATTCATAGTAGCACAGATCAAAAACACGTTTAGTTATATGAATGCAATAAAGTCATTGATGATCAGGAAATTATGTTTGAGATTCAAGTTTTCATGGCCCAAGCACAAAGCTTTCCAAATTCATGTGAATTTTGATATTTGTCATTTCTCCCTCTATAAACCATTAGGAAGGTTTCCAAATAATTCTAAACTTGAAAAAGTTTATCACACATAACAGTTCTTTTCTCTTGTAGCAAAGAACAGAAAACAAAAGAAGTATCCATCAATGGCAGCGTGGCTGAACAAATTATGGGACATGTGTGTGAGTATAATGGAATGTTATTATGCTATAAGAAGAAGAAAAAAGAGCAGCTTAGAGAAACTGAGGAAAGCTTGGAGAAACTGAGGCAGAGTGAAATGAGCAGAACTAGGAGAATAATTTATAAAGCAACAAGATTGTAAAGATAAACAACTCTGAAAGACTCAAAAACTTTAATCAGTGAAATGATTAACCATGACTCCAAAGGACCAATGATAAAGTATGTAACCCAATTACTGAGAAAGAGGAGATAGATTCAAGACGTAGAATGAGACAAACATTTTTAGACATGGCAGATGTCACTAAGGGTCCTTCCAACTCCAACATTCTGTAATTCTAAATTGGAGTGCAGTGAAGGCTTGTGAGCTATCCTTCCAAACCTGCCCTAACACTAGCAGACTATTTCCTCCTAGAATGATGGGGTAGATTTTTTTCACCATGCTTCTAAAAGTAACCTAAAGGGGTTAAGGATGGTTTTCTAGTACTATAGCTCTTGGGTACCCACCAATGTGTTTATCATCTCATTTAAATTAGCCAGGTAGGCTTAATCAGCTTTTAGAAATAGATGTTTACTAAGGTGATACAGTATGAACAGTTTTAAATCCCCTTTCCTCCCCCCGCAAAAATTGAAGTCTTCACAGTTCCACAAGTACATACATGGTCTAAAGGAAAGTAGGCCCAAGCTTAAGGCATGTGTCACAAAGGAGTAGCTCATAACTCTTTGTTGCTAGAAATCAGTTTCTCTTTTTGGACAACCCCTGTGAAATAATCCTTAAGTAGAGTCAAATTTTCTACTGTTCCCCTTATAGAGTCATGAAGCTGCCTTTCCTCAGTGTAACTATTTTAACTAATTTGCTTTCAGTTTCTGATGCAAACACGAATGTCAGTCACTGATGTTCTGGGGACAGTTAGGACACCCATGGAAGTTCAATATAACAGTCCTTTGGAATTTTATAAGATAATCTTCTATTCAAGCATGTGTGTATGCTTTGGGGGGTGGAGGAGGAGGAGTTGGAGGGTTGGATAGGAAACAGAGGCCCTTCTTTCTCTACTCCACCTAAGCAATCCCTCAGGGGCTTGGCTGAAACTGCTCTCACCAGCCTGACCCAGCACTGGAGTCCCAAGATCCTAACTGGCTAAACATTTTAAGAAAGCCACTCTAGGGCATAACCAAATCCTTAGTCAATTCCAATACACTTCCTACTAGCATAATTTCATTTCAAACAATGTCTGGAAACATTTTGCTCCTCCTAAACTCTAAAAGGACTTTTCTCACCATTTTAAAGACTTTGATTAATAGATTCCACACAGGTGTTCTCACTTGATAAAGACTATCTTCCTAGTTACTTTATGTGGGTGAAGTGATTCTGTGACTGAATTAATTGACTCTCAACTTACAATAGTAGAAATCAAGTTTAGATTTACAAAGGACTTTTCTTTATAGGTATTTGGTTGGATAGGTAAAACCAGTGGTTTTTATAATCATTTAACAAAAGAGAGGCAAAATGATGTGCCTGTTCTAAACCAACTATAGCATCAAGTACTGATCAAGATTTGAACCCTCTTCTTCTGACTTCAAATCTGAGGCTCTTTTCACAAAAACTTAGAGAAGAAAAATAGCATGTTACAGCTGGAAGAAACCCTATAAATAATTTAGTCCAACTGCTGTAGAAACTAAGTTAACTCGAGGATGTATGGCACACTGGAAAGAGGCCTGGATCAATTAGATGTGAGTCCTTGGCTAAGTAACCGATTAAATAATTCAGAAAATTAAAAGGGACCATGGAGATCATCTATCCCAACATCTTATTTGATGTCTTAAGAAACTGAAGCCCAGAGAAGTGCAATACTTTACCTAGGGTCATATAACAAATTAAGAGCAGAGTTGGGGATTCTGGTCACCTGACTTCCATTGAAGGGATTTTTTCACTGTACCATGATTCTTTAATTTCCCAGAGTCTTAATTTTTCCAAATGTAAATTGAGGAAATGTGAATAGTTGATTTGTAAAGTCACTTCCAAGAGTAAAACACTAGGTTCTATGTTCTAACAGTTTGTGTCCTAGTTGTCCTTCTGTCTGTAATATTCTATGTTCCACAATGCTCTGTGCTCTAAGATGCAGTTCTCATCCTTTATAATTCTATTTCGTTAGTGAATCAAGTTGTGTTTACCTTTTGACATAAGCAAGGCAGCATTTTAAAATGCCACACAAGTAATGGCCATATCAATGCTAGGTCTCTGATGCTTCACTGTAAATGATAGAACACTGATATTCAGAGGAAATTAAATGTCTCTAGGTCATAAAAGGCGGCTATCTCTTTAAAGGAAAAAAAAGAGCTAGAAAACAAAACCTACATTCGATTTTGATTAATATCTTAAATATGAGGCGTATATGGATTGTTATCTACTACATTAATCTTTGTAAAATAGCTCAAGTAATTTCTCATTGTTCTTCAATTGGATTACATTATCTTGACAAGGAGAAAGTCTTCACTTGAAAGATTATGTTTACATAACGTCTCTTTTGTAACACATTATTTTGGAGAAAATTGACATTAAAATAACCTGGTTGAATGTTAAAGCTATGAATTATATATTTTTTTTCATGGTGGGTGACTGGAAATTAAATTAATGAGTTTCCACTCTATATTTTTCCCTGTGCTATCATTTGGCATGAAGGTCATAACTTCAGTCCTATGTTTGAAGTTCCACTTTGTCAGTGGCCACAGCAAGCCATCTTATCTCCTTGAGCCTCTCAGTTCCATCATTGTAAAAATATGTCATCAGACATCAAGAACCTACCTCCCTAGGTGATCAGGAGGAAGGCACTTTGTAAGGGGCAAAATGCTAAAGAAATGGAAGCTAGTGTTATATTTCAGTAAACCCAACTGGTAGTCAAAGGAGAGTAGTCCTTTCTTATTAGCAACAGAATATATGAATTGCTACTAGGAAGAGGGAGACTCTCTATGGAGGTTTTGGGGGGTCCGTTGTATTATTTAGAAAATTCTTCTTTTCTTCATTCCATTTAGATTAGCTCAGAATTTAAGGTTCCTACAAGACCGCAAGCTCTTTGTGGGCTGAAGCTAAACCTTAGTGTCTAAACACTATTTTTTTTTAGATACACAATTTCTACCAATTTAATTTATTTATGCCATTAATAAAGGCACAAGAGCATTTGTGAATTGAGGTATAGGGGTGGAATTTTATCCCTTACTAGCCTTACTTAGTCCTTGCTAACCCAGTGGATAGGAAGCATGATCTAGGCATCAGGAAAACCTGAGTTCAAATTCTGCCTCAGACACATGAGTTGTGTGTCCCTGGGCAAGGAACTTAATCTCTCTCGGTTGCAGTGTGGTTGTCTGTAAAATAGGTGTAATAATAGCACCTACCTCCCAGGATTTTCATGATGAACAAATGAGATAATTCATATAAAGCACTTTTAAAACTAAAATGTTTATATAAATGCTAGCTATTATCACCCTTATACTTGGAATGTAGAATACTATAAACTTTTTATATAAGTAGGAGATCATTTGGCCCCTATTTCAAAGGACATAGACTGGATAAGAACCCTATGTTTCCTTATGTCCAGTCAAGGGTACTTTTCATTAAGTCCATCAGTAAATTTCTGATTTATACATTAAAGATCTGACTTTAGCGCTAAGTAGTTATGACAGCTATTGCTGGTTCTGAGAAGCTTTTCCCCTGCTTGTATCTGGCTTTGACATCATACACAACAAAGTTGATGCTTCTTAAAGTCTGACCTTCAGAATATCATCCTATATTACAGGATAAATAATTAATAGCATAAATAAAATTACATAAAGTACAATTATTATGCTGTTGGCTTATTACCCATTTCTCTGGAATTTCTATAGCACACCTTCAAGAGAGATGTGACAAAGGGTTAGCATTGGTGGCATGCTTGCCCTATGCATCTCCTGATGTTAAACATATCCTTTTCATTGGAATTTCCACGAGCAAGGTGATGCATATATATTAGAAAAGTTCAGCTTTTCCCCACATGCTTCCTTCAGGCAGGGATTTGCCAACACAGTCACTGAAACTGAAGACTGAGCCAGATTTCCAGATGGTGGAGGTGGCTTTTTGCCTCTTGTTTGGGATTTGGCATATTCACTGCAACTTAACTCCTACATAAAATTTGATTGGCAAATTATGTGACACTCAAAAAACTGATTAAATTAATTGAGCTTTGAATTGTCTTTATTTTATGAGAAATAGTATGCTTAGTCTACTTCCAAGTCTGGCTATTTTAAAAATAAAGTCCTTTTGTTTGATGTCGTAAAGCTATTAATTTCTCAAACATCACTAATTAGCTGACAAGGTACTGTAACAGATGAATCACGGTATTATCAAAGTACATGTTACTATACTTTGAGATCACCTTGACATTTATTAGAGCAGATAATCTATGCCACAGAGATCTGGCTAGCATTGTTCATATTCATTGACTAGTGATGGTATACGAGTGGAAATTCCTATGAAAAGTAAGTCACGCTGGAAGGCTACTCTAATGACAAGTGGGAAAAGTTTTAAAAGAGTTACAGCCTAAGACTGAGGACCAAACTTCTTTTCCCTTCAAATCTTTCAACCTTGAAACTTAGACAGATCTATTATCTCGTTAATTTAATTGGTCCTTTTATGAACAGTACAGCTCACAACCTAGTTATGTTTCTTTATGTTGTATGGGGGTTTTTTGGTTGTTTTTCTAATAATTTTTTGGTTAGTTGGTTGGTTGGTGAGTGTTCTTCGTTCTCAAAGAGGACCAAAATGACATCACTATGTTACAGTCAAGTTACAATGTGTTCAACTGTGGCAGATCAGAAAAATAGAAGCTCAGAATGTTCTACCATCTGGTTGGACATATATTGTCCATGTGAACATTAGGGGTGGCTTCTCTATATTTGTGCATCTAGCATTTCTTTTGAGCTACTTCAATTTTGCTTTGCTCATAGACCACAGTATCTTCTCTCATGAGGGCATGGCATGGGGTGGTACTGTGTCACTGTCTCCCATGACACACAGTCACTTCCAAAGTTCTTTGAGAGTGTCCTTGTACCATTTATTCTGACCACCATGTGAACGCTTACTTTTTGCATTCGAACAATGTGGCTAGCCCATCAGGGTTGTACTCTCTGAAGTAGATAATGACTGGCACTTTAGTTCAGGTAAGGACTTCAATGTCTGGTACCTTATCCTGTCAGGTGATCTTCAGAATCTTCCTAAGACAATTCAAAGAGAAGCGATTCAGTTTCCTGGCATGGTGCTATTATACTGTCCAGGTTTTATAGACATACAACAAAGAGGTCAGCATGATGGCTCTGTTGACCTTCAGTTTGGTACTCAGACTAATGCTTCTCTTCCAGACTTTCCTTGGAGCCTCCCAAGCACTGAAGTGGCTCTGGCTATGTGTGCACCAATCTCGTCATCAATGTCTACGTCCCTGGAAAGTACACCACCAAGGTAAGTGAATTTATCCACAGCATTCAGAACGTCTCCATTTGCAGTAATCAGTGGTTCCACACATGGATGGTGTGGTGCTGGCTAATAGAGTACCTGTGTTTACTTGGCGTTAATTATTAGGTCAAAATTAGCACAAGCAACAGAGGATCAATCCATGCTTTGTTGCATCTCAGCTTCAGAGGCTGCATTGAGTCAGCAATCATCTACAGACAGAAAATCATTCACCAATACTCCCTCTACTTTTGTGTTGGCTTGTAGCCTTTTCAAGTTAAAGAATTTAATATCAGTATGGTAGCTGACCTTGATGCCATGTTCATCCTCATTGAAGGCATTTGACAGCATGGCTAAAATTATCGTGCTAAAAAAGCATGGGAGCAAGCGCGCAGCCTTGCTTCACTTTCAACAACTACAAAAATGATAGGAAGGAAGGGCAAAAAGGAAGAAGAAAAAATTAAGAAGGGAAAGGGAAGAGAGGGAAAGAAGGGAAGGAAAGAAGAAAGGAAAGGAGGAGGAAAGAAGGAAGGAATGAAAGAAGGGAGGAAAGAAGGAATAAAAAAAAGAAAAGCATTTCTTAAGTACCTACCATATGCTAAACATTGTGTTAAATGCTTTACAAATATTTAATCTGATACTCATAAGAACTCTTAAAGGTAGGTGCAATTATCCTTATTTCATAGTTGAGATAACTGAGGCAGACAGAAATCAAGTGATTTGCCAAGGTTAGATAAAAAAAAAAACAAAAAAAAAAAAACTAAGGTTCTGAGGCCAGATTTAGAGCTCAGGTGTTCCTCACTCCAGGCCCCGTGCTCTTCCCTATACACCGCATAGCTGCTGGAGGCAATCCTCTGTCTTTGCAAGAATTCATGTATATCAGTACAACAGTCCTGCTGTCCATGTTACCCTCCCTCTTATTAGATGATATGAGAATATTCATAACTCCTTAATTAGTTAACAACTTACTCTGCATGGGTTTCATTTGAAACTCTGGCTCTGCCAACTGTTACCTGGGTAATCTGGGGCAAGTCTTTTCCCAATTCTAGCTTCAGTTCCTTTATCTATAAAATCAAGGTATTAGACAAGATCTGGGCTTCTTAACCGTCTTTGTGGTTAAGACTGGACTCCTTTGATAGTTTTTGGCAAAGCCTACAACCCCTTCTCAAAATCATGTTTAAAATGGACTAAATACATGTGATTACAAAGGAACCAAATCATATTGAAGCAGATGGATGGATGGATGGATGGATAGATAGATTTCTCTCTCTTTCTCTTCTTTCTCTTTCTCTCTTCTTTCTCTCTTCTTCTCTCTCTGTATATATGTAGAAAGATAGATGAATTTTGTTGTTAGGTAGATGATATATAAAATTCACAAATCCCAGTGAAAGAACCTTTGAACTAAATGAATGTTATGGTCTCTTCTAAGTCTATGTCCTTTGATCCTGGCCTCAAATACAGTGCCTAAGTTACCTCCCAATGGTGGATGCCTAAAAAGGAATATGCATATACACCCTACTTTGTGGATTTAAACAAGAAGAGTAGAAGGAATTGAATGCTGTAGATCTTGGGTTCCTATGGTAGGATGAATATCATAATCCCTCCTGTCACATCCAAGTTAGGTTAGTTTTCCTTAAAAGATATTGAAATGTTCCTCAAGACTTGTTTGGCTCCACAATAGATCAAAATCTCAGAGCATTTCTACATTTCATCATATCCTGAGAAGAAAGCAGCCATGAGGAGCTTCAGGGGAACTTGGGGATTTGGCTGCTGGATCACAATGGGTAAAGCAGCCAAGAGAGCTTATTGAACCAACTTGAGGTGTCCTCACCTCCTGTCTTTGTTGATTATTTTCCTAACATGGTTGAGTAAATCTCTCCCTGCTAAATTTCAAATGACTTATGAGTGTCTCATTTTATTCCAATATGGAACAAATACCAACAAACTAGCTTGAGTTAGGCCCAAGCCAAAAGAGCTCCAAAAGAAGGTGCAGGGAAGAAGGAGATATCTCTGATGCCTACCTGGCATCAGTCTTGCAGAAAACTAGTAACTATCAAAATGGAATATGAATAATAATCACAATCACCATTTTCATAGCACTTTAAGGTTTATAAAATCTTTTTTTTTTCTCTGTGGGATAGTAAGTGAAAATACCATTATTCCCATTCCCACAGCCCATCAAGATACTAAGACCCATAAAGGCTAAGTGTCTTGTCTAAGGTCATACAGTTGGTAACTGCCAGAGTCAAAAGTAAAACCCAGGTGTTTTGATCCCAGTCCAATCTTCTTTCCATTGCACAAGTTGTGTATATGAATTAGCCTACTAGCTCCTCTGAGGTAACTCACATGACGCTGAAGGAAGGATATACCACATGTGACATTTTGAATGTTCTGGAGAGGTGTCATGGTACAGTGGCTAGAAAGTTGGCCTGGACGCCAAGGAAACCTGGATTCCAGTCTTTTCTCTGTCATAGCCTAACTGGTCACATCACTTAATTTCTCAGTGCTCTAAAATAATCTCTTAAGACTATAAATTGCAACTAGTCAGTCAAAAGAATTTTTTAAGTCCAAACAATGTGCCATTCCCTGTGCTAAATTGGAGGATGAAACAAAAGGTACACAAAACACAGAAGAAAACAGTCAGTTCCTGATCTTAAGGAGCTCGTAGTCTAATGTGATAGCCAGTCCTGATCTACATTGGTAGAAGGCATTTCCTCATCTGGCATCCTTTAAGCCAACAAAACCACAGGTCCATTCCCTATCCTTTTGTTCAATAGCAGAGAGACAGATTTTTTTTTTTTGGAAGGAGATTGTAAATTCAACCACAGTTGAGCTCCACACATACATACACATGTCTACCTAACCAGGAATGATTTGTTTTCCATATTAGTCAGTGGCTGGCTCTCTCTGTATAGTGTTAGACTTCCTGAAGCAATAAAGGAATTGTGTTGATCACTCACAATGGGTGATTTAGACATCTGCTAAGCCCCAGACCCAGGTAAGCCATTTCTCCACGACATCTGTGATATTTTGCTCTAATTATTTCAAAACCACTCAGGAGATATGGGATGAAAATGAGGGCCTCCCAGGAGTCGAGGTCGTTAGGGAAAGTGTTTTTCGGTGTTTGGGTTTTTTTAATTAAAAATATTTGATTGCTCCGACAACAGGCACAGTACTGGTAGCTTGTTTTTCCTAAGAGGACTTCTTGGGGATAGACATTTTTTGGTGAAGTGACTCTGAAGAGCTGGGGCAGCTGTATGAGACGTGAGAATTTCACTTTTCTCATCTAAAAGTCTATGTTTAGTTTATCTGACTATGCCAAATACAAAAGGATTAGACTATTTTAAAATATAAAATTTTTCTGAAGGAGTGGAAAGGGATATAAATGTAATCCCAAAATGAGGGCTATAGTAATGAGGGAAATATTTGGGAAAGCAAACAGCATTGGACTCACAAAATCAATATAACTGGTCACATCACCTAAGGCTGTAGAGTGAAAAAGAACATTTACCAAAACACTTTGACACACTTACTTAAATTGTTAGCACAATTTTATTGATAACTTTGCACAATGAGTGGCGCATAATAATTCTTCACAAGTACCCTGGGGACTAGGGAGAATAACTGCTATCAGTCCAATTTAATTAATGAAAAAAGAAACAGGTGCGGAAAAAGGGTAAGAAATTTACCCAACGTCAAAACAATGAGGTTTTGTCAGAGTTGGGATTTTTCTGACTTCTCACTCCAAGAACAAATCAATTTCTGAAACACCACCCTAAATATCTGAGAAGATAAGGAAACTTAGGCTGGGCGGAAGATAAAGTAGCATGCCCCAAAGTTATGGAGCTGGAATCTAGCACCTCTCATACATATGCACATGTATAGATAGATACACAGATAAGTAGATAAAGAAATAATGTTGAAGATACAGTACATATATATGTCTATATATATATGTATATATGTGTATATATATATACATATATATATATATATATATGATGTCATATAGATATTTCCATATCAGATAGATACTCCTAAGCAAGAACACCTAGAAGACCTGACCATTTCTAGGAAATCCCTAGTCAGCTTGGACCCTCTGCTATAAGTCTCCCAGAACATTTATTAACTGTGTTGGTGAGCCTACTTCTTTCTGTCTTATGCCTTGTTGATGTTAATGATTAAAAGGTTATATACAAAAGCATTCTCTCTTTTGTTATCTTTCAAGTAATTTTATAAAATTTTGATACATGCCAGGGAGACCTGTTGTTAGAGAGAGGCAACATTTTGTTCTTTAAAAAAGTACTTCTTTTCTTAATATAATTAGCAAATAATAATTACAGTTCAATCTTGTATCTTCTAAAACTTCTTGGCAGTTGTGTAACGATAAAAAGGTAGCCTATAGTGACATTTAAAAATGCCTTCTCACTTGGTTCTAATATTCTTGTCTAAGATGCCCTCAATACTTTGGTAGACCATCTTAGTAAAAGATTTCTTTGGATGAGAAAGTAGGCTTTGAGGGTCAATAGTCATTCTCTTAATCACTTTTTTTTGGCATACTAATGAAGACCAAGCTTTGTTTTCACATATTTGATACTTTCCCTTCTCTAGAAACCTTGAAATCCAATCTCTCAAAACTGTGTCAACCTTCCACATGTACCTCTTCCAATCACACTTGGTCTACTCCTCTTTTTTTGCCTTTTTTCCTCCCTTATCTTCCATTTCCATCTCCTCAAGAAGAACCTCCAGGAACATGGTGTTAAAATGCAGATGTTAAAAGGCAGTATCCTTTAGGGGGATGGAAGGTGGGGGCTGGAAGAAGGGAGAAGAGTTTGTCTCCAAAATCCCAATGCCAAATGACAGCCTTCAAATACTTGAAGACAATTATCATGCCCTAAACCACCTCTCTAAGTCTTCTCTTATCCAGCCTAATCATCTCTAGCTCTTAGAAAGTTTGCTTTTACCACACACTTTAGTCACCTCACAGTCCTATTAAGCCTCCTCCTTCAATCCAAACCCACCTTTTATTACCAAAGGCACTATCATCTTGCTGGTCACCCAGATTTGCAATTCTCTCCTCACTTTCATGTATTTCCCATACCCAATCAGTTGTCAAAATTTGTCATTTTATCACCACAACACTTTTCACAAATGTCTTCATCTCTACTCCCACCACCACTGTAGTAACCCTGCTAGTACGCATACTTGCTTAAGACAATTTTGATGATTACTGTTACAATTAATTTTTAATGAAAATGTAAAAAGATTCTGCTAAAACATATTGTACATTTAATTAAATAAAAATGCCTAATGAGATTCACTTTCTCCACCACTATTATTAAATGCCTACCATGTTGCCAGGCACTATGCTGGGTGCTTTGCAAATATGATTTCATTTGCTCTTCACCACAACCCTGGGAGGAAGGTGCTATTATCGGCCCTATTTGACAGGTCAGGAAACTGAGGCAAACAGAGGTTAAGTGTCTTGCCCAGGTTCACACAGCCAATGAGTATCTAAGGCAAGATTTGAAATGATTATTTTTTTAACTTCAGACCCATTGCTCTATCCATTGTGGACTATTTCTGCTCTCCATTGACATGGATCATATTTATTTAGCACCTCACAATATGCTTTTCCAAAAATAATTCTGTGAAGTATATACTGCAAGTATTAGTTCAGAGTATCATTTGAGCTAATGTTTTTTAAAAGATACTAGAGTAGTGGTGGGTTCCCCTGCCTTGGACATCTTCAAACCTCTATATAGCAGCAACAGATTCAATTGCCCCTACCTATTCAGTCAATGCTAGGAGGTAGGTACTATTATTACCCACATTTCACAGGTAGAGTAGAGGGGCCTTACTCATAGCTCCAGACCTGAGAAAGTGACTGTGGTCACTCACGGATCAGACCACAGACCAAGAGAACAGTGACTACATTTTTCCTTGGATCATGCCACCCTGAAAAAACTGAGATATTGCAGACCTCCAGAAGTAGTTCTGAAAAAAGCACCTGGCAAGAATGAAAGCTCTCTTGGAGGAAGGTAGGAGGAGATGAGTCTGGAGATGTCTGTTCTGTCTCCCTTGCAGCCACATACAACTACAGTCCCTTGCCACATATAGTCCCACTCTCCCCTTGGGGCACCACATCCTTACAAATGGGTGTTCTGTCTTCAAGAATATAAGTTTTGCTTGTTTATATATAGTAAGGAATTTGAAGATTTACAGGCTAGTTTTTTTCCCTAAAAGCTGGGACAAATTACTTTTTGTCTTTCGCAGTTTTCATTTATGATTTCTTAAAATATAGCCCTGAAAAAACAGAATTTTTAAAAATGGTTTTAAAGGAGTCCAGTGATTCTCTGGATGATCCCGTTGTGTTTCAAATGGGGATACCTGAATAGGCCTTTAAACTAAAATCACTCTGGCTTTCATTAAATGGATAATAATAACCCCCATCCCAGTCCTGTATGGTTGATTGTGTAGACTTTGATGACTTAGAATGAGTGGAAATAGCAAGTATTTTCTGTTCTGTCCAGAAACTTTGAGGGTTTTCCCCTCTCCGATTGATATTTTTGTGATGATAAATTAGGCCATCTTTTGTCTCAGTTCTTACCTAGTCTTTAGTCCTTATATGGGCATTGCCTCAAGCAAACTGAGACTTGGGAAAGACCTTAATTTAGAAAAAAAAAAAAACCAAGGTTGTAAACTATATCCAGGGTCGTCTTCAGTAATCTTAACTTTCATACTGCCACTCAGTTTTGATGACTCTGGAATAAAGAGCGAGACCAAAGAATTCGCTCATCTCTGCCTCATTTAAATTCAACTCACAAGCAAGTCAGAGCATTATCCTGTCACCCTCATGATGCCATTGGTCCTCTTTGAGAACAAACAAAAACAACCAGGTTGCCCCTCTACTGAAAAGAATACGGGAGGGGGAAAAATGGAAAGAAAAAAGGTGAGAGGAAAAACCTGAACACCACAAAATACATACAAGAACAAAACAAAGCCCTCAAATGGCTCTCTATTTCCTCTATAATAAATTATAACCTTTTCTGCTTAGCATTTGACCTTTTTCAACAGTCCTTTTACCCATTAGTCCCTACCAGTTTCTTGTTTCTCACACATGGCACTCTATATCCCATCTATGTATTGTTATACTAGCTAACTCTTATCCTTAGCCTAGGGTATTTTCCCTTCTCATCCTTGTCCCTTGGAATCACTGGTTTCCTCAATACTCAGCCCAGGGGGCCCCTTAAGCACAAGACATTTCCTACTCCCTTTGGCTGCTTGTAACTTCACATCCAAGACTCATTTATATCTACTTTGCACATATATTGCATATATAGATATAGATATAGATAAAGAGATAGATGATATATAGATATATATCAATGTGAGCATATTCAACCTTACTCCAACAACCCAATAGAATATAAGATTTCCTGAGGAAAGGTAGAGTTTTGCCACTGTCTTTGTACTAAAAGCGCTTGGCACAATGCCTGGCACATATTAGGGGCTTTTAAAAAAGTGCTTGTTGATTGACTTCCTGCTCTGGTTTTCACTGACATAAGATGTGGCTTGTGAAACTGAATGTGATATTCCCTATCTAGTGTCACTGAGGCAAAAAGTAGCTTAGAAAGGATCTTAGAAGTTTCCATATTTCTATAAGTTTGACAAGATCATTGGAAGATACAAAGTTTATACTTCTGAGAGAGTTGCCTCTGTTAAGAAGTAAAATATAAAGGTAACAGAAAGAATCAAAGAACTTGGATTCTAAACTATTCTTCTGAAGCTTTACTGATATAACTTTAGTCAAATCATTGATTCTTTGATTCTTTCCAGATGGACCAGTTTTTGTTTTGGTTTTTTTTTCCCCTCATCAATAAAATGAAGAGGTTGTATTAGATTCTCTCTCGAATTCCCTTAACACTTTTAACTTTCTAGATTTCTGTGAAATGTGTTTTTTTCTAGATAAAATTTGGGAATTATTCTGCAACACTTCAAAATGGGTACATGACCTTAATTTCAAAGTTCATACCACAATTAAAGATAATTCATGTAAAAGGATTTGGTCTTAAGTTGAAAGATCCATTCCTGAATTTCTCTTATCCTCAGGTTCCTTACCTGTAACACAGCATAATAGTATGCATCAACCTACTTCACAGATTTGTTTTGAGGCGTTTTGCAAACCTAAAAGTGTCATGTCAATGAGAAATTATTATCACTATCCTCTTCTAATTAATATGATGCCTCATCTTAGATAAGAGATGAACATGGGTTCTCAAAGGCTATGCCAGCAGAGGATGAATCTTGGCAGCTTAAAAAAAAGGTGAAGTTTGGTAGTTCAGTTGCAGTGACAGATTGTGTGTCTCTGTCCTCTAAGGAAAAAAAAAATCTAGCTAAATGCAAAGAGGTTCCTTCTGAAAGGCTTGCCACCATCAATGGATTCTTTTGACTCCATGACTCAAGAAGAATATCTATTAAGTCTTTCAATGACTAATACTAACCTAAATCATGCCTTATTTCACATTACTTCCCCTATATCACCACTACTAGCTCTACAATCTAGCCAAAAGGACAGCTATGCTGTTCCCCATATGTGAAAATGTACTTCTTGCCTCTATCTCTTTAGACAAAATATTTCCTTTACCCCAAATGCACACTCACCTCACCTCCATCTCTTGGCAACCCTAGCTCCCTCAAAAGATCTACTCAAATACTAACTTTTATCTCCTCCCCATCAATTTGTGCCATTTGCAATGTCTTGAGGAAAAATCACTCTGGATTTACTTTGGATATGTAGCCCATGTAATTTCTGAAGATCCTTGTTATTCTTCACACATACAAGTCACAGGTCCCAAGACAAGCTTGCATTCCTCCCAACTACAATTCTAAGAATAACCCTGAGGAGTCAGTGATCATTCTTTAGTGCTGTTGGCTCAACCCCCCAACCCCAATCAGTGACTTACTTTTAAGATCATCAGTCAAGAATCATTTAGTCACTCAGCCTTAAGTAGCTTTTAGAAAGGGGATAATATAATACAATTGTATAGTATGAACAGTTGCTATAAAACATTACCTCCCCCAAAAATTCCGCAGCACTCTCGAATAGATACATTCAAAGTCTTTAAGAAAGTGACTTTAAGATTAGAGAGTTCACAAAGCAAAAAGTTAATTCACACCTCCTGGTTCTTGAATATACATATATACATATATATAGATAGATAGATAGATAGATAGATAGATATACATATATGTATATCTATATATATATAGATATATTTTTTTTTCCTTATTTGTGGGATTCTCAAGAAGTTTCCTTTGGACATGATGTAGGTATTTTTCTTTTCCTCAGTTCCTTGTAAAGCTGTGAATCTATGCCCAGTCTGCCATTTATTTCCAGTACAAAGACTGCTATAGACTTATTTGGGATGCTCCTAGGAAACTAACAGGAAGATAGTAAATGTAAAATTCAATGGACCTCTCAAAGCTTACAAAAGTCTTCTCTGTAAAAAGTCAGGGGGAGGGGTGGATGTAGCCAAAGTTTAAACAGAAGCCTTTTCTTCCCACTCTTCTGATTCCTTTTCAGGAGTTTTGCTAGAAAAATCACACTTGCTCCTACTTCTCCAATGATTTCAATTATAAACTAACTTAAGGGGAAAGGGGGCAACTAGGTGACAAAGCAGAAAGTATTTGACCTGGAGTCCAGAAGAGTTAAGTTCAAATTCAGTTTCAGACACTATCTGTAAGTCCCTGGGCAAATCACTTAACCCCTGTCTGCCTCAGTTTTCTTATCTGTAAAAAGGGATAATAATAGCACTAACTTTTCAAGATTATTGTGAAGATTAGCTATATACATAAAATCAGCTATGTATAAAGTTCTTTGCAAACCATAAAATGCTAAAGTTGTTGTCCATTCATTTCAGTCATGACTGATTCTCTGTGACCCCATTTAGGGTTTTTTTGGCAAAGATACTGGAGTAGTTTGCCATTTCCCTTCTCCAGCTCATTTTATAGCTGAGGAATTCAGGCAAACAGGATAAAGTGACTTGCCCAGGGTCACACAGCTAGCAAGTGTATGAGGTCAGATTTGAACTCAAGAAGATGAGTATCCCTACTTCCAGTCCCAGCACTCTATCCACTGTGTGTCAACCCTCTCCCCCAAAACATTATAGACATGTTAGCTATTATACTTATCGTCATCATCATCATCTTCATCCTTGATGATTTATATACATCTGCTGGGGTAATTCCATATTTTCTCAACCTCTCCCAACTCATCTTCCTATGCATACAATTCCATTTCCAAGAATGTACAGCATTTAGTATAAAGCAGAAGTGGGGAAAAAAAAAAAACAAAACAGGTCCAACAGACTTCATGAGGCCTATGACACTCCCAAGTGCGGCCCAAATCTGATTAAAATATAATTAGGAAATATTTATCAAAATAATAAAAATGCCACAAAGCACAAACAATAAAACATTTTATAATTAGTCCAATATGTGACCCATAGAAATCCTTATATACGGTTTCATGAACCCTGTTTCTATTTGAGATTAACACCACTAATCTAAAAGCTGTGATAGAGATTTATTCATTATGTAACTTATCACTTACCCTAAGTGGAGTCTGGTCAGCTTTATTGACTGCTAACCTTGCCATTACATATGTATGTATGCATGTATGATGTGTACATATGTATATGTATACACTTGCTATGTTACATAATGTATTATATTTGCTTATATGTGTGCATATTTTACTACCACCTCCTTTCAGTAGTAAGTAAGCTTCCTGAAGATAGGAACTCTTTCATTTGTTTTATCTCCAATACGAAGTGCTGTGTCTGATGCTAAATAAATGTTTTCTGAATTCAGGAACATCAAATTGTTTGAAGTATTAAAGTAATAGTAAAAGATATTGCTGCTAATTCAAATCTGAATTGTTTTCCTCTTGTTCTGTTCCAAAGATCAAACAATACTGATATATAAAAAAGAATAAGATAACACAAAAAACCCTCAGTCTCTCATAGGAAGACAGAAATAAGGGTTTATTTTGCTTTTATCTTATGCTAAATGCTATAGAACTGATGTGGAAAAAAAATCTACAGTTTCACGTGCATTGAGATTGTCAAAGAGAAAGTCAAGAAGAATGTGATCTAAACGTTTAGTAGAAGAGTCACTCCAAATGAATTACCAAGAAGTAAATACAAGTCAAACATAATCCCAATAGAAAATTTCAGTTTCTATTAACATTATTATCAACTCAGAACTAAGCAGCCTCATGATCAAAATGCTGAAAGATAATTTGGAAGCCTGGACATCAATGTGATTAGAATGGTAATTGTTTTCCTAGCATTCTTGGGTGAACTGTATAGCTTTTATTTTAATTAATTAAAACACAAAGAAAATCAAACATTTTAAATCCATCTAAACCATTCCTCTAATCTCCATCATAAAAGAATTAGTGCCAAAGGAATTCTAAAATCAGTTGTGAAGTCATTTATAACCTTTGTATTTTTCCTATTCAACTGATTAAATTACATGTCTGAGTGACTCTTAATTATATCTTGCCAAATGATTTTGAAAGCTTTCTATCTTAAGGTCTGTTAGTAAACAAATGAATGTGAAAAAATAGAATATGCCGAATACAATTTATATAATGTAAAAGCTTAATCATTGTCATACCCATCCTCACGCTAATAAAGTCAACTCCAGCAAGTGATAGCTCAGAAAATGTGTTTTTCCCACTGGATTTATTGTAGACTTCTCCTTGAAATTTATGCTCCTTACAGATTATCTTCTATTAACTGGTGAGCTTGAACCTTGAAAGGAGTTTCAAGTTTCAGATAAGTAACACACATCACTGAATATTACGTCTGCCACCTGGTAATGGATAGCATAAATACTGAACATTTATTCAGCAGAGAAGGCAAAAGGCTTCTAGAGCCAATTCCCAATTATTTGGGGTAATGGGGGAAAACCTTTGAGTGGTTCCTCATAAACACAGGTAATCGACAGGATATGTAAATTTCTCACTGCCTCTTGGCATTTATTAACATTTGAACTACCATTCTGCCTGTCCCCATAAGGGTAAGGATGAACAAGTCCATAACCACTCTATGGTGTTTTGATAGAAAGAAACAATTCATCCTACTATTTTACACATGTTTGAAAAGCAAGAGAAAGAAAAAAAATAAACATTTAATTCACTCAAAATGGGAAAAGTTTGATATAGAATAAATAGATGTGATATTGCTATAAAATCGTGGCCAAGTCACCTAAACTTTATAGGCACTAATTTACTCCACTGTAAAAAACACAGCAGTCAGACTAGATGATTTTGGTGACCTGGCACCTCTCTATATTTTCAGTTTACTTATACCTTCTTCTCTTCAATGTAAAGTATAGCTTGCAGGACTAATTATTATTCCTCATTCACAATATTCTAACCATTATCACTTGTGGCCTTCCCCTGATTCTTTCCAGATCTAAATCCTATGGAACCACTGAAATACTTGACTATTTATAAAATATTTAATTAGTACTTCCCCCCCAAATAATGGAACGTTCTGCTGAATTCAAGTAAACAATAATTTATGAAATTCCTATAGTGAGGTACTGTGGTAGCCACCAGGGACAGCTTCACTGCTCTAGAAAAGTTAAGTTCTAGTTGGGGATAGGGAGTAACACTAGAAAAATTATGATATGTGAATATCAAGTGTCAGAGAGGATTGAGGAACAGAGAAGTATTCATAAAGTGATTTCTGAAATGGGCTCAGTAGAAGAGAAGGATATTAGAAGCAGCTGGTAGAGCAGTGTATCAAGTCCTGGGCCTGAAGTCAGGAAGACCCGAGTTAAAATCTGGCCTCAGACACTTATTAATTGTATGACCATGGGTAAGTCACTTAAACCTGTTTGCCTCAGTTTCCTCATCTTTATAATGACCTAGAGAAGGAAATGACAAACCACTCCAGTATCTCTGCCAATAAAATCCCAAAAAGAGATCACAAAGAGTGGGACGTGACTGAAATGTCTAAAGAACATCAATTTTTCCTCCTTTACAAAATCCATGTTATGGTGGCTATTTTATACTGGCCCCTAGGAACTCTAGAAACTCAAGGAGCTCAGTTCTTGCCTCTACCCTGACTAGAGGAATTCAACAACTATGTTGATGTTCATTCTAACTCTAAATTCCCAATTATTCAATCTCTCTACGGCCCAAGATCTTCACTCTGCATAAACTCCAGTATTATATATACAAACATTACAACATCTCACTATTACCAATGAGTATTTTACCTTGCTTGTTGAAAACACTGACATCTTCTCATTGTTTTTGGTCAGTCATTTTTCAGTGGTGTCTGCCTCTTCATGACCCCATTTGGGATTTTCTTGGCAAAGATATGAGAGTGGTTTGCCATTTCCTTCCCCAGCTCAGAAGAAACTGAGGCCAACAGATTAAACAGCTTGCCCATGCTTACATGGCTAGCATCTGAAGCCAGATTGGAACCCAGGAAGATGAGTCTTCCTGACTCCAGGCCCAGCACTCTATCAGTGGATACTGGCACTGTCCATCTGCCATATAGGTATCCTCTATGTGACCGTAACCTCTATCATTCCATTTCACCATAAAATTCAAACCTCCTAAATCCATTATTTGTCTTCCTATTTGACCTCCAGTCTCACCACTACTTACTTATTTCTTAGGTTATTACAACTGCTCAATTCCACTCACCTCCCTCTTTAATTTTTACCACAATAATTAATTAGTTCACTGCTATAGTGTCTTTTACTATTGAGTCCCTTCCCAACTTAACCCAGTGATGTTTATCCATTGTCAGACCTCAGGCTTGTATTATTCTTACTGCATCTTCTAATCCTACTCATTAGCTGTTGAATGGAGTTAGAGGAAGTCATACAACCTCAGTAACTGAATACATAATAAGTTAATGTATCCAAATACAACTGGATCCTCACTCTATCAAGGCAATCTTTTTTATTCCTTCCTAATTCCCTATCTCACTCCACAAAAAAATCAGTTCTTTCCCCAAACCTTCCTTTCTTGCCTAAAGTCTTCCATACTTTCCTTTCCCTTTTTCTGGTCTAAGCTGAGTACCTTCTTAATTCACTGACAAAATTAAGGTATTTGACACAAACTTCTTCCTCCTTCTCTTCAGCTCAAAACCCCTTTAGATCATATATCACTCTTTTTTTCCATTCCCCCATATTCTCTGGATATGCCCTAAATTCCTTCTCCTTAAATTTTCTCTAAGAGATTTCAGCTGCAATTATCCTTCCCCCTAACTCTTCAATCCTCATCTTCTATCTACTGATTCTTTCCATTTCCCTGAAGACATGTCCATGTCTTCCTATCCTTGAAACACTGTATCAGACCCTACAATTTCCTCCCCCCATATCATCCTATATTGTTCTTTCCTGCTTTAGTTAAATTCTTAGAAAAACACTGTCTACAGTCATTACCTTATTTCCTCTATAATCATTACCTTCATTTCCTCTTTCCTCACTCACTCAAGCCTTTTTCAATCTTGCTTGACCCCATCAGTGAACTAAAACTCCTCTCTCTGAAGTTGCAAATGATCTCTTAATTGCCACATCTGTTGGTCCTTTTTCAATCCTCATTCTTCTTAGCCTAGCTACAGAATTCAATGCTGCCGATTTTATATACTATGCATAATCCTCTCATCCATAGTATAGGTTTTTGCCTGTCTGGACTTCCATGGTAATACTCCTTCTTGATTCTCCTACCTGTTAACCGCTTTGCTTTGTCTTCCAGACTAGTTAGTTCATCATCAAAATTATGCCACCCAATTTTGGATGTTTCCCAAAGTTCAGCTGATATGCTTCCTTTCTCCCTCCCTCTCCTTTTATTGCATGGGTTCAATTTTCAATTCTTTGCCAGTGATGCCACATTTCTATATTCAATCTACCTATCCCCTGCCACCAATGTCATATGCCTGTTTGTCCATTAGACATTTCAAATTGGCTATCTGAGATCCTTCAAACTCGACATGTCCAAATAGAACCATCTTCTCATCAAAGTCTACCCCTCTTCCAAATTCCACCAAACTAGGAGACATTTCTATTCGGGCATCACTAGTATTCCAGTCTCCCAAATTTTTGGAACTTTTGTGTTGTATAGGACTACTCATCCTCCTTCATTCCACATTTCTAATTAGTTGCCAAATCTTACTATTTCTAACTCCATGACACCTCTCACTTGCGACACTTTTACTCTACTCATAAATCTATTGTCTTAGTTCAAGACATCAGCACCTCTTCGTTTGATTACTGTAACAGCCTCCTAATTGCACCCCCTTTCTCATATCTGTCCCCACTGTAATTCATCCTCCAAAATGCTGTCAAAGTGATTTTTCCTTAAGTTAACATGAGACTATGGCATTCCCCTATTCAAAGATCTCCAGCGATTTTCTATTGCTGGTACAGCTAAACTCCCTTGTTTAGCTTTAATTTTTTTTTTTTTAAACCTTGGCAACGTGGGCAAAAGCTATCTTTCCATCTTCATTTATATATTATGCTTTCTCCCATACTCTGCAATCTAGGCAACTGCTCCTCATCTCTACTTTTCACTGGCTGTTCCCTATGCCTAGAGTGCATTCCCTCTTCATTTCTGCCTAATAGAATAACTCTCTTCCTTTAAAATGTATTTCCAGAAGATAGTAACCTTCTACATAAGGTGAATTTTTCCTGATCACCTCAACTACTATTGCTCCTCAAAGTACCTTGTATTTATCTATTACACATTTTCTCTATGTCTGTGCTGTACTTACATATGCACTTCTTCTCTTCTCCATTAGAACACAGGCTTCTGCAGAGTAGAGATTGTTTCATTCACCGCATTTCTAGTCCAAGCACATAATACAGCAACTAGCACAAGTAAATGGTTAATAAGTACTTTTTTGTCGTTTCACTGATTCTAGCCTCCACTTTCATACCTTTGCAAAGTTTCTCCCTATGCCTAGAGGCAACTGATGTGGCAAAGTGGATGGAGTGCTGGTCATAGAGTCTCGAAGACCTGAATTTGAACCTGGCCTCAGAAACTGACCTTTGGTATGATCCTGAGTAAATTCACAACCTGTTGTTATGGGAATCTGAAGATCTTCCCTGCCCCTAGGCCCTTTGTTAAAGTGGCTACGTGACCCTGAGGACCCTTGGATATTTGAAAGTATACTCTGTTCCCTAATAGGCTGAATGTGGTCACGTGGAGCCTGTGGCGCCAGGCTTGTTTTCCAGGAATGCCTGTGCCTTGTAGCTTTGTGATTGGGCAGTGGGTCTAGAGGGCTGTGACATTCTCCAAGCCAGGAGAAGGCTATATATACGCCCTGATGTGAGGTTTTGGT
>CM053581.1:56994229-57020704 GCA_028627135.1 Pseudochirops cupreus
AATATTGTGGCCACTGTAGTGAAAACTGTGTGGCCATTTTCTGTGATAAGATGTAATGTTGTGAATATTATAATGTTTTGAATGTTTGTCTTGATTTGTAATGGAATAAACAGAGTGTTCACTATATTTTGTAATCTGAACTCTAAAGGCTGCTCACAGTAGCATTCCTTTGGGAATCTGCTGGTGCATGGCATTACAGGGGCAGAGAAGATCTTCAGATTCCCATAATAACTGGCAACTCTGGAATTTTGCTATAATATTCCTTGGAATTTTCTTTTTGGGATCTTTTTCAAGAGGTGATTGGTGAATTCTTTCCATTTCTATTTTTCCCTCTGCTTCTAGAATATCAGAGCACTTTTCCTTGATAATTTCTTGAATGATGATGTCTAGGCTCTTTTTTTGTCATGGGTTTTAGGTAGTCAAATGATTTTTAAATTATCTCTCCTGATATTTTCCAGTTCAGTGGTTTTTCCAATGAGATATTTCACATTGTCTTGTTTTTTTTTTCATTTATTTGGATCTGTTTTATCATATCCTAATTTCTCATAAAGTCATTAGCTTCCATTTGCTCCAATCTAATTTTGAAGGACTTATTTTCTTCAGTGAGTTTTTGAAATTCCTTTTCTGTCTGGCCAATTCAACTTTAAGAGGACTTCTTTTCCTCATTGGTTTTTTGGACCTCTTTTGCCATTTGGCTTAGTCTATTTTTTAAAGTGTTATTTTCTTCAGTCAGGCTGTTGACTCACTTTTCATGATTTTCTTGCATCATTCTCATTCATCTTCTCAATTTTCCCTCCATTTCTCTTACTTGATTTTCAAAATCCTTCTTGAGCTCCTCCATGGCCTTTGATCAGTTCATATTTTTCTTGGATGCTTTTAATGCAGGAGTTTTGACATTGTTGTCTTCTTCTGGTTCTATATTTTGATCCTCTTTGTCCCCCCAAAAAGATTTTATATTCTGATTGTGCTTCCTCTGTTTGCTCATCTTGCCAGCCAATTACTTGACTTTTGAGCTCTTTGCCTTAGTAGAACCCTGCTTCCAGAGGGAAGAGTTCTATGTTCCAAATTTCTGGGATTTTGCACAGCTGTTGTCAAAGCTATGAGGTGGGTGTCCTCTCTACAGACACAACAACTCTGCCACACTAGCACTCCTTACCCCAGGACTGCCACCCAAGACTATGACCCAGATCCAAACAGGGCAAACCAAGAGCAATTCTCCTCTAAACAGTTGCTTGGTCCCCCTATACTCTGTAGGCCTAGAGCTCAGGAGGCAATCACAAAACAGTAGCTGCAGCCACTTCCACCTCTGCTGCCCCAGGGGCAGTGGCCAGACCATGCTCTTCTCTCATCCAGTTCCAACAGAGATCTCTACTGACCTTTCATTTTCTCTTTGGCATTTATAAGTTGAAAAGTCTGGAAACCAACACAGCTTTCAGTTATTCACTCTCCTGAAGTCTATTACTGTGGCATATACCACGGGTTTGGGTCTGCCCAGGTCTGGGCCAGCCCAGGTGGGACTGCTGTCCACTCCCAGATTGGTGCAGTAGACCTTTTTTGTTAGCCTGCCAGACTGTCTTCAGCAGGAGATTTGTTTCTCTCTGTCACTTTGTGGGTTCTGTAGCTCTAAAATTTGTATAGAGTCATTTTTTACAAGTATTGGAGGTGGTTGGAGTGGGAGCTCAAACAAGTTCCTGCTTTTACTCCATCATTTTGACTCCACCTGATTTCTTATTATTCTTACTCATGGGAGAGAGGTGAGCATTTTTGTAGTATGGAGGGAAGGAACCATTTGATAGGGAGAAATTAAAGATTCAAAAAAGGGTGAAGATAATGGTGGAATCAATCTGCCTGAGAAGCTGGGACATGATGGTATATAGCATACATTTAGAAAGGTTGGTCTTGGTGGACAGTAGGGCCAGCTCATCATCAGAGACTGGAGTTAGTAGGGGAATCATATCTGAGTCATATGAGATGGAGGGGAGAAGAGGGTATATTTAGGAAGGTTATAAATATTTTTAATGAAGTTTGAGGTAAGGTCCTCAGCTGACATGGAGGTAAAGTTTGGTATGGGAGGCTTAGGGAGAAAGGAGAAGGTTTAGAATACCATTGTGGTGAAGGGGATGGGAAACAATAGTGCAGGAGTAGTAGGACTGCTAAAGTGAGTATTCCATTGACATGACCTATCATTAATTTGACCTCATCTAATCAGTATCATTTTATAACTTTACCCAGTTCCATTCAGTAGCACATGAGTTAGTGGTTAAAGGTTTGAATTTGTTGAAGTCTGATTAGCAACAGGACAAAAATTCTAGGGATATGAAGTAGAGGATAGTGTAGCATTGAAATGGCTCTTTATTGAGTAAAGAGAGTTTGTTTGTTTTCAAAAACCAGTTGTGATGGCCTGGACTTGTACTGATGGATGGAAGGATTAGTGTTCATGGTTGGTCTGTCACTCAACAAACGTTTACTGTGCACCTACTATGTGCAGGAGTTGTGCTAAGTATGAGGCAAAAGTAAAGATAAAGTATAGTCCTTGATTTTCAGGCGCTCAGTCTAATGGAAGTTCTCATGATGAAGACACAAAGTAGTTTGGGGAAAGGTGACAGATAAGGAAAAATGGAAAGATAAAATATTATAATAAGATAAAGAAAATTCTGATTTCTTGACCATGGACGTGGAACGTGTGTGTGTGATGATAAGATCAAGAGTATGATCACTTTTGTGTGTAACTGAGTTGTAGTGAAGAAATAGGTAAGGGGAGTTGAGTAGATTGAGGAAATGGGAAATTAACATGTTTGAGGCTTTATATTGAATTCCCCTTGCATGAAATCAGGATTACAGGCAGAAGAGAAAGAAGATCATGAGACCATTAGTGACACACCAAATTTGATAAGAAGAAAGGCATAGTGGCATAAGGGCAGGTAGATAACAATTATTAGGATCTGAAATGGTTAATAAATTTGGATTGCATGAACCTCAGAAGAAAAGAGGCTACTGAGTGATGGCAATAGAGGGAAAGTCTTGGAGTGGCAATGGGAGGCAAGTATCATATTATCTGCACTCTCCCCCACGATGTCCAGTGACTTGGGGAGAATGAGGGAAAGCCCATTTAGTATTTATTGGAAATAGTGACCAGGGCCTTCAGTGTTATCAGGAGAGACTTGGGTCTCATTGACTGGCAGAAGATGGAAGGATTGAAAGAGGGAGTGCTTTAAAAATGAGATGAAATGTATTCATTATAAAGCAGATAATCATAGAAGGCACAATAGAATGTTAGCAGACCCTCAATGAAATATTGAAAGTGTTAGCATTGAATTGGACTGGAATGATAGATCAGAATGTTAGGATTGGAGGGCGAAATTTTTTCTTTGAAAATTTGTACTGTACCATCACAGAGATGGAGGGAGTAAGAGTAAGTTCCATCTTTCACCTCTGTGTTTTTGCATTGGCTGTAATATATGCATATCTCAAATAAACTTCCTTCACACCTCCACCTGTTAGAAATTTTCTTTCTAAGATCAACTCAAATATTACCTTCTACCCAGTCTTTTTATATCCTATTCCCATCCCTAGCTGCTAATGCCCTCTATTATAAAACAATATTTTATTCATTTTGTATATATTCTGCATGCACATTGATCCATCTATCTCTATCTGCCAGTTATCTATCAACTACCATCTATCTATCTATCATCTATCTATCTATCTATCTATCTATCTATCTATCTATCTATCTATTTATGCTGTATCAACATGCATTTGTTTTTTCTCCCAACAGATCTTGAAGAAAATGAAGATTTTGCCTTTTTATCTCTCTGGTGCTTATCAGTGTCCTGTTATATAGTAGAAGTTTAATAAATGTTTAAAAATTGATTGATCCACTAATACTCCAATTTAGTATATTTCTTCTCAAAATTTCCAAAAGCACTCTCTCTATATCTTTCCATCTTTCCCCCAATCTATCTATTGACTTCATAAAGTTCGGCATTGTATTATGCCAATCTGTGTAAAAGTTTGAGGCCAATGAGAGTATTTAAAGTCCTTCAGAAGCATAGAAATAATAGAGAATGGCCCATAACTTTGCAAGACAAAAATTAAGTAAAATAGGAAACCACTGGTCTGAAGTGAATTCCAGCTCTGGGATTATTACATCATAATTGAGGGCATACTTTATGGCATTTGCCTTGGTTCCAATTTGTGGTACTTGACCTAGCAATAAATATTCCTAGTTGCTATACTGCCAGTTCAATGTCTTGCCTAATAAATGTCATTTAAGTTGAAATGAATTAAATGCGAATGTTTGCTCTGTTAGTGCATTTAATCTTTTAATTTTTCTTGTGGATGTTTCAAAGCTATGGCAGGGGGTGGGGGGGAACAACAACAACAAAAATGGCTTAACTTTTATGTGAAACTTAGGCATAGTGAACTAGAATTGCCATAATGCTTTTGAAAAATTTTACTTTACTAAGGCAGATTCCATTCCAACTTTTGGACTTAGATGAAGAAATGAATTCCAGTATGGGTATCATCAACCCACAGACTACTAAATCACAGAACGTTAGAGCCAGAAGGGAGCTAAGCTATAGTAAAATTTGCTCATTTAGCACATGAGGAAATTGAGGAATAATAGAAAGAGAAAGTGACTTACCTATGGTCATATATCTTGCAAGTGGTAGAGCTTAGACCAGGGGTGGGGAACCTATGGCCTTGAGGCCACACATGGCCTTCTAGGTCCTCCAGTGCAGCCTTTTGACTGAGTCTAAGTTTTACAGAACAAATCTTTTTATTAAGGGGATTTGTTCTGTGAAGTTTGGATTAAATACCACTTGAGGACCTAAAGGGTCACATCTGGCCTTGAGGCCACAGGTTCCCCAACCCTGGCTTAGACTAAATCCCCAAGTCTCCAATGTACCACCACCCTCTACCCTCTCTCTAATATTATACACTTTCATTAGAAAGGCACACAACTGCCTACCTTCAATTGTATAAAAAAAAGGCAAATAAGTGGTCAGTCTGACTTCTATCCTGTCTGAATTCATCTGAAAAAGTATTCTTTTCACTGAACTTATTTTATTGAACTAAAACAGTGTTTCACATTTAGAAAGGCATAATGATGAGTTTCTTCTACTTAATACTAAGGGCTTGTTTGAGGTTTAAAAAATATGCAAGTGTAATTATGATTGTTAAAAATGCAAAAAAAGAAAAGATAGGGCATTCAATGGAAAGAGAACATTTACATTTGAAACTATGAATAATGTAGTTATGGTAATAGGGCCTCCAATTCATAATTATGAACACTCCATCCCTCCACATGTTCCTGTGTCACACAGAGCAGGCTGGTGAGAGCTGTTCTGTCTCCGATTGTTTTTGCTGTGTTCTGCATTATAAATTATACTCTACTGAACCCTGACTACAGCATCTGCACTGTAGCCATTAACTGAAGTGTCAACCCCAACCCTCCCACTGGAGAATTCACTGCAGCTCCAAGGATAGAACTGCAACTTTAGTGAGAGTCAAGGGCTGTGCCTGTCTCTGCCAGAACTATAACTAGGGCAGGTCAACTAGAGCTTTGCCCCAGGACATAGAAATTTGAAGGGTGCTGACAGCACTTGTACTGTTTCAACAACATGGGAATAATTGAACTTGACATCTAATTAGCAAGAATAATTAGTTAAAATAGAAAGCTGCCTCTCTTTCTACCTCACAATAGTCACATCTCAGGTAAGATACTCTGTGGTCTGGACTCATTACATTGTATCTCTCCCTACCTCTGTCATCAGGGCCTTCTGCAATAGTCACCTTGCAGTAGCATGCTATGAGGTCTCAGACCATAAAAGTCAGTGTCCCCATATCTTCATCTCCCCTGATTAGATAGAATCCCAAGATCTCTCTCCCACTACTTAATTCAACTAAATGTGTCTTTAAAAGCTGATTTGAAAGTGTGTTTCATATCGTTTGACCATGATTTCTAGTTATGGTTCTGATCTCTGTTTACATAATGCAAGCATTTTTCTCAATTGTAAAAGTAATGTTACAATCAGCCAATTGGATGACAATTGATATTTAATAGAAATAATAATTTGCATTCATGTAGTACTTTCAACAGAGAGCATGGTAGGGTCAAGAGAGGGCTGTCCTCAGAGTCAGTAAGATTTGAGTTTGAGTTCTACTTAATGAGACATTTGGGCTTTGTGACTCTGAGGATGCCACTGCACCTCTGAGTGCCCCAGCCCTCTAAGGCTATAAATTTTAAAGAGAGTGTATAGACAGCCAGGTAGCATATTACATAGGACGACTGCCTTAGAACCTAGAACTTGGGGACTTTGAATTTTCAATCCTTCCTGAGGAAGTTCCTTAACCTTTCTCAGTTCCAGTTTCTTCATTTGTAAAATGTGAATAGGAATAGCACCTACCTCACAGGGCTTTTGTGAGGATCAAAGGCAAATATATGTCAAAGGGCTTTGCCAGCAATAAGTGCTCTATAAATACCAGTTTTTATAATTAATAATAATTACAGGAAGAATACAATTATAATAGGATCACTTTGTGATCATACAATTGACGGGGGATGTATTTAAATTTATGAAACTTTAATGACAGTATTTCAGGCCACAAGGGTTCTTTGGAATATCTAAATATAAATGCACGCATGAATACATATGTGCACATGAATGTATATCTTTTTAAACAGATGTATCCTTCATACATCTCTATATATACATACACACATATGTAAAATGCACATATTGTATCATGCTATTTCATTAGCAAGGAGATAAATCTAGTTGCTAATGAAATTACTCTCTATATACATATATCTATAATTGTGTATATGTGGGGGGAGTGGGAGTATATGGTTGTGTCTGTATGGACAATAGACATACCTATAGTTGCAAGTGAAGTCACACCATAGAAGTAAAATAAAAAGTGAGGCAGGTATTAAATCTATGTAGCTTGTTTTTCTGCTAAACACTACAACAAAACCAAGATCTTGGAGCCTAGTTTTCTGGGGTTTGATGATGTATCTGGAGGCAAGGTCCTTCTAAACATCTAATTTATTATACAGATAACAGAATACAAGCACCACACTTTTCAAGTACAGCAGAGAAAGTGAACTCAATTTCTTTTACATAGCTGATATGATGGACAATGTGATACAATGGAAAGAGCATGGGACCGGCAGTTTTGTTATTAAATTATGTGATTTGACCAAGTCTCTTCCCCTCCTTGAAACTTCATTTTTTCTGCAAAATGGGGATAATAACATGTATTCACCCTACCTTAGAGTGTTGCTATGAGGAAAGTGCTTTGTAAACTCTAAAGAACTATTGAAATGTGAGTCATTATTGTTCAACCTTTTATGCCAGCATGGGAGAGTCAGCCCTCCATATTCTTGGATTTAAATATGAGCTTGATTTCAATAAGGTTTCTGGGACTAAGGCCTTAGGCATTAAAAGCAACTCTTGGAAATAAACACATCTTTGTGAGAACTATTAATAAACGGCAGGATGGCTCATTCACTTCACTTAGACGCATTTGTAAAGGGTGAGGGGAGTTACAAATGCAGGAAATTGAATTTCCATTTGAATAAATGTAGTGTTCTTGATAAATGCTACTGCTGGGGCTGCCACAATGGGAAAAAGGGGGTAAGTCACGGATTTTAGATCCTATTCTATATCATGTAAGCTCTTGATAATTAGCACTTTTGAAAAATTGTTCTGTACTGTCTAGTATTTGAAAGCCTAGTGGTGGTTATGACCATGCTTTCACACTGAGATGGAAGATATGGAATAGCTAAACACTTACTTTGTCTATCAGTTACCAAGTCTCTGTTGAGTTATTAGCACTCATTCAAGGTGAGTAGCCAGGAAACACATTTTAAAACAGTCATAAATACTGTTTGGTGCTAGACCATTAGCCCAACAGCTGATCTATGTATATAGTATATATAACTATATATACAACTATATATACAACTATATATATATATATGTAACTATATAAACAAGAATAACCAGTGTGGTTGGGCATACATTAGGAATGACAAGACACAGAGGTACATATTAGTAGCCTTATATAGCACAATGTTACTGGTATTCCCACTACAAATTGCTTTTGCAATTCTACCAAATCAAGAGGAAATATATGAGTGCAGGAGCAACAATAAAAGCAAGATTTCCACTTTAATGTGATAGGTCATGGAAATCTGAAGCTATCCCTTCAGTGTATATTATAGTCCCATGATCTAGAACTGCCAGAATACTACAAATTACTTGTGTGGTTCTTGGCTTTGGAAGCATTGCAAAGGATGTAGCTGTCATTGATCTTTTAAAATAAATTTATCATTGCCAATCCCTGCTTTGTTCTCTGTTTCCTTGGCAGTTTGTTAATAGTCTAGTATACAGATCTTACCTAGGTTTAAACAAAACCCAGAATACACATGTAAATGCATAAAACCACCTAAGAAAATCAGACCTGTGAAGGCACAGTGCTCTGCCTCTAAGAGTTCTCACCAGGATCTCTCACTCCCCTGCTTTTGTGAATAGTCATAGGAGAATGGCACAACCTATAAATTGAAATGTAAGAATTCCTACTTTATATTTTTCCTGACTGGATACAAGTAGACCCAGTATGGGAAAGATGCTAGAACACAAGTTTCTCAGCTAGGAGGCACGATGGACTGAGTCCTGGACCTGAAGACAGGAACTTACCTCGCCGAGTTCAAATCTTACTTGGATAATCTGTATTAACTGAGATTGTAACTTACTGTGACCCAGGGGGTGGACAGTGTTTGTATTTTCTGCTACTCCTCAAAGATGACTATAAGATATACTGAATCATATGTTTTATTTAAGACTATGTGACCACCTTAGTAATAAACTGTTATTTTGTGAATGTTATGCTTTAGTTTCTTGAATATTATGCTTTAGTTTATTGCTAAGTAAATAGAGTTCATTATACTATGTGATTAAACCCTTAAAGTTAATCACAGCAGCAGTCCTCAGGAGAGCTGCCATGATTGCCTTTACAATAATTGATAGCAAAGCTCTTCAGCAAGACTTTGAGAATGTTCTTGTATCATTTCTTCTGACCTCTGTGTGAATGCTTGCATTGTGTGAGTTCTCTGTAAAAAGTCTTTTAGGCAAATGTGCATTTGGCATTTGGACAATGTGGTCATCAGAATTATGCTCTCTGCAGCAGAGTTTGAATACTTGGAAGTTCAACTTGAGAAAGGACTTCAGTGTCTGGTATCTTATCCTGCCAAATGATGCTCAGAATTTTCCTAAGGTAATTCAAATGGAAGCAATTCAGCTTCCTGGTTTGGCACTCATATACTACTGAGGTTTCACAGGCATACTGCAATGAGGGCAGCCCAATGGCTCTGTAGACCTTCAGTTGGGTAGGCAACCTTATAACTTTTCTCTCCCATATTTTCCTTTAGAGCCTCTAAAACACTGAGCTAGTTCTGGCAACACATATGTCAATATCATCCTCTATGTGTACATCCCCGGAAAGCATAGTGCCAATGTAAGTGAACTTATCCATAGCATTCAAAATTTCTCCATTTGCCATAACTGATGGTTCCATGTTTGAATGGTGAGATGCTGGATGGTGGGGAATCATCTTTTCCTTGGTGTTAATTATCAGGCCAAAATTAGCGAAAGTAAAAGAGAATTGATGTACACTCTGTTGCATCTCAGTCTCAGATGCTGCACTGAATTCACAATCTGTGAATAAAAGTTCATCTATCAACTGTCCCTTCACTTTCGTCTTGGCTTTTAGTCTTTTCAAATTAAATAATTTACCATCAGTATGGTAGTTGACCTTGATGCCATTTTTATCCTTGTTGAAAGTATCTGACAAATTAGTGAAAAGTCATGCTAAAAAGTATAAGAGCAAGCACACAGCCCTGCTTCACTCCACTGGTGAGTGGGAAAGTGTTAAATATTCATTCATTATTCAGAACCCATGCAATCATGCCATCCAAGAACTGGTATATAATACTAATGAACTTCTCCAGGCAACAAAATTTTGCCATGATCTTCCAAAAGCCCTCACAACTGAAAGTATCAAAGACCTTGGTCAGATTGAACATCATGGATTTGTTAGACAGGTAACATCATAGTGATCATTCTTCAGCCCTTTATTAATCCATGCTGACTCTCAGATAGATAACCATCTTCCCAGTGAAGGATCAGTCTATTAAAAGAGGAATCTGACAAGAATCTTGTCAGCAATGACTAAGAGATAGAATCCCCGCTTCCACCTGTGATGTCACAGAACAAACTATTTCCTTCTCTTTCTTGGAGATGAAAATGGAGGCACATCCTTGAACTCTTGGAGGATAGCCTCCTCTTGAAATATAACCCAGAAGATTTCAACTAGCTTTTGTATGAGCAGTGGACCATTTGCCTGATAAATCTCAGCTAGAATAAAATCAGCACCAGGTGCTTTGCCACACGAGAGGAGATTAATGGCACTTGAAACCTGTTCTTCAGTTAGAAGTTTGGCTGGAGAGAGAATGACTTCAACCGAAGGTGTTTGGTCAATGGCTTCACTGGTTGATGACAGTCTACTGAGAACACTATGGAAGTGTTCAGCCCATCTCTCTAGGATCATGTCCTCATTACTAATCAGTGTAGCTCCATCAGCACTGAGTAGTTGAGATGAGTCTTTAACCCATAAATAGCCTTCAGGACATTATAGAAGCACTTTGGGTTGTTACTAACAGTTTGAGACTAAATTTCATCTGCCATTTTACTGAGCCAAGTATCCTGAATCTCTCTAAGCTTCACTTGTACTTTACTTTTTATGTAGTTGAAGCCTGCCTTTCTAGAGGTGGATGAACTATCCTGCTGATAAATCCTGTGGAGATTTTATTTTTCATTTAGTAGCTTCTGAATTTCTTCATCATTTTCATCAAACCAATCCTGATAGATGTGAGTGTTCTGGCCCAGATGAGTAAATGCAGTGCTGTATACCAAATATCTGAAAGCTGCCTGCTCCTTTTCTTCTCCACTTTTGCCAATCATACGTGGGCTCAGCTTTTCCTCCAAGTTAGTAACAAATTGTTTGAGCACAGGGAACTCTAATCTGTTAACATGGAGTATTCTAGTAGTTGTCATGCCTGGGAGGCCCTCCTTTTGTTGAATGTGAATATTTAGTTTGGAGAGGATGAGTCTATGATTGGTCCAGCACAATTATACACATCACCTTCATCACTCTCACATCCTGTCTGTCTCTTCTCCTGATGACATATACTCTATTAAATGCCAATGTTTGCTATGAGGGTGCATCTGTGAAATTTTATTGTGTTTAGGTAAAGAGAAGACAGTATTGGTGATGAGAAGATCATGAGATACACAAGTCTTCAGTAGTGATTATTGCTTGTAATGGCAAGCAAAGAAGTACTTAGCACCTTGTTTCAGCTACTTAAGTATTTAGCATCTTGTTTGAGCCCCTTGTGATTTGAAGGTGGGAGGAACTTGCTGACACAACAGGAATGGTGAGAGAGGAAGGAGAACCACCACATAAAAGGAGGAGCACAAGCTGGGACAGAGCAGAACTGAGAAAGAGAACACTTGTGATGGTTTGCATTCTGTTTGTCTGTTCTGTCTGTGTTGATTTGTGTTTGTGATACTTTGTACAGAAGCCCTGGTACCTTACTGCCGGTTCAGAAGCCCTAAAAGAGGATTTTCTGATTGTCTATTTACAGAAGTGCTGGAAGAGGGTTTCAGAGGTCCTGGGACTATAATTATGATTTGTGTTGATTTCTCAGACCTTGTTTGTGGGTCCGTGTTCATTTCACAGGCAGATAATGAATTGATGATGGTGCTGTCAATGTGTTATTTTGGCTCTATCAAGCTTTGTCTTCCCAGAAACAGAAACTGAAAAGGACTTGAGGTGGACTGGATATTGTGAACTTTAATATGGAATGGGAACTGGACAGGGAGCTGGATGAGCAGCTGAATAAGTTGCTGGATGGGGAGCTTCCTGCCTGTGAATCCAGGTGACGGTTGGGTGAATTCAGGCAAAAGCTGGGACAATGTAAAAGGAACCACGGAATTTGGGAGCCAGCCTCCAGCCAAGATGAAAACACCTCTCCTTGGGTATTTAGTGTTGACTGACAAGATCATGATTTACTGTGACCAAGGGGTGGCAGAACTTTTTACTCTGTACCTTGTACCTCTTAAGGATGATCAAGTTAAGGATGATTAGAAGCTAGTCCCAAATCAAGACTAAAGAAAATTTTCTGACTGAGATATCAAGACATTGTGTCCTAGGGGTGGCCAAATCCATATAAATAAATTTGGACAAATAAATAAAAATGGATAAATAAATCCATTGTGGCCTAAGCCAAATCAAATGAGAGTAATGTTGACTCATTCCCTTTCACCTTCCTGTTCTTCCCCTCCTTTGTATTTTGTATACTGAATGATATCTTTTGTTTAAAACTATGTGACCACTTTAATGTTAAGTTGTTATATTATATCATTGTGAATGCTGTACTTTGGTTTCTGTGAATGTTTTGCTTTAGTTTACAGCTGAATAAATAGAGAATTCACTATACTATGTGATCAGAACCTTAAAACTATTCACAGCAGCAGTCCTCTGGAAAGCTGTTCATGGTTGGCTTTACATTGCTCTTGTTGTTTCTGACTCCATTCCTCCTAAACATTTCCTGAAATGTTTGATAGTCTATGCCTACTCTATGCCAGAATTATAAGCTTGTCCTCATTCAGGACATTGATGATGAGGATCTCTAGGTTCCCATAATTTTTTTTCTTTGCTCTCATCAGGGTTTGTCATGGTGGTATCATGTACATTGATTATGGCAGTGTGGCCCTTTCCTACAAGTAGCAATCACATTGTAATAAGTCTACCATTCACTCCTTTGGGGAGGCATACAAGTTTGTTGACTAGATTAGATTTGATGGTGAAACTTACAACAGCTTCACAATGATCTTTATCACAGCAACCATTCCAGAACAACATGTATCTAGCTCTCGCTTCGGTAAGCAGGTCTTCATTTGCCCACCTTGTTTCACTCAGGGCTGTGAACTGAATATAATACCTAATGAGCTCTCTTGCAATAGGAAGAGCCCATCTTTCAGGTCTACTCAATTTTGTATTATTCAAAAGTGCACACACCTTCCATGTAGCAATGATGAATGGAAATATCTTTGCACATGGTAGAATCCCCACCTTCTGTGGAAGGTGGACTAGTGTTATGTAAGATCAAGCTTAATTAGCTTAATTAGTCACTTGTCTAGATTCACAATTACTAAGTATCATTAATCACTACATACAATCTTTAGAAAATTACACAAACCCTCCACCCCTCAGTGTCTAGAAAACTTCAATTTCATCATGCATCGAAGGGGAGACTTTTTCTTCATCTTGACTCAGGGTGGTCTCTCAGATTCCCTGAATCCCTTTCCATGGTCCCAGCTCCTACCTGAATCCACCAGTCACCTGGATTCAGAGGCAGAAAGCTCCCGGGTTCTCATCCAGTCCACCAGGCAGTTCTTGGTATACACTGAAGTTTGCAGGGTCCAGCACATCTCAAAACCTTCACCACTTCTGTTGCTGGGAACTGAAGGGTCAACTAAGCCACAAACAAACAAAGTCTTAGCATCCTGGTCATGTTTCTTCAGTCCTCCAGCAGTTCAGCTGGCCCTAGGACCCAGAAGGAATCTCAGACTTCCAGGAGGCCTTCCAGGCCACAACAGCTTCAGCCTTTGCCAGATTCTGGTCCCACAGAAAACTCCAACTCAGTTCTCAGTCCAGTGGGCCCAGCTAGCAGATTCTGGGACAATCCTGCTTCTTCTGCCAGGAGCAAAAATTTTTGATTCTTATTCTTTGTCTCTGGAATTCCTCTTATACATACACACACACACACACACACACACACACACACACACACACACACAATCTCCTGTCTCAGCCAACCCCGTCCTGCCATGTCAGCAACAGGAGACAGAGTTATTGCCCTTTGTTCACACAGGAGACAGAGTTCATACCTTCTGCTTCTTTCACACAGGAGACAGAGTTCACACCCTCTGCCTCTTACACAGAAGTACTTAGCCCTTAGTTACTAAGGACCAAGTACCTGCTAAATTAACTACCTTACAACCTGGGAACTCTGGAACTTGGCTATAATATTCCTAGGAATTTTCTATTTTGTATCTCTTTCAAGAGGTGTAAAGTGAATTCTTTCAATTTCTATTTTGCCCTCTGGTTCTAGGATATCAGGGCAATTTTCCTTGATAATTTCTTGAATGATGATTTCTAGGCTCTTTTTTTGATCATAGCTTTCAGGTAGTCAATAATTTTTAAATTATCTCTCCTGGATCTATTTTTCAGGTCAGTGGTTTTTCCAATGAGATATTTCACATTGCCTTCTATTTTTTTTTTCATTTGTTTGGATCCCTTTTATTGTATCTTAATTTCTCATAAAGTCATTAGCTTCCATTTGCTCCAATCTAATTTAGAAGGAATTGCTCTCTTTGGTGAGTTTTTGAAATTCTTTTTCAATCTGGCCAATTCTGCTTTTTAAGGCATTTTTCTCCTCATTGGCTTTTTGGGACTGCTTTGCCATTTGAGTTAGTCTATTTTTTAAAGTGTTATTTTCTTCAGTATTTTAGGTCTCCTTTAGCAGGCTGTTGACTCACTTTTCATGATTATCTTGCATCATTCTATTTCTCTTTCCAATTTTTCCTCTACTTCTCTTACTTTGTTTTCAAAATTGTTCTTGAGCTCATCTATGATCTGTAGCCAATTCATACTTTTCTAGGAGGCTTTTGATGAAGGAATTTTGACTTTTGTTGTCTTCCTCTGCTTCTATGTTTTGATCCTCTTTGTCCTCCAAAAAACATTTTATACTCTGATTGTGCTTCCTCATTTTGCTCATCTTGCCAGCCAATTACTTGGCCTTTAAGCTCTTTGCCATGGTAGAACTCTGCTTCCAGACTGGAGAGTGCTCTGTCCCAAATTTCTGGGGTTTTGTGCAGCTATTTTCAGAGCTTTTTTTCCAGATGTCTGCCTCAGAACCGTGAGGAGGACACCCTCTCTACAGCCACCACAAGTTCTGCCATGCTAGCACTCCTCATCCCAGATCTGCCATCCAAGGCTATGACCCAATTCCAAGCAGACCAAAGCAAGAGCAATTACCCTCTGAATGGTCATTTGATCCCCCTACAATCTGTAGGCCTACAGCATAGGAGGCAGCCACACACCAGTTGCAGCTGCTGCCACCACCCCACCACCTCCACCACCCCAGGGCCAGGGGCCAGACATCACTCTTCTCTTACCTACTTCCAAGAGAGTTCCCCACTGACCTTTTACTTTCACTTTGGCATTTATGGGTTGAGAAGTCTGGAAACTGCCACAGCTACTGGTGAATCAGTCCCCTAAAACCTGCTCCATAGGTATGGGCTGACACGGTTCATGTGGTACTGTGCTTGGTTCCCAGTTTGGTGTGATAGAACCTTCCTGTTGGTCTGCCAGGCTGCCTTCGGTCTCTCTGTCACTTTGTCACTAGTGTAGCTGTAAAATTTGTTTAGAGTTTTGTTGTTTTTTTTTTTAACAGGTATTAGAGGTGGTTGGAGTAGGAGCTCAAGCAAGTTCCTGCTTTTACTCCTCCATCTTGGCTCTGTCCCAGTATTGTCAATATCTAACCAAGCTCTAAACTCTCCAGAGTTTCTGTTTCAGCCCCCTTCATGGTTGTTGGAAAAAAATTCTTTTCATCCACCCATTCTATCAAGGGATGTCATTACATTCTTGGGATAGACACCCCTCTAACTTACTACCAAGTTTGAGGCCTGTCAATTACCTTCAACCTGATTTAGCCTATCTGTCAAGCTAGGGGTGTGGTCACTGCCATGCTACCTCTACCACTACTACTACTAGTAATGATAACAATAATAATAATAATAATAATAATATTCATATATTCTGCCCAGCCAAAAAATATGTTGAATTATAGACACCAAATTCTAACATACTTGGTTCAGGTAAAATATGTATAGAAGAGGAATACTAGTTTGTTAAAAGTACTCAAAACCATTCCACATTAAGATTTAGTCACAGAATTTGAAGTGTTTAACCTGGAGAACAGAGAACTTATAAATTATAAATGGGGTAGTAGGAGAACCACTCTCCTAATACTGGATCCTCAGAGAAGTACTCCAAATTCTAAGAATTCTGTAAGTCAGCCCCATTCAAAATCTTGGCTCATAAGTGCCTACCAAATTCTGTTTTTACCAGAATGCCAGAAGATACTTCTGTTCAAATAAAAGACATTTAATCCAACACTATAGCAAATAAAACAACAAGAAAAGCTTCCAACAAATATATGGGGCATATAGATTTTCACACTATAAGCAGGAGGGTACACACACACACACACACACACACACACACACACACACACACACACATAGCACAGAATAAATTTTAAAAATGACCATGCACAGAGGGCAATTATGAAGTAAATAGTTATGTCCAGAGAGTACAAGTGAAGAGACAGACACTGTCTGGTCAGGACAATTATAGCCAGGGCTACTGACAAGAATGATGAGAATTAAGGAATTAATTAGTAGAATAATGTTCATCAAAAATGAAAGTGACTATTAGAATGTCACAAGGATATAGCCTTGTCCTTTGCTTTGGGACTGCAAAGCCACCAATGCCCTCTAATGATGCCATCACTCCTTGTAGTTTGATGTTGCCCATCATATATGTCTTCCATTGGTCTTGTAGTTGATTCTCTGTATAGTTTCCAAACAATTTGGGGGCTTCATCTTTTTAGCACCAGTCTTGGGTAACTTGAGCTCCTTTGTGTTAGGATGGAGTGATTAGAAACACTCTCCTTCCTAAAGGTAGACTGAGCATTTTTCTAGTCATTTATGAGCCATTAAATTCATAAAACTGGCTTCCAGAATAAAAGTTAGACAGAAGATCCCCAAGCTCATCTTTTAATTCACTCCATCTTTTGCCAAATAAGTCATTTTTTCATTAAATCTATCTAATTTAGTAGGAACAATTCTTTTTCAAAAATATTTTATTTTTTTTCTAATTACATGTAAAAATACTTTTAACATTCTTTTAAAAACAATTTTGAGTTCCAAACTCTCCCTCCTTACCTTTCCAAGATGGTAAGCAATTTGATATGGGTTATATATGTACAATCATGCAAAATATTTCCATATTAATCATGCTGTGAAAGAAAACACATACCAAAAAAAAACTACCTACTAATAAATATAAAGGTTTTTTTTTTAAGTATTATTTGACCTGCATTCAGATTCCAACAGTTTTTCAGAATTGGTTTGGATGGCTGCATTGCTAAGAATAATTAAGCCTTCACAGTTGACTATTATAAAATATTACTGTTACCATGTACAATGTTCTCCTGGTTCTGCTTATCTCATTTGGCTTCAGTTCATTTAAGTACTTTCTAGGTTTTTCTGAAAGCATCCTGCTCACCACTTCCATTACTTTCATATACCATGACTTGTTCAGCCATTCCCCAATTGATGGACATCTCATCAATTTGCAATACTTTGCCAACGCTAAAATAGCTGCCCTGAATATGTTTTTGTATAAATAGGTACTTTTCTTTCTTTTTAAAAAATCTCTTTGGGATATAGACCTAACAGTGGTTTTGCAGGATCAAAAAGGATGCAGGGTCTTGTAGCCCTTTGGGCATAGTTCCAAGTTGCTCTCCAGAATGGTTGAATCAGTTCATAATTCAATAAACAGTGCTTTTGCGTCCTAATTTTTCCACACCCTCTCCAATGTTTGTCATTTTCCTTTTCTGTCATATAAGTCAACCTTATAGGTGTGAGGTGGTACTTCAGAGTTGTTTTAATCTTACTTTCTATAATCAAGAGTGATTTAAAGCATTTTTTCTTATTAGTATAGGTAGTTTTGATTTCTTCACCTTAAAACTGCCTCTTTCATATCCTTTGGCCATTTCTCAACTGGAGAATGATGTGTTTTCTTATAAATTTCACTTAGTTCCCTAAATATTTGAAAAATGAGGTCTTTATCAGAGACACTTGCTATAAATGTTTTTCCTTCTGCTTTCCTTCTAATCTTGACTGAATTGGTTTTGTTTGTGCACATTTTTAAATTTAATATAATCAAAATTACACATTTTACATCTTGCAATGCTCTCTAACTCTTCATTTATCATAAATTCTTCCTTTCCAAATAGATCAGACAAGTAAACTCTTCCATGGTCTCCTGATTTGCTGATTCACTCTTTATGTCTAAATCATGTATTCATTTTGACTTTATTTTGGTATACAGTATAAGATGGTGGATTATACTTAGCTTCTGCCATACTGTTTGTTTTCCAAGCAATTTTTGTCAAGGAATGATTTCTTGTTCCAAAAGCTTGGATCTTTGACTTTGCCAAAAATTAGATTATTCTGGTCACTTACTACTGTTTATTTTGTACCTAATCTATTCTACTCATCTACCACTTTATTTCTTAAGCAGTACCAGACTGTTTTGATGATTACCATTTTATACTTTGAGATCTGGTATGGCTATTCACATTCTTTCCCCATTAATTCCCTTAATATTCTTGACCTTTTGTTCTTCCAGATATTTTTTTTCTATTACCTTAAGTAACTCCATAAAATATTCTTGGTAGTTCAACTGATATGGCACCAAATAAGTATATTAATTCAGGTAGAATTGTCATGTTTAGTATATTGGCTCAGCCTACCCATGAGTACCTGGTATTTTTTCCAATCTTTAGATCTAACTTTATTTGTATAAAGTGTTTTGTAATTGTACTATAAGAAAAAAATCCTGAATTTGGATTGGCAGAAAGACTTGAAGTATTTTATATTGTCTACAAATATTTAAACGGAATTTCTCTTTCTGTTTCTTCCTGCTAGACTTTGTGGGTAATATTTTATATTCTGCAAATTTGTTAAAGTTGTTAATTATTTCAACTAGTTTTTTATTGATTATCTAGGATTTTCTAAGAACACCATTATATCATCTGGAAAGAGTGATAGTTTGGTTTCCTCATTGCCTATTCTGCTATCATCAATTCCTTTTGGTATGTTGTCTCATTGCTGTCATTCTCTTTAATGAAATTACTGATCTTTTCTATGATTTGTTCTTTTACCTATGCATTCTTTAGGATTAGATTATTTAGTTTCTGATTAATTTAATCTATTTTTTCCATAAACCTTTACTGAATGTAATTTTTATTGAGTTAGGATCTGGTAAAGGATATATTTAATATTTCTGCTTTTCTCTATTTGGTTACTAGGTTTTTTATGCCTAAATACATGGTCATTTTTTTGTATAGGTGCCATGTACTACTGAGAAAAATATATATTTCTTTTTATTCCCATTCAGTTTCCTCCAGAGGTGTATTATATCTAACTTTTCTAAAATTATATTCACCTCTTTAACTTCTTTATTGTTTGTTTTGTAGCTAGATTTATCTAATTCTGAGAGTGGAAAGTTGCAATCCCCCCACCCCCTAGTATAGTTTTACTGTCTATTTCCTCCTGTAACTAAATTTAACTTTTCCTTAAAGAATTAGGATGCTATAGGCAGACTTAAGAAAAACTTACATGAACTGATGCTGTGTAAAGTGGGCAGAACCAAAACATTGTACACAGTCTCAGCAACATTGTGTGATAACTAACTTTGTTAGATTTAGCTCTTCTCAGCAATGCAAGGATCTAAGACAACTCCAAAAGACTCATGATGGAAAATGCTATCCAAGTCTGGAACAACAACCTTGGAGTTTGAATGCAGATGGAAGCATACTATTTGCTCTCTCTCTCTTTTTTATTTTTTTGTTTCTTCTTACGGTTTTGCTCATGGGTTATAATTCTTCTTTACAACATGACTAATGCAAAACTATGTTTAATATGAATCTATATGTATAGCCAATATCAGATTGCATGCCATCTTGGGGAGTGGGGAGGGGAGGAAAAGAGAGAAAATTTAGAACTCAAAATCTTATGAAGTGAACATTGAAAACTAAAAATAAATAAATAAAGTTAATTTTAAAAATAATTTGGATGCTATACCATTTGGTGCACATATGTTTAGTAATGATGATATTTCATTGTCTATGGCAGTGCTTCTTAAACTGTGGGTCACTGAATGTAGGGGGTCAAAAAATTGGCAACAGTAAAAGGTTTCTGAATTCCCAATGACCAAAACTTAATTCAAAATCAAATGTGTAATGAATCCAAAGTGTTTCTGGCAGTTCTTGCTTATGTCGCATCATGCAACTTCACTGCAGCCTTGGTTCTGCACATACAATGTATACTTTGCACCGTGTATGCCATCACACCACATAGTGCCAATGAATGCTGCCAGAAACAACTCAGCTCAGATTTGAGACTATTGTATGTTATGAATTGCAGTGTTTTTACTGTGCATACAAAGTCTTCTTCTCTTATGGAAACGTAAAAATTTAATTATGGAAAATAAAGACATTTAATATTTTTCTACCATCATTCCTCAACATGTAAGTGTCAAATTAGTATATCTTTGAATTGTATTGTTAGGATATTTGATGTTAAAATTTGCCATTATCTCCTTCTTTTATAGAAACATAAGTGTTTAATTGCAGCAAGTACAGACAAAAGCTTTTTAATAATATTTCTCTACCATCGCCACTGTATGTGTATCTAAGTGTAAACATCACTTTTCTTTTAAAATTAAGTACAAATATATGTAATTTCATATTCTAAAGCTAGTATTTATTTGAGAAATTACTAGCAATATTTATATTTTAGGACAGAAATATTTTTCAGCTATGGATAAGTGCTAAATTTAGACAGAAGAAGTAAAGATACTGATTTACAATGCTACAGAATCTTCTCTACCAGGTTGTAGTGAACCTAAATTGACAAGAAAAAGAAAACATGTCTAATTGTTTTTGCAATATGAATTTACTTCTAATAATGATGATCATGTGGAAAAACCTCTTTCCTTAATTTGTAATAAAGTTTTGGCTGCAGAGAGCATGAAACCAGCAAACTAAAATGACATCTTAATACCAAGCAGGTGGCATACTGCAATAAACTAAAGGAATATTTTGAATGACTTTTAAAATCTTCAAATAAAGAAAAACAATGTTTTGAGAAATTTGTTACTGTCAATGAAAACTTCCTATTTAATTGCAAAAACTAAAAACCCCATGTGATAGAAGATCTCATGTTACCTGCTGCTATTAAAATGTCAGAATAGTTCATGGAAAGATGTATGAGGATGAAATTCACACAATTCCTTTATCAAATGATACTGTTTCCAAAATAATTCCTGAAAGTTAGTAGTGACCAATTCCAGCAGCTCATTACTTGGCTTAAAGGCAGTCCAAAGTTTGCAATTCAGTCAAATGAAACAACTGATATTTCAAAATAGCACAGTTGCTACTTTCTATGAGATATGGTTTTGAAGGAAGTGTACATGAGGAATTATTGTTTTGCCCCTTTGTAAAAGTACACAAGAGGCGAAGATATAGATAGAAATAGATAAAGATCTAGATATAGATAAATAGATATAAAAAAAGTCAGTGGATTTTTCACAAATGGAAGTATAAGGTGCAAAAATTGTGTTGGAGTTCATACAGACAATGCTGGAGCAATGAAGGGCAAGAATGTTGGATTTCTAGCTATTATTCACAGTATGATGAATCGGGAGGTACTGTAATGGTAATGGAATTTAAAGATTCCCCCTGTATTGGCTTGGTTTTCAGGTTGAATGTTAAAACTCAGAGTTTGTGAATCCCATTTGTGGGATGGACTTGTTGACATGAAGAGAGAGGGCTGAACTGGGAGGAGCTGGTGCTATGGATTTAGCAAGAAGCCCAAGCAGAGAGAAGTCCCAAGTAGAGGAGGCCAGAAGAATTTTGGGGGAGCAGTATTGTGGAGGCAGAGAGAGAGAGGAGAATTGCTGGGGGCCAGAGTTGCAGAGAGAGAGAGAGAGAGAGAGAGAGAGAGAGAGACTGCTGAGGGCCAGTTGGAGCTGCCCAGGACTTTTGAGAACTGCCACCTGGAGCTGCCAAGAACTGAGGAGGCATGGCTGTGTTGCCAGTATTTTGTCTGTCTGTTTTGATGTTTTTTTGCCAGATGCGTCTGCTGGTGAAGGACAGTGCTGTTGTTGCAGAGGTCCTGGAAACTTGCTATTGGTTCAGAAGCCCTGAAGAAGGATCTATTTGTTGTATGTGTACAGAAATCCTGGAAGATGGTCTTGCTGATGTTTTCAGGTGTTCTGGGACTGTCCTGCAGGTAAAGAGGGACTTGATGAGGACACTGGCAATGTATATTGTGGCATTATTAAGCTTTGTCTCCGCACGAACAGAGATTGCTGAGTACTTGCCTCCTGTAAAGACGAAGACAAGACCACTCCTGGGGTATTAAATGCTGTGATGATATCCTAACCTTGTTGTAGCTTAAGGGTGGATGGCCTTTTGTGCTCTCCTTCCCCTTTTGAGAAAGTGCTTGACGTTAATGGATGATATTGTAATTCAGTTGTGATCCAGGGGTGGGAAACCTTTGACTTTTTGTGCTCTGTGATTGACCAAATGAATGTACTTTATTTATGATTGGAAACTAATCTCCATTTGAGAAGAGACTAAATGAATGTACTGCCCCAAAGAGGGATACTTTGACTACTATACTGGGCAGGGGTGGGATACTTGGACCTTGGTACTTTGCAATTGAACTGAGGACTTACTGAATTATTGAGTTATCCTATATTTTGATTTTCTGTGGATGTTTTGCCTTGATCTGTCACTGAATAAATGGAGTTTGCTATGCTGGTATTCCAAACCTTGGAATTTGCATTTGTTTGGCATTACAGGTACTCATAGCCAAAAAACAAAAACAACAAAAAAAAGAAAACAAAAATCACCAGAGTTAAATGTTGTGCTTCATGATAGTATCACAATCATTAACTTAATTGAAGGCCCTGCCCTTAATAGTCATTAGTTTTCAAACATGTGGTAAGACATAGACTGATTACAAAAGCTTGTTACTACACACAGAATTAAGGTGGTTCTCAAGAGGGTGGTTTAAACAAATTATCAAAATTGAAAGATGAAGTTGTTATATTTTTGACTGAGCAGAAATCTGATTTTGTTAATTTTTTCACATTGACTTATGACTTTCAAAATTGTTATTTGTCAGATGTTTCCTTTTTTTATTTGTTAAAATTTTTTTTTAGTACTTTCCCCCAGTTACAAATTTTTTAAAAAATTTTTTAACATTCCTTTTAAAAACTTTGAGTTCCAAATTCTCTCCCTTTGTTCCTACCAAAGCCACCCCTTCAAGAAGATAAGCAATTCAATATAAGTAATACATGTGTAGTCATGCAAAACATACCCATAATAGCCACACTGTGAAAGAAAACAGAGACAAGGAAAAAAAACTCATGAAAAATAAAGTAAAGAAAAAAAGTATGCTTCAGTGTGGTATTCAGGAACCATCAGTGTTTTCTCTGGCAATGAACAGCATTTTTCATTGTAAGTCCTTCAGAATGGTCTTAGATTGTTGGATTGCTGAGAATTGCTAAGTCATTCACAGCTGATCATTTTACAATATAGCTGTTACTTTGTACACAATACATTTGACTTTGCATTAGCCCATGCAAGTCTTTCCATGTTTTTCCTAAAAGCTTCCTGCTCACCATTTCTTATAGCACCATAGTATTCCATCATAATTACATGCCACAACTTATTCAGCCATTCCCCATTTGATGAGCATCCCCTCAACTTCTAATTCTTTACCTCCAGAAATCAGCCGCTATATAATTTTTGCACATATAGGTCCTTTTCCTTGTTGTTTTGTACCTCTTTTTGGGATACGGAACTACTAGTGATATTTCTAGGTCAAACGGTATGCTTGGTTTTATAGCCCTTTGGGCATAGTTCCAAATCTCTCTACAGAGTAGTTGAATTAGTTCACAACTCCACCAACAATGCATTAAAGTTTCACTTTTCCCATATTCTCTCCAACATTTGTCATTTAGTTTTTCTCTCCTATTATCCAATCTAATAGGTATAAAGTAGCACCTCAGAATTATTTTAATTTGCATTTCTTCAATCAACGAGTTAGAGAATTTTTTTAATATGATTATTGATAGCTTTGATGACTTCATCTGGAAAATGATCATATCTCTTGACCATTTATCATTTGGAGAATGACTCTTACTTTTATAAATTTGACTCAGCTGCCTATATTTTTGAGAAATTTGTCTTCATCAGAGAAACTTGTTTCAAAACTTTTTCACAGTTATTATTGCTCCCAATATTTCCCTACATCCTTAACCCCCTCCCCATCTATTCTATTCTATCTCTCCTTTCACCCTGTTTCTCCTCCAAAGTATTTTCTTTGTGGCTACCCTTTTCCCCAATCTGTCCTCCTTTCTATCACCACCCCCTTCAATCATCCCCTCCTTCTCCCTTTCCCTGCTACTTTCCTGCAATTAAGACAGATTTCTATACCCAATTGAAGGTGTATATGATTCCCTCTTTCAGCTAATTCTGATGAGAGTAAGATTCAGTCACTCCCTCTCAACTTCCCTCTTGTTCTCTTCCACTGTGAAAGCTTTTCCTTGCCTTTTTTAAATGAGATAATTTATGTTATTGTAGCTCTCCCTTTCTCTCTCACCAAGTACATCTCTCTCACCTCTTAATTTTATTCTTTATATATATCATCCCTTCATATTCAACTCTCACACATGCCTTCTGTCTATATATACTCCTTCTAACTACCCTAATAATGAGAAAGGTCTTATGAGTTATAAATATTATCTTTCCATGTAGGAATATAATCAGTTTAAAATTATTAATTCCATTATGATTTCCCTTTCCTCTTTACCTATTTATGCTTCTTTTGAGTCTTTTACTTGAAAGTCAAATTTTCTGTTCAGCTCTGGTCTTTTCATTAAGAATGCTTGAGGGTGGCCTCAGACACTTAACACAAAAACTAGCCATGTGACCTTGGGCAAGTCACTTAACTCTAATTGCCCTACCTTCCGCCCTCCAAAAAGCAAAAAACAAAAAAAAATGCTTGAGGGGCAGCCAAGTGGTCCAGTGAATAGAGCACCAGTCCTGCAGTCAGGGGGACCTGAGTTCAAATCCAGTCTCAGGCACTTAACACTTACTAGCCATATGACCTTGGGCAAGTCACTTAACTCCAATTGTCCCATTTTCCCCCCTCCAAAAAGAAAAAATAAAAGAATGCTTGAAAATCCTCTATCTCAGGAGCAGAGCCAAGATAGTGGCATAGGAGCAGCAACATATTGCAGCTCTCATATAGCCACCCCAAAATACCCATAAAATATGACTCTAAACTAATCCTAAAACTCCAAAACGCACACAAATATATTTTCCACTAAACTCAGCTTGGCTCTGAGGAACCATATCAGCACTGCGAACCAAAACCAGCCTGGCCTGAAGCCCTGGCTGAGCCCCAGGGGTGGCTGGACAAGAGGAGCGGCTGGAGCTTTGGGTAAGGGGATTGGCTGCAGCTGCAGCAGTGTTCAGAACTAGGTCAGTGAGGCTTGCGAGGTCATGGGAGAAAAGCGGTCCAGACAAAACGCCTCCAGGGCTGGAAAGCGAAAGGCAGAGGTTTTGCACCCGCCTCCGCATTGCAGCTTCTGCACCCTGGGCCTGCAGACTGCAGGAGGACCAAGCGATCGTTCAGAGGCCAAATGCTCTTGCGTTGAGTGGCCTGCATCTGGATTGTGGTCTTGGGCTTTGGTCCTGTGGGTCTTCTTTGTCCAGTGAGCCAGAAGTGGGAAAGGGACCCAGCACCTTCCTGAGAGCTACAGCAGCCAGGAGGACCCCAGTGATTTGGGACAGAGCTTTCCCTTCTGGAAGCAGAGTCCCACAGAGATTAAAAAAAAAAATCACAGACTGACCAACCATGAGTAAGAATAAGCATAAGAAGCAAAGTAAGAACAGCTCCCAAACCCTAGATTCCTTTTTTGGGGAAAAGAAAGATCATGGCAGAGAAAGGGAGGAGGAAAGTGCAGCCAGAGCTCCCCCACCAGGGGCTTCCTATAAACATGAAGATTGCCTTGAAGCTAGAGATGAGCTGAAGAAGGATTTTGAAGACCAAATAAGAGAAGTGGAAGAAAAATTGGGAAGCGAAATAAGAATGTTGCAAGAAAATCATGAAAAGAGAGTCAGCAATCTGACTGAAGAAATTAACACCCTAAGAAACAGATTAACTCAAATGACAAAAGAGACCCAAAAAGCCAATGAGGAGAAGAATGCCTTAAAAAGTCGACTTTGCCAGATGGAGAAAGAATCTCAAAAGTACTCTGAAGAGAATAATTCCGTCAAAATTAGAGTGGAGCAAATGGAAACAAATGACTTCATGAGAAATCAAGATACTATCAAACAGATCCAAACAAATGAAAAAAAATGGAGGGCAATGTGAAATATCTCCTTGAAAAAACCACGGACCT
>CM053581.1:57021204-57023704 GCA_028627135.1 Pseudochirops cupreus
GGAGAGGTTCTGCATAATTTCACACGTTCATCCTGTATTTGATTGCTTGTCCTTCCAGTAGGGGTGGGTGATGAGGGAGGAAGAGAAAATCTAGAATCTAAAGTTCTATAATCAAATGTTAAAAATATATATGTATATATATACATATATATATATATGCAATTATTATTATTATTATGGTTAACTACATCCAACTGGAACTTGAGATATGCAGGCACTGTGGTTGGGTGAGGGGAGAAGACATAGGAGAGAGTCGATTGGGGGAGGGGAGATACACTAGGATGGCTGTTTTGGGACAGTGGGTGGGGGAAAAATGGGGAGAAAATCTGTAACTCAAAATCTCGTGGAAATGAATGATGTAAACTAAAATAAAATTTAAAAAAAAAAAGAAAAGAAAATCCTCTATCTCACTGAATGTTCATTTTTCCCCCTGAAGGCTTATACTCACTTTTGTTTGGAAGGTGATTCTTGGTTGTAATCCAAACTCCTTTGCCCTCTGGAATATCATATTCCAAGCTCTCTGATCTTTAATGTACCCTGACTCTGGCTCCACCATACTTGAATTATTCCTGACTGCTTGTCATATTTTCTCTTCGACCTAGAAACTTGGGAATTTTACTACAATATCCCTGGCACTTTTCATTTTGGGATCTCTTTCAGGAGGTGATCAGTCAGTTACTTCAATTTCTATTTTATCCTCTGGTTCTAGAATCTTAGGATACTTTTCCTTGATGATTTCCTGATATATGCCATATAGGTTCTTTTTTTAATTTTGATCATGGCTTTAAGGTACTCCAATATTTTTAAATTATCTCTCCTGGATCTATTTTCTAGGTCAGTTTCTTTTCCACTGAGATATTTTACATTGTCTTCTTTTTTTTTTCATTCTTTTCGTTTTGTTTCATCATTTCTTGATTTCTCGTGTCATTAGCTTCCATTTGCTCCATTCTAATTGTTGAGGAATTATTTTCTTCAGTGAGCTTTTGGACCTCCTTTTCCATTTGGCCAATACTACTTTTTAAGGCATTCCTCTCCTCATTGGCTTTTTGGACCTCTTTTACCATTTAGCTAGGTCTGTTTTTTAAGGTGTTATTTTCTTCAGTATTTGTGTGTGTGTGTGTCTCCTTTACTAAGCTATTTACTCATTTTTCATGATTTTCTTGTACCACTCTCATTTCTCTTCCCAATTTTTCTTCTACCTCTCTTATTTTATTTTCAAAACCCTTTTTGAATTCTTCCATACCTTAAATCCACTTCATATTTTTTTGGAGGCTTTGGATGTAGGAGCTCTGACTTCATTGTCTTCTGAGTGTGTGTTTTGATCTTCCTTGTCACCATAATAATTATCTTTATGCAGAATTTTTTCTGTTTCCTCATTTTTCCGGCCTATTTTTTGTCTTTTGACTCTTTGCTAAAGAGGTACTTTGCTTCGAGGGTGGAGGTTGCACCATTCCAAGCTTCAGAATTTTTGTGCAACTGTTTTCAAAAATAGTTCTACAGATCTGCAAGTTTTCAGTTCTTTCAAAGTGGTATGATCTAAATAGAGGTGTTTGTTATTCTCCTGGCCTGTACCCTGGTCTGTGAGTGACCACAAGTATTCTTTTCTGCTCAGTAACTGTAATAAGGGTTCATGATCCACTGAGGCCACAAGTTCTGGTGTGGTAGTGCTAAGTGCAACTAAGATCCAAGCATGGGAAAAGCAACAGGGTCCTGCCCCCAGTGCCAGCAAAGAGACCCCTGTAATATCCTTCTGACCAATTGTTTGATCCCCTTATTATCTGTAGCCTGATCTGATCAACTACCACTAATTCAGTCATTCCCAAGGCCTGCTCCTGGTTTGCTGGGGCTTGATCTGTGTCAGCACAGCCCACACTAGACTATGTTTCATTCTTGGCCTGGTGTGACAGACCTTTCCTACAAACCTTCTAAGTTTTCTTGGGATGGAAAATTATTTTATCCTATCCTTTTGTGGGCTCCTGCACTCCAGAATTTGTTTTAGGGCATCATTTAAAGGTGTTCAGAGGTGTTTTAGGAAGAACCCAGGTAAGTCCTTTTCTTTTCTACACCATCTTGGCTCTGCTCAGAGCTAATTCTGGAGATTTATAAGTTCTGGTTCTTCCAAGATTTAACGATCTAATGAGAGTTAAGACTACTGCTCTCTTGAGCTATGTTCTGGTCTGTGAGCAACCACAAGCACTCTTTTCCACCATGGAACTATGACCAATATTCCTGTTCCTTTGTGGGTCTGTGCTAGTGCTTCTCCTTGCCCTGCCCCTGTGATCCTGGCCTGCAACCCAGAACCCTGTATGAGCAATGTAATAGAGTCCTATACCTAGTGTCAGAAGAGTGTCTCCAGTAATCTCCTTCTGACCAGGTGTCCAGACCCCTTACTGTCTGTGGGCTGAGAGCTCTTAAACCTTCCTCTGCAGACTCAGTTGCCCCCAAAGTTGAAGTGGTAAATGCTATTATTATTCCCATTTTACAGATGATGAAACTGAGG
>CM053581.1:57028704-57054883 GCA_028627135.1 Pseudochirops cupreus
TATATCTAGATAATTATGGGAAACATACTTCAATTTCACAGTACAGACAAGCCTCAAGTGTCCTGGACTCTCAACCATCTCTTTGCTTTATGGTCTCTAACAAGTTACAATATTTTAAATTTCTATATGAATCTTACAATTATCACTTTAAAGATATGCATGTTTTATCTGAAATAACATATTTCAAACTCAAAAAGATCAGAGAATTGTGTAGAAATGGGATTTAGAAGAAATAAGGGAAATGAAATGAATATAAATGGGTCTTAGGAGTATGAACCGTGACAATATAATTTTTCCTTCAACTGCTGCTGTTAATAAAAGATGAATTACTATGTAGTACTTTTATGGTTCATACAATATTAAAATTAACAAGAAATTCCCACTGACCACATGGGTCATAATTATATAAAATATAATATAAAATAGTATACAGAAGTAAAGCAACAACAAGAGAAGGGAATGCCAAATAGTCTCCCTAGGACATGCTCTAGGAAAATCTTGGCATCAGTGATTTTGTGACTTCTTCATGCTGTCATTTTAATTTAGCTCAGGGGACAGAAAAGCCAAAGCGAATTATCCAAGCCCACCCTAAACGAGACTAGATACCATGAAGATGGAGTAAGAGATCTGGCAATCCTAGAATTTTAGAACAGATAACGTTAGACCCTAGAAAAGAGCATATCAGACCTGAAAGAGATGAGAGAATATTTCAGAGCTGGAAACTGCCTTAGGGCATTGAATGTCTCAAGTGGACTGAATCTTAGCATGCTAAATACCAGAATGGAACAGAATTTGAAACATGAATTGTTAGAACATAGATTGTTAGGCCTGGAAGAATATTTTCATAGATGATAGATAGATAGATAGATAGATAGATAGACAGACAGACAGACAGACAGACAGACAGATAGATAGATAGATAGATAGATAAACAGAACTAGAAATAGAATATTAAAGCAGAAAATTCAGTCCATTGATTTTATGGATGAGGACACATAAAGTCCAAATAGGAGAATGAATTGCTCTTATAAAACAAGTATTCTCGTTCCTATTTCATGGTTTTATTTTGTTTTGTTTCATGTTATTTTTTTCCTAGAGGCATCACACTGCTTCCTTTTAAGTTAAGCTTAGTTAATAGTTTAGCTAGGACCAAAGGTTAAGCTAGGTCTAGCTGATAAAGTCAGCCAATCAATTCAGATCTATGCAGATCCTGCCTATTGAAGTCTTTATTTCACAATAGTTTTTGTCTCATCTGTTTTGAATGGCTTTGGAGCCTATGCAGAAGCAAGCAGAGATAGTTAATACACCTATGTTGGACAAACAAAGTTTTATTCAAGAATATTATAATAATAGGGACCCAGAAATAAACTCATGGTGCTAGAGCTGGAGGAACTTCAGGATTCAACTATTTAACCTTCTCCTTTTTCAGATGAGAAATTTGAAATCTAGTCCTTGCCGGTGATTTGTTCAAGGACATATCAAGTGAGAGATAAGGTACTCAAATCCAGATATCTTGACACTTTGCTTAGTGTTGTCTTTAGTAGCTGTGAGATATATACAAGTAGAAGTAATTGAGACTTGAAGTGACCTGTCAATCTTCCAGATGAAACCCAGTTATCCTTAAAATGGGCAGATTCTCAAAATGCCCTAGATTGCTTATGGGTCTACCTAAGGTCCCTTCACAGGAAAGCCCTACTTGTATAAGGCTTTAGACCACTAGTTTTTATGCCAAACATGAGACTTCACTAAGTGTGGGGACAGAATAACAGGGAATAAGGAATTAAAAAAGAGACAAAGACATACATCATGACCATAGGGATTAAACTTTAAAATATTCTAAGGTAATAGAATTTTGATCTGGGATTTTAGAGATCTTCTCCCAAAACCTCTTATTTTGCAGAGAAGGAAACCATTAAAGAGGTCAAACTATTTGTCCCTGTGTCAAAAATTGTATCAACGATTTAAATCCAGGACTTCTGACTCTATACCCAGTACTCTTCCAAATAACACTACACAAATAATTTCTCCAATTTCTATAGTACTTCTTACAACAAACCCTTACCTCTTAACAGTTGTGTAGCGCAATTAGTCCTTACTCCCCTTTTAGCATTGAAAAAAAATGCAGTTTAGAAGAGTGAAGTTATTTCTCCATAATCATTCTAATCTTGGGTCTTCTAAGATGTGATTCCAAGCTGGAACTTTATTCACAATGGGGCACTCACTTTGGCAGTCTGATCCACCAAAGTAAGCACTCTATAAGGTATTTCCACCCTTGATTCTTCACACAGGAAAGTAAATGGTCCAGAGAGGTTTATTGCTCCTTTCTAACAGCTTAACAACTTTTCTGATGTACAGTTTATTCTCTGATGTAAGACTCAGTAATCAAAAGGGAAACAGGTAGACTTGTGGCTAAGGAATTTGAGTGTTTGTTAAAAAAGGATTTTCCAGAGGAAGCTGCCTATTTCTCTGAAGTTTAACAGGTTCCAATTTCCTATAAAATGCACCAGGTCAACCAAACACTGAGAATGAGGAGTCTTCTGATTAAAGGAGGTGTTCCTAATGCACATAATTATTCAGAGCATTGCCTTGTGAGTAATCATGAAGCACGATCAGAGGTTGAGAAATTGAGGGGCAGGAGGCAACAATGTTAATGCTGATTAAACCAATCAGACTCAGCAAAGACAACTTTCTTAACTAGAGAGGCAGGGTGGCTAGTGGGAAAAAGAAGAAACAGAGTAAGGGACTTGGGCTTGTCAAGATTGGGGTGCAACATACTAGGAAAAGCTCCCTGGGGTATAACATAGGAAGTACATTTTAATGGCTTTTCATAAAAAGCATGTGTTTTTTCAGGTGAAAAAATTATGTACTCCATATTCTATGGGTACTTCATCATCATACATTTCAAAGTGAAGACTTAGAGCAAATAAAAGACAGTGGTAAATGTGTGTGTGTGTGTGTGTGTGTGTGTGTGTGTGTGTGTATATTTATATATATACACATGTGGAGTCATGTTTTAATCCTGACTCTACTTCAAACCTTATATGTCATTAAACAAATCACTATAATTTTAATTCTCAGTATCTTCACCTAAAAAATGGAGTCAATAATTCTTGCACTGGTTATCCAATAAAGATGTTGGGGAAAAAAGTATTTTGTAAATCATGAATGGGGTACACTCTGTACCCTTTCTGAAGACTTCTCAGAATGATAAGAGAGAGAAACTATCTGGAAACCAGAGATAGACTTTTGTAAGACTGGACAGATCTGAGTCCTGGGTTTACAAAACCTAGGACCCTTCCCCTCTTCCCCTATTGTTATCAGCATTAGGGCCCTTTCAGGAGTTTTAGACCTCCACCCTTGTATACCACATCCTTAAAAGCATTAGGCTCTTTTCCAAGAGTTTTTGACCTCCTTGCTTGTGACCTATTCCCCTCTCTTGCTTTGCCATTTACCAAATAAGGCCACAGATGATAACCTTGGCTCCCTGTCCCACCTCCCTGCCAATAGGAGATAGTGGCAGGCTTCTTTTTTATCCGCCATTGGGTTAGATTTTGCACCAAGCCTGAGAGCTTGCCTCCTAGCCAATGGGAGAAGGGACAGCCAGGGGGAGGGGGCCTGACTGCATTAGGGTATAAATTCTTGTTCTGTCTTTTGTAACACACCTATTCTCCTTGATCCTCACCATGGAGAGGACCACCCTCTTCCTGTGGGGGAAGAGAATAAAACTTCCTGTTCCTTCCTCAAGATGCCTCTGACTTTTGATTTTTCTTGGGTAGGGGATTTTTGGGGTCCCCGTACCCCACACAATCATAAATGAAAATTAAAATGTGAGTTATGATAATTGAGGCTCACCATAATATGAAATAATCATTTGATCTGAATATCAAATTTCTGTCTTAATCTTAGCTACTAAATAGCTGCATGATCCTGAATGGACAAGTTACTTGTATGTAATGAAATGTTTCTCATCTAAAAGATGGTGGGTGATACTTGTATTATCTACCTTCATAGGAGCACACTTTGTCAAGCCTAAAATAATACTGAAGAGAGTTATTTAGTTGCTTTAAAAACAAAATTCCTAGAACACAAGGTGATTATTTTCAGAATGTAATTTGTGCATGGGTTTGGAGCTAAGTGTAACTTCAGAGATCTTATAGGTCAGATTTTGTACATGAGAACACAAAGGCCAACAGGTAACAAGTAATGGAACAAGGATTTGAAACTAAATGTTCTGATTCCACATGTTCTTTCCTTGACACCAAAGAATCACATAATTTTAGAGTTGGAAAGTATCTCAAAGGTGATACAGCACAACTCATAACTGACAAAGAATTTTCCCTGAAACACCTCCAAGAAACGGTCATTCATCTTGCCTGAAGACCTCGGATGGGAGAGTACATTGGCTCTCCAAGGAGACAATGGTGTGGTTAAAAATCATATTCAATTTCCAGTTGTAGACCAAGAGTTTGTGTGTGTGTTGGAACTGGATTCAGGAGAGAGCTGATTTTTATCATTTATATAACTATAAACATGTTACTTAAGTTTTCTGAGCCTTACTTTCATCTGTAAAATGAGGCTAACCTTGGTAGTATATAACTTACAGGTTAGTTTTTAGAAGATAATGTTAAAAAGTTTTATGAACCTAAAAGTGCTATTTATGTCATCCCAAAATTCTTAGTGAAGTTTTAGGCTGTAATAGTATAAAGTGGTATCACATCCTACAACTGCAAGAGATCTTCTTGGACACACTCTATTAAAAAAAAATTCCAGTTGTTGAGTGTTATTGTTATTATCATCCATGGATTCTTTTCAGGTTTTAATAAGGGATTTATATTCTGGCTCCCTCCCTTGTCTCCCCTGTATTTTTTTTCCCTAAACATTCATGGATGACTTGAGGAAATATTAATAATCTCTCCAACTTGAAAATCTATGCCTATCACCCTCACCCACATTGAAATATTCATGTGATCCCATTGGATCAGTGCAAGGAAAAGATGAGCCAAAAAGCATTCATGGGAAATATATTTCCTTTGGTCTCTTCCAGCCTGAGTGGTCTGGTGCTCCATTGGGCCCCAGCATCTCCCTAGCCAAATTAATAAATTTGTATATCAAAAGGCACTTTTGGAATGGTTGTCCCAGCGGCATTTAAAAGAAAGCCTGTCCCAGCTGTGGGAAGAATGCCTCAATCAGTGCTGCAGCTGCAGGCCTTTAGGGAAGAATGGCATTATCCAAAAGAAGAAGGCCTGGAAGGAAAACTCCCCTAGGACTTGAACCAATCATGTCAGTCACACCCATTGAGAAAGTTATGGGAGTCAGAAATCCTGGTTCAGCCTCCATCTCTGTCACTGTCTGAATGTGATTCCTGCAAATTACTTAACTTCTCACGAATTCAGTTTTCTCAGCTGTCAAAGGAGTAAGTTGGACTCAATAATTTCTAAGGTACCTTCCAAGCTAACACTCTGTAAAGTCAAAGTTTTCCCAGGAAAATACAGAACAGGCCAACAATGGCTACCATGAAGTACTCAGGATACTCTTGAAGACATTATAATGTGAATTGATATGAGTTCAAATCTGGCTTCAGATGTTTAATAGATATGATATTTAGAGATATATTATAATAAATACATATGTGTACCCACATATATTACTACTGGTATCAGGCACTATGCTAAATGCTTTTTACAAAGATTATTCCATTTGGTTCACACAACAACCCTATGAAGTAGATGCTATTATTCCCATGTTACAACTGAGGAAACTGATGCAAACAGAGGTTAAGTGAGTGACCTGCATAGAGTAACACAGATATATGTTTTTGTGCAAATATGTGTGTTTAACAGTTATTATCAGAAGCCAAATTAGAACTAAGGTCTTTCCTGACAATAGGTCAGGTGCTTTATCTACTGTACTATAAGCTTCCAGTGTGCTAGAAGGAATTGAGTCAGGAGTAGAGCACAGAAAAGATGTTCCACTTTGGCTGAATGCTAAACTTCTCACTTCCACCCTCACAAGATGGATCTCAAGGCCCATTCTAATCTTTCTTCTCCCGTCTTATTCTTATATGTCCTAGACTGAAGCCCTTTAACTCCTTCTACACCAGTAATCAGATATGACAGTTCATCATATTTGGATGAACAGGGGCCTGAATTTCAAATATCTTTGTTCTGGTAAGATAATGAACCACTGATCCTTATCATTTGCTGTTTTAATTTTGTCCTGACATCCAGTAGGCCTTACCATCAGCCTTGCTGCTAAAACTTTCACCATCATACTCAGGCTTTACTATAGTTTACTACTGAACACAAAGGATAGCCAGACATTTCCATCTGCCTTTCAGGTGAACCCCCTATATGTATTGTCTCCTCTAAATAAAATGTGAGCTCTTTGAGCACAGGGGCTCTCTGACTCTCTGAATATATATGCATATATGCTTGTGTATACATATACATACATATTTATGTATATGCCTATATACACATATGCAAATATGCATATACTCATATATAAACACACATGCAGGTATACACATATATGTATATGTGTAAACATATATATAGGTATGTGTGTATACCTTTTCATTCATTTAAAAATCAGTAGTTTTTATAGTGGAATAAAAATTAAGTTTGAAGTCAGAAGACTTATGTATAAGTCCTAGTTTAATACTTGCTAACTATCTGATTTGGGGGAAATTTGCTTGGAATAACAAAGAATTAAGTTTTCAAAAAGGGGGGAAGTGAAAATAGCACTGGTTTTTGTCTGGTTAGGCCACATTTAGAATATTGTTTCCAGTTCTAGGAGAAACATATAGACAATCATAGGTTGGAGCACATCCAGAAGAAAAGATAATAAGAGAATTCTACATGAGTACTTGTTGAAAAAAAATTAGGGATTTTTTAACCTGGAGGAGAGAATAACTTAGCAGAAATGTATTAGCTATTTCCAAATACTTGATGGGATGCTAAGCAGAAGAAAATTAGACATGTTTCCTTGATATAAGGACAGACCTAACAATTAGCTTATCCAAAGGGGAAATAGACTACCTCATGAGGTAATGAGATCACCACCTCTGAAAATGCTAACGATGACAAGCTATCTTTAATAAATGCCTTATTTAAAATCATACTGTGTGCCTGTCACTGTACTAAGATCTGGAAAAATAAAGATAAAAACCAAACAGGCTCCTCACTTATAGGAGCTCACATTCTATTGGGAGAACCAAAATATATGCAGATAAATAAATGCAAACTGTATTCTAAGTATATACAATATCAACCTCAACAGTCATTGACCTAGTATCTGTAGGAACTAGCGACCCCTGTCAAAGTAATTATTCTTGGAGATAAGAATGCCATCTAATGAGCCTTGCTATAATAGGCTCAGACCATCTCCACCCATTAGGAGAAGAAATCTTTGAATTCTGGCTAGCACATGCCACAAAAGTCATGCAAGAGTGAAAATTTGGCATGAAAAAAAGAGAGACTAATAATAAGCTTCAGGGGACTCAGTTTTGACCTCATCTAACTCTTAAAAATGCAATGTCCCAAGAACATGATTGAGTCTTTGCAAGGTCTGAATGGACAATTTGTTGCCATGGAGAATGCATGAGGCATCTCTATCTCTTTCATCATTACCCCATAACATGAGGAAAAGGAAGCCTCTAACTTTGTGTTAGAATTGGAAAAGCTGCTCCAGGGAGAAATAATCAAAGGGACAATACCTATGGGGCAGATGGACAATGTCAGAACGATCTAAGTAATCAGGGGATTGGTGTATGACAAACTCCTATCAGATCTGTACTTATTGGTTGGGAAGAACAAGAACAATCTCTATGTAGAAGTGATACTCCTCATAAACTATATGGAGGCAAAGAGAATGAGAGAAAAATTAGAACAAGCCAAAATGTGTGCCACTTGGATCCAAGACATCCCTTTCAGAATGGACCACAAAGACCAAAGAGGAAATTAATTTATGTCAATTGGATCCCACTGAAGAAAGTTGGAGATGTTAAAGATGAAATTGTATAAGAGACACTTCCCTTAAAAGAACAAGGTATGTAGGACCAGGGAATAAGGCAGACCTATTAGTGTTAATCTGCCTAATCACTGTTAATCTGCCGATTTATCCTTTTAGTTCTGAAAAGGAATTATAATTTTCATTAAACATGTTCTGCTTTGCCTCTCAGAGACCAAATGCCTGAGCAAATAGCTGGCCAGTAACCCCGATTAACACTTACTTGTTGTATTTCTGTCCCACCAATGTTTCATATAATCTAAATAATTCTGTTTTTAAATAGAATGAATGTAAGACTATATTTCTATTTCTGAGCTCTACAACTGTACCAACAATATAAAAAGTAGGAAATATGGAATATAAATAACTCAATCACAGAAGAGATGTCAAGTGAACCATAACCCAACACCTTTAGGCCAAAAACCCCTAAAATGTGTGATTTTAGAAATGTTTTCTTTAAAAACCTTATGGAACAAATAACCACTATACGCATAAGCTATTTGGAAAAAAATATATAGACATCTTACCAAGCTCCATCTGTAGGAGAGATATGGTCCTGATCCCAATGAAGAAATTAACAGGGAAAGAAAAACAAACTAATATCACTTTTATTTATTTCATATGTTTTGTATTTATTTGTGTATGTAATAGTGCAAATGTGCCCTTAGATTTGTACTAGCTGTGTGACCCTGGGCAAGTCACCTAATCCTATTTTCCTTTAGTGCCTCATCTGAAAAATGTGTTGGAGAAGGAAGTCCAATACCTTTGCCAAGAAAACCCCAAATGGGTTCATGAAGATTCAAGAATTTTGTCATGAAGACAAAAAACAACTGAACAACCAAAAAATATATAATTTTTAATGGCAGCGAATATCTTTCTTTTGTAAATGTATCGTCATGTCCAAGCACAGTGTTTGACATGTCCTTTGCTAGCTGCCTATTTGTTTTTAAAGTTTAATGACTGATTCTGCACCCGCATGAAATAAGTACATCAAAGTAGATAATGTTGCATTTTACTACAACTATAGATTAGAAAGAGATACTTTGGGACAGATCAGAGTTGGTTTGCCAGAAGCTGAATTTTTAGGTACTAGAAATAGGAAATTCATAAATATCAGGAACTAATACAATCTTCAAATAAGATCAAAAGTCATTTACCAATGGATAAGTGGGCAAAATATGTGAATAAACATTGCCTAAAAGAAAATCATGAAAATCATTAGCAACCATAAGAAATATGATCAAGTCCTCTTAATACTAAGATAAATGAAAACATAAACCAAACTTCACACCCATCAAATTAACAAAAATGACAAAAGATGAGAACAGTATCATTAAGCTACTTGGTATATGTGCCAAGCAATGGAATCTTAGAATCAAGGAATATGGACATTTTAATCACCCTCTTAGTATAATTCTGGACTGCTTTACAGAATGGTTGGACTAAGTCATAGTTCCATCAACAGTTCATGCGTGTGGTTGCCTTTCTGGAAAGAAAGTCTCATATCCACAAAAAAGAGTTCATCAGAACATTGAATATTAATCAAGAAAAACAGAAACAATAAGCCATCATAACAAACCACCTGTAATAGTAATGGAATTTGAAGATCCCCTTGTATTGGCAAGCTAACAGGTACTTAACACTTACTTTTTCAAACTCAAAACTGTGTCAAGTATTAAGACCCAGAACTTGTAAATCCCACAGTAGGGCTGGACTTGTTGATGTAACAGGAAGGGGCAGAAGAGAGGAGTTAATATCATATATAAGGAAAAGACCAAGCTAGGAGAGGCCAGAACTTCTGGAATTGAGCATCGGAGAAGCTGAGCAGCTACTGCTGGAGGGAGAGACCTGCAAGAAATAAGAATTGCTGAGAGGGAGAGTGAGAGATTGAGAGAGAGAGAGAAACTGCCAGGATCCTGAGAACTTCTGAGAACTGCTACAAATTGAGAACAGAATGGTGAATGGAACTTGTAATGCCAGAACTTCTCCTGAGAACTTCTGAGAACCAAAGTGAGAACTTCTGAGAAATGAGAAGAGAGGAGAACTAGGAGGAAGCATGGCTGTGGTGTCAGTACTTTCTCTGTCTATTTTGATGTTACTTTGTCAGATTCATCAGCTGTTAGAGGACATCACTGTTGGCACAGAAGCCCTGGGGGTTTGCTACTGGTTAAGAAGCACTGAAAGAGGATTTTCTTGTTGTATGTTTACAGAAATCCTGGAGGAGGGTCTTGCTGATTATTTCAGAGGCTTTGGGACTGTATTGATGATTTGTGCTGAGTCCTCAGACCTTGTTGGTGGGTGTGAGTTGATTTCACAGTCAGAAAGTCAATCCATGAGGATGACAGAAATGTGTATCAATGTTATTGTGGCTTTGTTAAGCTTTGTCTTCCCAGGAACAGAAACTGTGAAGGACTTGAGGTGGACCAGACACTGTGAACTTCAGTGTGGAACAGGAACTTGAGAGCTGTCTGCTTTTGAACTCAAGTGACAGTGGGATAGATTCAGGCAGGACCTGGGACCATAGAAGCATGGAATCTGAGAGCCTGCCTCAAGTCAAGAAGAAAAGACCTCTCCTTGGGTACTTAATGCAAACTGAGAAGCTCAGGATTACTTGGGGTGGAAAACTTTGACTTTTACATTTACATGATTGAGTTAAGGACTTACTAATTAAGGATGATTGGAAAAACTCTCTAAGAAGAAAGAAGACTTTTTGATTGAAGAGATTAAGACAATGTGACCTAGGGGTGGAAAACTTTTAACCTCTGTATTTTGTGTCAGTTAAGGAAAATTGCCTCCTTAAGAATGATTGCATTACTAAATGAATGTATTTTTGTTTAAAACTATGTGACCACTTTGGTGAAAACTATGTGGCAACTTGAGTGATAAGTTGTGAAGTTATAACATTGTGAATGCTGTACTTTGATTTCTGTGAATGTTTGGCCTTAATTTGTTACTGAATAGAGAGTTCACTATAATGTGCAATCAGAACCTTGAAAACTGTTCACAGCAGCAATTGTCTGGAAAGCTGCTTGTTCTCGGCTTTACACCACCATGACTTAAGTCTTCATAATTTCTTGCCTGAATTGCTAAGGTAATTTACTCTACTTATCTTTGGAGCTCTCTTAGGATTGTACCTTAGGGAACAATCCAACTTATGGATGATGGAAGGTGTCCAAGTCTACTCCTAGCTGGCATTAGATGTAAGACCATATTTCAAATTCACATTTCATCTATCCAGTTCATAGCACTATCTTCCTGCTATATACTTCTGACTCAACACTCTTTAATCCCATTTTTTTCAGTTCCCTTGTGACTGGTCACCTCTTCTCTATATATGTTGCCTTTTCTTGATAAAATGCACATTCCTTGAGGGTATCTCATTCTCTCTCTGTGTCTCTATCTCTCTGTGTGTATCTCTGCCTCTGCATTCTCTCCTTCCCTTCCATCTCTTTTTCTTGTTTTTTTTTTGTCCCTCTCTTCCTCTTCCCCCCTGCCCCATATTTTTATAAGCACCTGCCTCAGCAGTCCCTAATCTGCAAGATGAGTTGGAGAAAGGAATGGCAAACCACTCTAGTATCTTAGCCAAGAAAATTTCAAATGGGGTAATAAAGAGTTGGATATGACTAAAAACGAGTGAATAACAGAAAATACAATGTAAACTCTTTGAAGGTAAGGAATATCTTCCTTTCATAATTGTACCCCCACATTCAAGCACAATGCTTGACATATGTAATTTATTAGGTGCCTATTTTTTAAAATGATGATTGATTCTATATCCACATGAAGTAGGTGCATCCAAGTACATACATTTAGCTACAACTCTAGATTAGACTGACATGCTTGAGAGAGGAGAGCAGGGTTGATGTGCCAGAAGCTGAATTGTTATACTTGGGGAATGTTATATCAGAGTTAGGAAGAAATAAATATAAATCCTGCCTCAGATACTTACTGTGTATGTGACCCAGAGCAAATTGTTTAAATTCTTTGTCTCCGGGTCCTCATCTGTAAAATAAGGATAATAATAGCCCCTATGTACCCACCTCACAGGGTTGTGTTATGATCAAACAAGGATAGATAAATACACGGAAGGGTCTTTACAAACCCTAAAGTGTTTCCAAAATGTAACATACTATTATTTTAGTATTTGTACCTCTAATGCTTAACATACTGCCTCATATATGATAGGAAAAAATACACACATGTGTATGTGTGTCCATGTATGTATATACCAGGCACCTGTACAGTAAGAAGAGCTACTTTTTAGTTTTTTTAAATCATATTTGTGTGACTTCACCATATTTAACAAGGTTTTGGAAGATCAAACTACTGAGTGTTGGAGACAGAAAGCAAAAATAAAATATTCTTTGAGGAGCTTACATTATTATTTCAGGGGAGATAACGTATAGATTTATAAATATATACAAGATCCATTTAAAGCAGGAACAATATATCCTTGGATTCTAAGGTACTGGCATATCAGAGAAGAAGGAAAGACTGCTTGAAGAAAGTAGTGATTAAGCCAAATCTTGAAGAAGCCAAAGATTCCAAGAAGCAGAAGTAAAAAGGGAGAGCATTCCAGGTATAATGGACAGCCAGTGAAATGATACAGAGATGCACGATGGAGTGTCATATATAAGAAACAGCAGTATGGATGGACTGGAGAGTTTCTGGAAGGTAATAATGTTTAAGGACACTGGAAATATAGGAAAGGGTCAGGTTGTGCAGAGCTTGAAATTTTAAAGGGAGCTTATAAACTTGATACAGAGTTTATAAATCTGATTCAAAGCACAATAAGGGACAAAAATTAAGGATTCCCAATATTAAGAGAGTTTATATAGTAGGGGTTATGTGCATGTCATGTAAAGCAAAAAAGAATCGATATTCTTTAATGGATAAAAAGGAATGGGGAAATGGAGACAGGGTCAGAGATAGTGGCCTCTCCAGTCCCCAAACAGTTTAATGCATGTCCTACAATTCTTTCTGGGCCCTTTTCCCAGCTTTGTAAGAAGCCATTTACCAATGATGGTGAGAATTGGAGGCACTTTGTTGCTCTGGACAGAGGATTGCAAATGACAGTTATATGCTAGCTATTTCATTATACATATTAAGCCTAAATTTCTAAATCCTATGCAGAGGTTTGAACTCTATGAAGAAAGAGAGGGAGTACACACAGCGATATTATATCAGCATAACACTAGAATTACCTAAGAGAATATAGGAATCAGCATTTAGGGAAAAATATAGACTTTTATATGTAGAGTGGTCAAACATATTTGGAGTGCCAGCATTGATTAAGGTTATCTCAATCTCTTCAAAGTGCATTCAGAATACTGATAGCATAAAATTAGATCTCAGTCCTTGAACACCCTGACAAATTTATGTCACCTGTGCAGAAACTGAGGTTGAGTATTAAACAAACACCAAAGCACGGAACTAGCAAAGATCAGTTTTAGTGATTCTCTAGGTCCTTGGACATGGAGAGATTATTTAAGGATGTAACAGTGCAAAAGCTACCATATTTCCACTTCATGGCTGGAATGTGGAGTGTGCTTAAAAAGCAATGCATATAATTAACCTCAATGATTACCAAGTTTTTAAAGCATTATCTTTAAAAAGTGTCCTTTTTCAGGTGGAAGATTTTAGGAATCACTTGAAGGATTTGGTAGAAAGTTAAAGAATTATCATGGATTCTCAGCCTTAAACTTTGCTAGTCCTAAAAGTACAGGGTGGGAAGGAGGGAACTGAGAAGATTCAGATGTGTTTGGATCACTGGATTTTGAACAAAAGACCTATGGTGGATTAGTATGTCATGCTTCAAGTTCAAAGTTCAGTCTTTGGAAGTTACTGGCAGCCAGTGCATGAGTTGCTTAGTGGATTAGCATGGCAAAAGGAATCAAGGATAAGGTTACCTTCCTCTGTACCAGAAGATATATCAGATATAAACATGGCCCCAAGAATTTATAGGAATCCCAAATAGTTTCCAAAATGCATGAATATGGTAAGTAAAAAGAGCTACTTTTTAGTTTTTTTAAATCATATATGTGTGACCACCATATTTAACAAGGTTTTGGAAGATCAAGTGCAAGCACCACTCAGAATATCAGGCTGGCTAGAATACATTGAGCTGAAACTATTAGTTGGTAAATGCTAGTTCGTTAGACTCTTTGTTAAGTACATAGACCACACAGAGCCTCAGAAGGGATTGAGTACTGACCTAAAAGTTAGAACTAAGCATGGTCTAGACACTTCTGGAAAATTATCAAAAATGAAAGTCTTTTCTAGGGTTTGTTGGCTACTATTAGAAATGTGTGAAGAATTCATGCCTTCACTGTTAAGGCTCCCCATATAAGAAGTGTCAATCTGGCCTGAACTCCCTGGCACAATTTGGAAATTTTTGAGATAGAAAATGCTAGTAAGCTGACAAAAATTTGGTCGTATCCTTCACATATGCAACCATGTTACCACTTAGAAACACAAGCCAGATCCTTTTGGTACACATTGCTAAAAATCCCATAGAATCTGGGAACTTTTTAGTGCCAAGAGAATGATCTACATGAGAAGGAGATTTCATTTGTCAGTAGACAACTCAACCCACATTGAAACTTATTATCACATCTACAATTCTTGGCTTTGAAGTAAGGTATCACAGATAAGTTCCAAGAAAATGTGTATGAAATTCAATATAAAGTTGAACTGGGCAGCAATAAACCTCCTCATACTTTGCTAAGCAAATAAGTACAATGCTGCCTGCTTAGTGATCATGGAGTACCTGAAGCAACTATAAGAGCCACATGAATTAAAGCCAGGGAAGAACACAGAAGTAGATTCCTTATCCCTCAGGCCCTATGATTTTGAAGCCTTTGTGGTACAAATAGTATGGGTAAAGGCAACTGTTGCATGCAGGAAATTTACTATTAACATACCAAAATGCAAGTGAATATCTGGAAACTCCTTTTGAGTATAAACTCAAGTGGATATAATTTTTTTTTGCTAAGCCAATTTGGCCTTAGATGCTTGGCAGTCATAACAGCTATGTGATGTAAACCAATCAACATGGTGGTATTACTTTTGGAGATTCAAGCTTCTTTCTCCAGAGGGTGTTCTCATGTTGAGATTGGCAGAAATTGGAACACTGTGCTGGACCATAACTGACTCAAAATGAGGTACCAGAAAATAATTTGTGTTACCCGGAGTCAATCAATTCATGATGAAATAAGCAGTGCAAAATGTTTTGGGTCAATTTGGAAAAAAGAGGACTCTGGAGCTTACACAAAACAGTACTAGTGGCCTCAAATGACACCGGATCTATAGTATGAAACTTATTTTCCATATTTTTAAAGAAAAATGCAACCAGTTTATACTCTTTCATCTAGAAAGCCTAAGTACCAGAAAACCTATGGGGTTATATAATAACAGAGCATTTCAACATTCATTGACAAGCTTACTCCATCAGTACCTGGGAAATTTATACAGTTGCCAAAGTCTAATGAAGAACTTTTCTACGTATAGGTGCATCCTTCTGCAGCAGTATCCATCTTGATCAGGTCAGAGTTTTCAGCTCATGATCATCAAGGAGGTGTTAGCCTTAGTGGAAAGCAAGAAGTCTGGAATTATACCTTATGACCCTCAGTAGAACTGTAGCCAAAACGTTTTAATCACCATCTACTGAGAATGCTGATGACCTGAGCATTTGTTTGAAGAGAGTAAGCATGTGGCATTTATAACAGAAACATATCTTGCAATTAAGGATACCAGAGGCTTTTCTACGTATGGCCTGATATTTAGGCAAGAACCACAGCTAGTGATTTGGCTTTTGTAATATGAAGAAGGAGTATGAGGACGCAAAACCAATACTTTTCAGAGCTTAGAGAGAAACAGATGAAAGAAATCATTGTTATCATTAAATCATTAGTATTATTATTACTTCTGATGATGATGATGATGATGGAATTCACAGGGCTTGAAAATTTTCAAGTTTGGTGTACATTATCTAATTTGATGCACAGAAAAACCCTGTGAAGTAGTACTGTTATTATTATCTTCATTTTACAAATCAGAAAACTGAGGCGTAGAGAAATGGTAAATGCAATAACTTCCAAAACAGAATTTGAGCTCAGATACTCCTGCCTCCAAGCAAACACTCTACCCATTACACCACCTCAGTATGCTGCTCACATTGAGTCTCAGAAACTCCACACAGAGGATAGAGCCCTTCTAATAAACATTGCATTTTGAGGCAGGGGTGAGAGGTGTTATCAGACCAGATGAGAGCCACCTTTAACAAGCGTTTGAAATATTAGGCTAGTTGCCAATGTGCCAAGTGGACACTGAAAATAGTCAGTGATTTGCAAAAGTCCATACATTATAACTGTTTAGTGCTCTTAGGGCAATTACTTAGAATATCTGATAATAAGAAGGATGATGGCAAAGAATTGAGTGCCATCTGAGAGGATTATGCCCAACAACTGCCCCCAAAAAGCCAAAGTCAGATATATTAAGAAGACCCATATCACAACTGAGATGACAATACCATAATATGTTCATATTCTCCTTAACCACCAGTGAAGCTCAGTGTTTATTCTGGTTAGAGAGATCCTCTAACCAGAGAGCAACAAAATGCTGAATCCAGAAGCCAAGTTATTTCCTTCCAAGTACTTAAGATATAGAGGCCCCATGTGGATAGAAGTCATCTATAGAACCTGGTTTACTGTGGCTTAAAACAGTAGTAGTCATCCTAGGCTGTCTCTGAGTTTAAGATTGGGACTGCATGCCATTAGACCTGAAAGACTTAGGGTTCAGGACCTAGTTTGTCATTGCTATAATTCCAGGATACCCTGGCCAGTGATTCAACTGACACAATGCTATGGGAGTGATGGAAGAGAACACTGTTACAGTCTGATTATATTCACTGAAGAAATGTATGGAATGTGGACTTTCTGTTTAACCCCTCTATCTGGTGTTATATATTGTTACATATGATTTTTGTTCTAATTCTGTATGTGCTTATAAGTTTGGCCTACTTCACTATCAATCAATAAATGATTAACTCAGTGTGAATTTGTTAATTAATTTCTAAGTAACTGGCATTATACTGAAGATAAAAAGGAAAAGCAAATACAGGCCTGGTCCTCAAGGAATATACATTTTAGTGTGGGAGGCAACATCCATATGTATATATGTTTGTGTGCACACGTGTTCATATATGTGTATATATGTATGTGTACATACATACATATATATATAGATAGATAGATATAGATATAGATATGACATACATAGAATTTATAAGGTAACCATAGAAAAGGAAGGGACCCATACCTGGGATAGGGAGGTGGTTTAGGAAAAAAAAAACTTTGGATGAATTTTTTTGGTTGAGTATTAAAGAAACCCTGGAATTCTAAAAGACAAATTTTATGAGGAAGAACATTTCCAGGAATGGGGGATAGCCAGTGCAAAGATATGATAATGGGAACTGGAATATTATGTTTGAAGAAGAGCAAGTAGAGGAGTATGGCTGGACCTCACAGTACATGGATGGGAATAATGTGTTAGAAAGGACAGAAAGGGCCCCAGTTGTGAAGAGTTTTAAATGCCAAAGAGACAAGTATATATTTGATCTTAAAGATAATAGGGAGCCAGTGGAGTTTATTAAGTTGTGGAGTAACATGACCAGAGCTACACTTCAGGAAAAATCACTTTGGAAACTGTGACAGATGGACTATTGTGGAGAAACATCAGATAAAGAGATAAATTAGGGCATGATCATGATAATCTAGATGAGAGCTGACGAGGTCCTGAATTAGGGCAGTAGTTGTATAAGCAGAAAGAGTTACAAGAGATGTGAAGGACTAAATGACAAGATTTGGTGATTAATTGTTTCAACTGATTGGTATGAGAATGAAGCATTTAGACTGACACCAAATTTGCAAACCTGGGTGACTAGAACACTGGTAGAATAAGCATTCTTAGTAATCCATATCTTTAGAAGAGAGGCATATTGGGGATGAGGAGAAATAAATGAGTACTGGTTTGAACATATTGAGTTTGAGACACATATAGAACGTCCATTTTGAAATAGTCTGTCAGCAGTTGGTAATGTGGCCCTGCAGTTAAACAGAGAAACTAGGGCTGGAAGTATAGACCTGAAAATCATCTACATGTAGGTGATAAATGAGATGCAGATGGTATAGACCTGGCTTTAATATCAATTATTTTTCCCCAAAGAGAACCACACTCATTAGCTGCTTAACCAAAACTGATACAAGTGACTAAGCAAAGACTGCCTGAAAACTCTCTCACACTGTAATATGAGTTTACGTGGACTAAGTCTTTTTCTGACTGTGTTGAGGACTCTAGGGGAGTAAATGAGGATTTACCTCGTAATTTGTCTTGGTATCAATCATCCATGTATGGGAAATCATATTTAATATTTGCTGTAATTCATTCTAGTTATTATTGCTGCTGTCGTGGTTTGCTATTCTGTTTTATTAAATGCTTTTTGTCCTTAGTTTATGAATCACCTAATTCTGTCTAGTTCACATTCATTGGATGAGTGCTCAGAGGAGTAAATCTAAGTGGATGATAGCCCCCAAAGTACCATAAATAAAGGGGTAGATGCAAAAGGCGTTATATTGGGCATGGGGCCAATAGTATGTTAGTAATCAATTACATTCTGAGTCAACTTTGTGCTCCTAAGGAATCAATGAAATATGAATTAAATGTCAGTGCTGACTATATAAATATGGTTGATAATCCTTAAATGTTTAATATTTCTTATAAGAATGTCATTGATGACCATGTAACACAGGTCTCCATATAAGGTAATCAAGGTAAATCTATATCTTCTTCCACATTTCTGTTTATAATGCATCTTAGCAAGCACTTTTGTTATTAATGACTGCCATCAAGTTACCTCTCTTAGTCCATAGTGCAGTCTCCTAGATTTCTCTCACTGTAGGCATTTATTTGTGAGAGGAGTGAGACAATTGGAAGAGCGTAACCCTTTGTACTGGGTGGCCTGGGAATGCCTGTGTCTTAGGTAGCCTCAAAGCCTGGTAGACCAGATGCAATAAAAGAATGATAATTTTTTTTTAAATGAGGGGCATCTATGTTTCAAGGCTTGAAAAGTGTTCCATAAGAATCATCCTGTTTGAATCTCACAATAACCTTGTCAAGTAAATACTATATAGATATCTACAACCACTGGATTTTAAGTCAGAGGACATGGGTTTGAATTTCTTCCTCTCGTGTGACCTAGGATGAGTCACTTTCCCTGAATGGACTCTAATTTCCTCTCTGTAGATAGCTAGACAGGCAGACAGACAGACAGACAGACAAGACAAGCAGACAGATAGGCAGATGGACAGACAGACAGACAGACAGACAGATAGATAGATAGATAGATAGATGGATGGATAGGAGAAAATTTAAAAATTATGATACTGTCCTAGATTAATTATCAGGCTCCTTACAGTTCTATAGGCTACATATCTCTGCACAAAAGCATAGGAGTTGAATGCAACATGGGTGTCAAAAGAATATACAATCCTAATCTCCCCTAGTGGTGAGCTGTGACAGAGTAATTTGCGAAACAAATCTCTTCTACTTTCCTCCATGTTTATTTTTTTTTTATACATTACAGCAGATAGTATCTCCATTAGGCTTGCCCATAATATATCAGATTTTTCCTTCTTGATTTCATAATAATGAACTCTGCTGAACTTCATAAAGGCATTTAAGGTTCCTCATAGCTTCCTTAATTTTATCTACTACTTCTCCCTCAGCACGTCCTCCTAAATAGGTCATGCTTTTTTTCTGTTCTCCTTCCTAGCAGTCCCCTCCCATCAAGTCCAACCAATTTCTTGGGTACAAGATTTAGTCTTACCCCCTGAATGAAGCCACACTTAATTTTGATTTCTCCCCTTTTTCTCCATCCACAGGACCTATTGATTATAGCATATGGTTGGCATTTGATAATAAATATATATCTGCATATAGATGTACATGTATATGCAAAAATGCATGCTTGTATATATGCTTGCATATATAGAGACATACATATTTAAGAATGATTATATATATATATATGTGTGAGACTACATAAATATAGACATGAATATGACTCCAGATATAGTATATGGATATAAATAGATATAGAAAGATATCAATAGATAAAGATATATGTATGCATTTCTAATGATGAGCAAGTCACTTAAACTTTCCTTGTCCTAAGAAACTTTCTTAAGATTTTAAATTACCAAAAAGTTGCTGAAATTTATTGGTAGAAGTAATTTCTCATTGGAGCTACCTACCCCACTGAAATCATAAGTCCTGTTCCTATCCCCACGCACAGGTACGTTATTTTGTTGGTTTGTTTTGAATGTTACTAAGCTGTGCAAAAAGAACTATATTAGCGGTCAGAAAAACTTGGTTTTAATCCTGCCTCTGTCACTAGCTAGTTATATGACAATGAATATCTTACTTTACAGTCCTTAATTTCTTTATCTACAAAACGGAAGAGTTTTGGACTAGGATACCTCAGGTCCCTCACCACTATAACATTTTATGTTCAAAATTACATATTCAGATATTGTTTTTAATATGACACTTTATTTTATATGGTCCCTTCCAATTCTAACATTCTATGTTCTATATTTTCTTACTCATGTTCAAAAATACCTTTTGGCTATATGCTCCTGTGTTGAGATTATATACTCTCTGTTCCCTTTCAATGTATTTTCTAAGGTCCTTTACAACTTAATATTCTATAATTTTTATTTTATCATGTATTTCCATAGTGTAATGTATTATTTCATAATTATTTCTTGTCTTCATTCCATTTCTTTTTAAAAGGCTTTCAGGTTCTAAAAGCAAGGAACATGTCTTTTTCATATAATACCCCATTGTTACCACGATCCTAGTATTTAGCATAGAGCTAATCACCTACAGTAATAGAAATTCAATAAATACTTCTTAGTTGGAATTAATGAGGGGGGAAAGGAACATCTAAATACATTTCCCCAAAATTGGAATTATTCACATTTTTAAGGACAGAGAATTATTTGTACATATTGAGAAAATTTAACTTTATGGCGACTGTGTTGTTTTTAAGGGAAAAAATGGAAATCTTTGGCACTGGCAACTTTAACAAAATAAATTGTATTTATGTGTGAGAGAGAGTGCGCGTGAATAAGCAGAAATGAAACAAAAACAGCTCCTGCCATTTCTCTTAAAATGCAAATGACTTTCACAATTAAGGAAAGTATCTGATAAAATATATTTGGGGTTTCATTAAATCCACAGTGATTGAAAAATCATTGAAAATGTTCGATAAAAATAACAGCAGCTGTATTCACTCTTCTCTGCTCTATACCCAGAGAATGCTGGCTGGGATATGTCCATGTAGTCAATGCTTGAAGGTGATTTTTGGAGGTCATGTTAAGTGGTCAAAACCACAGCATAATTCAACTAGAAGGGATCTTCTTTTCTGCATTTAAAAGTACGAAGCAGGAAGTTTGGGGACTGAAGAGCTGCTAATTAAAATGAGAAAACCAGATGTAAAGTCTGATGTAAGAAAAGAGACCATGTGGCAAAGTCTAGAGGAAATCATGCATCATATGTTGTTATAGGTTGGTTGGTTGGTTTTCCGGAAAGGAGAACACTATATGTAGTTGCTTGTTTTTCCTTTATAGAAAGGAAGAACTAGTAATTATCTCAGAGATTGTGTAGGGAATGTTGTCATCTGGCAATTTGCTTGTTCAGAAGTTTATAAAAAGCTGTTTTTATTTTTCTTAGAATTAAGTTATTTAAGTTATTTCTTTTAAGTTCTTTTTTATGATTGAGTTTGACATTTCTCCTTTGACAGATATTGTCAGATTTTTTTTTTTTACTACTTTTTCTGTTAGAGAATAGCAAAACACTAGGTATCTTGAGTAAAGATTTGTGTCAGAGATATTGGATGCAAAGATTTTTCCCTCAATCATCAGGTCTCTCTGTCTTTCTTTTTTTCCATAAAAGCACTGGCTTTGTTTTTGAGCAATATGTACAACTTAATATATTTTCCACTTGTATTTTTGTGATCTCCTCTATTCATAACATGTTTATGAATTTTATATCTTAGTCATATTTGAAACTCCTTTCTGTCCTCCTTCATTTTCCTGTGACATAGTCCATAACTTTAGGCCACTTATTTATTTGATATTTTTTGAGTCACATGGCCTAAAACACTTTTTTTCCTTTTCCTTTTGTATTCTGGTTTTTTTTTTTTTTGCAAATTGCTTTCTAGTTGTCTAATCTGCCACTGAATCATCTTTTTTTTTTAATTTTTAATGAGGAATATACAATTTTGATGGTTACTTCTTTTATAATATAGTTTAATTCCTAGAAATGTCATAACTCCCTTTTGATCTTACTTTAATTCATTATTTCCCATGGGATAATATATCTATTTTTCCTCCCAATTAATTTTATTCTTTTCTTGCCTACTATAAAGTGAAGTTTTATTTGTTTGACTGGCATAGGATAAGTTTTGAAAAGTAATTTAAGTATGTTGTATCATTTTTACAATATTGCCATTGTCCATAAATGAGCAATGGATATTCACTTAAGTATTTAAGTCTATTTTTATGTCTATAAAATGCACATAATTTGATGTAAATAAATCTTAAGCTTGCCCTCATAGATTGACTCACAGATATTTTACATATGTGGTCATTATTTAAAATGGAATTTTAATTTTTATTATTTCCTTCTAGTTTTTGTTGCTACTTTATAAAATATAGATAATGTTTATGGATCTGTTATATATCCTATTACTTTACTAAAGTAATTAATATTCTCAGATACCCTCTTTGCTTGTTATATGGGGTGTTCTAAGTAAACCATAATATCGTCTGCAAATAAGTACAATTAGGTCTTTTCTCTGCTTACTTTTGTTCATTTAATAAATTTTTGTCTTATTGTGTCTATTAGTATTTCTAGTAATATGTCAAATAATAGTGGTGATAAATAGGTATTTGCTCTTGCATTTAACATAAAAACTAGTGTCTATCACAAATGATGTTGGCTTTTGAATTTAGGTACATACTTTTTATGAAATAAAACATGACCTAGTCATGTCTATGCTCATTAGAGTTATTAGCATTAATGTTTTATTTTGCCAAAAACCTTTCGTACATTTATTGATATAAAACTGTGGTTAGGCCTAAGTTTGCTTTTATTATGATTTATTATTATAATTACTTTTTTAATGTTGAACAATCCTTGCAAATATAGCAAATTATATTTGGTGATACTTTTTTTGGTATTTTTTAAAGTTTCTATAATTCTTGCACCAACATTCATAATCAATATTGATCTACTGAATATCTTTAATGTTTGTTTTTAGAGATAAAAGTTCTTTTATTAAGACTGCTTTCATAGTACATCAAATAATTGGTAATCTCATCATTCAGACATTTACTAGCTGTATGATCTTGGGCAAGTCATTTAACTTCTGTTTACCTTAGATTATTCACCTGTAAAATTGAATTAATAAATAGCACCTGCCTCATCATGTTGCTGTGAGGATCAAATGAGTTATTTATAAAGCACATAGCACAGTGCCTGGTACACTGGTGCTATATAAACGCAATTCTCTTCTTTCTCATCATTATATTTCTCTCTTGCATTTATAAAGTGTTTTCATGATTTGTTGTTTCACTCACTCAAAATTAAGGATGCTATCTTCAGGTCTCCATTTAGGCTTATATTTTCTCTGTGCTTTGAAATTTTTTCCCTCTGATTCCTTCTGACTTCATAGTAATCCTGAATTATTCAAATTGATGTTCCTTTACAACTGAAGACCTTGCTTACTACTCTAATTTTATTTTGGAGTTTTTGAAATTCTGAAATTTAATTGCTACATAGCTTAGTGTTTGGATTGTGTTCATGTACAGATGGGGAGACCTTTAGTAGTAATAATGTAGATTCAATCAATCTCACTTTATGTACTGTTTTCTAAAACATATAGCACAGTTTTAAAAATCGTTTGCCTGTTTTATCATTATTATTATTACCTGAGGTATAGAATCTAGCCTTTTAAAAAAATTTACTAAGTTCTGGTAGAGCTATGGCTTTTTAAGTTATCTCTTTGCATCCTACCTTCAAGGATGTTTTATAAATATAATTCATGTATTTTTTAGAGTTATTATTTTTATGCCTTATTTGTCATTTTTTTCTCATTCTGAATTGAGTTCCGAATCTGTCACTTGAATTTTCTGATCCTTTATTACTTTTGAGAGATTTTATTTCATGAGTGGTAAACTATCTCCTTTGATGTTTATCTTCTTTAATCCTGCTTATGAGAGCTCTGATTTCAGCTTTAATCTGAGCTCTCTCAAGTACAAGTTGGGTTTGAGGGACAGAGTAAATTCCCTGTCCAGAGTACATTCATTTTCTCTCTAACTTGAAATTCTATTCCCCACTAGCCACTGTGTCTTCTTCCCATTTGTATTCTCTTTCCTTCTAATACCTAGGCAGAACCAACAGAGGAAACCCTGCACAGAGGACAGAGCAATAAACTTGGAGTCGAGAGTATATAGTAAGTTCAAATCCCATCTCAGACATTTACTTGCGTGACACTGGGAACAGGGATTAAATCTCTCAGCATTATTTCTCTAATCTATAAATTGGGCATAATAATAGTATCTGACTCACAGGACTGTTGTGAGAATAAAATGAAATAATATTACATACATAAAGCCCTTTGCAAGCCTGAAAGTGCTACATAAATGTGAATTATTAATATTTTCTTGTCACTTTTACAGAGTAAGGAAGTCTCAAACTGTTGTATCACTATGAGGAAACTTGGCAAGGACATCACTTCCCTCCCCATCATACACCAGAACTCAAGTTTGCAAAGTTGTTTGTACTGCTCATTAATAGCAAGCAGAGTAGACTATGATTGGGGATGCACAGAAGAATTTAAAGTGTTTCTTCAATCTGATTTTATGAGACTTTTTCATTGTTCAGTGTTTCTGTTTTCTTCTCCTAAATTCATCTTTAACGGTTATAAATTTGGGACATGTTAATTTATTTATTTATTTAGGCTAAATTTTAAGTTCCAAACTATCTCCCTCCCTCCCTTTGCATCCTTATCATTTCATTTCACACACACACACACACACACACACACACACACACACACACACACACATACACACACACGTATGTGTATATATAGACATAGCTATAGATATATGTAAAACCATACTATGCAAACTTCTATTTATCAAGTCTTTGTAGGTGAGTAGCATCTTCTTTCATAGGTACTTTGTAGTTGATTTAAATATTTCTAATACTCAAAAAAGCTTAGTCATACACAATTTCTTTTCAAACAATATTGCTACTACTTTATACAGTGTTCTCTTCTTTCTGCTCATTTCACTCTTGATTCTTTCATGAAAATCTTTTCATGGTTTCCCCCCCCAAAAAAATCAGCCCTCTCATCATTTCTTACAGCAAGGTAGTATTCCATCATAGTCATATAGCACAATTTGTTTTGCCATTCCCCAATTGATGGACATCCCCTCAATTTCTAGTTCTTTGTCAACACAAAAAGAGCTGTTCTTAATATTTTAGAACAAATAGGGGTTGTTGGGGTTTTTTTTTTAACCTTTTTTTTTCCTTATCACTTTGGAAAATAGACATAATGGTGGTATTGCCAAGTACAGGAATATACACAGTTTTATAACTCCTTGGGCATAATTCCAAATTGCTGTCCAAAATGGTTGGATCAGTTCACAGTTCCACCAATGGTGTATTAATGTCACAATTTTTTCCATATCTCCTCCAACATTTGTAATTTATCCCTAGAGTCATTTTAGCCAGTCTTATAGGTTTAAGATGATATCCCAAAGTTTTATTTTTCTGATCAATAATGGTTTAAAGCATTTTATATGACTATCAATATATAGATACATATATTTTTTGAGTTCTTAACACACAAAAAAATATTGTCTATTCATATCCTTGAACCATTTGGAAAATGATTCATATTCTTATAAATTTGACAAAGTTTTCTATATATTTGGGATATAAAACCTTTATACAAGAAATTTTCTATAAAATTTTCTCTAATTTTCCACTTGCTCCTAATCTTGGTTATGTTGGTTTTATTTGGAATTTTTTT
>CM053581.1:57055383-57077916 GCA_028627135.1 Pseudochirops cupreus
CTTGCTAATCTCTTTTAATTACATCTACTTTTTCAATTGCTTTGTCTAAAATCATAATTGCTACACTTGTTTTTATTACTTTAGTTAAAGCACAATAGATTCTGCTCAGCACCTTACACTTACTCTGTGTGTTTCTCTGCTGCATGTGTGTTTGTTTCTTGTAAACAATATACTGTGGGATTCTGGCTTTTAATCTACTAGGCTATCCACCTCCATTTTATAGCTGGATTCATCCATTCACATTCACAGTTATGATTATTAACCGTATTTCCTTCCTTTCCATTTTTCTCCATTTATCCTTCTCTCTCTCCTTTCTCTCTGTCTATCCTCCTTACCTGCTACTTCCCTACAGGGCAAGATAGATTTCCATGCCCAACTGAGTGTATATGTTATTCCCTCTCTGAGCCACTTCTGATGGGAGTAAGATTAAGGCATTACCCTCTACCATGCAATTTTCCACTCTCACCTACAAGCTCTTTCCTTTGTGCTTTTTTTTTTGTGATAGTGTATCCCACTATACATCTCTTTTCTCCCTTCTCCTAGTTCATCCTTCTTTCCTATCCTTTAATTTTTTTTATGTCATTCCATCATAATTAACTCACAGCCATACCTTCTGTCCATGTAGACTTCTAACTGCAGTAATAATGAGAAAGTTTTTAGGAGTAAAGGTGTCATTTTCCTATGAAGTGATGTAAACAATTGAATATTATTGATTCCCTTATGATTTCTCTCTCCTGTTTACCTTTTTGTTGTTTGTTTGTTTCTCTTGATTCTTTTATTTGAAAGTTAAAATTTCTATTCAATTCTTGTCTTTTCATCAGGAATGCTTCATGGTTCTCCATTTTACTGAATATCAGTTTTTCCCCTGAAGGATTAAACTTAGTTTTGCTGGGTAGGAGATTCTTGGTAGTAATCCTAGCTCCTTCCTTTATCCCAATGAAATGTCATATTCCAAGCCCTCCAATCTTTTAATGTAGAAACTGCTAAATTTTGTGTGATTCTGACTATGACTCCATATTTTAATTGTTTCTTTTTGACTTACACTATTTTGCTTACACTATATTCTCCTTGACCTGGAAGCTTTGGAATCTGGCCATAATATTTCTGGGAATTTTCATTTTGGGATCTTTTTCAGGAATTCAGTGGATTCTTTCAATTTTTATTTTACCCTCTGGTTTTAGGATATTAGAATGGTTTTCTTTGATAATTTCTTGAAAGATGATTTCTAGGCTCTTTTTTGATTGTGCTTTCATAATTCTTAAACTATCTCTCCACAGTTATTTTCCATATCAGTTGCTTTTTCAATGATAAAGTTTACATTTTGTTCTATTTTTTCATTCTTTTGATTTTTTTCTTTTATGTTTATGGAATTCTTAGCTTTCTTGCCCAACTCTAAATTTAAAGCAGGTTTTTCTTTGAGATTTTGCACTTCCTTTTTCATTTTGCCAATTCTACATTTTAAGGAGTGCATTTGTTCAGTTAATTTTTGTACATCTTTTTTCCATGTGGACAATTCAGCTTTTTAAGGAGTTCTCCTCTTCAGTGGATTTTTGTGTATATGTGTATGTGTGTGTTTATGTGTGTGTTTCTATACATACACACACATACGTGTATTTTCCATTTGTCCTATTCTGTTTTTGAGGTGTTAGTTTCTTCAGTATTATTTTGTGTACCTTTTACCAAAATGTTGACTCTTTTTTCGTGATATTCTTACATCACTGTCATTTCTTTTCCCAGTTTTTTTCTCTACCTGTCTTATTTGATTTTTAAAATCCTTTTCGAGCTCTTCCAGGAATTTTTTTTGGGCCCATAACCAATTCACATTTTTCATTGAAGCTTTACATCCTGATATTCCCTGTCACCATAGTAATTCCCTATATCCAAATTCTTTTGTTGTTGTTGTTTGCTCATTTTTGGCCCATTTTTTTGACTTATAAACTTTACATAAAATTGGACTCTGCTCCAGTAGTGGGTGAGGAACTGTCCCAACTTTCAAGTTTTTCATATTGCTATTTTCTTAGCTAGTCTGCCTATCTGTATGTTTTCATTTCTTCCATGTTGATATTACTGAGAAGAGGTTTAGTCACTGTTCTCCTGTCATGTGTGCTGATCTGTAAGTGTCTACAGGCACTCTTCTCCATCCTGGAACTGTGACCAGGGTCCCACCTTCCCTGCAGCTGTAAGAGCTAGTATGCTAGTGCTCCTTCTCACCTTGGGATTGTGACCAAAAATGATGTATGGAGAGTGCAACAGAGTCCTACACCCAGGGTCAACAAAGAATCCCTTGTAATCTCTTTCTGGCCATTTGTCTAATTGTCCTACCATCTTTGGGCTGGGAGTTCTGAAATTTGTCATTGCTGCCACCCCCAGGTCTGCTGCTGGTTTGCAGGGGCATAGCCTGAGCTGTACTCATGTGGCCAACCACTACCTCAGTGGTGGTTTTCTACAGACCTCCTAATTTGTCCCAGGCTTGAAAATTGCTTCACCTTCACTTTTTGTTAGTTCTTCTGCCCCAGAATTTGATTTGAGGCTCTTTTTTTAAAGCTGTTTGGAGGGGAATTAGGGAGAACTCAAGTGACACCCCTGGCTTTACTCTGACATTTCAGTTCTACCCATCAGGAATATTTTTCAGTCAGTCAATATGTATTTTTTATGTATCTACTGTGTGTCAGGTCTAGTGTTACACACTGCAGATATAAAGAAAGACTAAAGGAAAAGAAAGTCCCAGCTATCAAGAAACTCACTGACTACTGCAAGAGACATGAAATCAACTATGTACAAACAAACCTTAGGAAAGATAAAATTGGGATAATTTTAAAGGGAAAACACAGACATTAAGGAGGACTGGAAAAGGCTGCTTACAAAATATGGGACTTCAGCTAAGGCTTCAAGGAAGCCAGGAGAAGCCAAGAGTCAGAGATGAAGAGAGAGACCAGGCATGAGCTCCAGACATTAAAAATTCTCATTGAGGAAACGAATGTCGTGTTCAAAGAAAAGCAAGAAGTTCAGTGTCCCCAGACTGAAGAGTACATGAAGGAGCACAGTTTAAAGAAATAGAAAGATAGAAAGGGGTCAGACTGTAAAGGACTTAAACAGCCAAATAGAGAATTTCTATTTGATGCTGGAGGTAATTAGAAGCCACTGGAGTTTACTGAATAGGGAATTGAAATATTCAGACCTGTGCTTCAGAAAGATCAATTTGACAGCTAACTAGAGAGTGGATTGGAATGGCGAGAGACATGAGTTCTGGAACACCAATCAGGAGGCTGTTGCAGTAGTCTAGCAGGATGTGATAAAGATATGGAACAAAGTGGTGGCAATATCAGAGGAGAGAACGTGTATGAGAAATGTTATGAAAGAAGGGAATAGCAAGACTTGATAACTAATAGGAAAGGGTATGGTAAGAGAGAATGAGGAATTCATGATGACATCTATGTTGTGAGTCTGAATGAAACAGAGGATATTAAGGAAGTCAGGAAAAGAAAATGATTGGGGGGCAGGATTAATCAATTAATTTTTGGATATTTTGAGTCTAAGATGTCTGTGAGATACAAGTTCAAGACATCTGGTAGATAAAGATGTAAGATTGGAAAACAAGTTAGGGATGGACAAATAGATATGCCAATCATCCGTATAGGGGTGTTCATTGGATCCGTGCCAGTTGATGAAATCACAAGTGAAATATCCTAGAGGGAAAAGAGAAGAAGGCTCAGGACAGAGCTTTGGGGGACACCCATGGTTAGGTGGCATGAACTGAACGAAGATTCAGCAGAAGAGACTGACAGCAATGAGACAGATTGGAAGAAACCAGAAGACAGGTACCTGGCAAAGGTGAGACTTAGAAAGCAGGTTTTCTTGGCTTCAAGAGAAGCTATTAAAAATAAAGAAGCCAGCAAGGATACAAGACAAAAAATGGAAGGATGGATGGATGGATGGATGGATGGATGGATGGATGAATGAGTGAGTAAATAAACAAACAGCAACAGCAACAACTACTATTTACATCAAGTTTGCAAAATGTTTTGCCTGTTAATTCATTCAGTTATTACAATAACCCTATGAGCTACTTTAGCCTCCATTTCACAGATGAGGAAACTGAGACTTAAGGAAGTGGACTTATTCACCTAGGGCCACACAGCAAACAAGTGTCTGAGGCAGGACTTAACTCAAGTCTTGTCAGTTCTGTTATAAAGTTATAAAATCACCTTGTTTATACTCACAGAGCTGAGACCTTTGGCACATAAAGACCTTCTGAACTTGAATCCCTCCCAACTTACCAGTTTTCTTCATTTTATTTTCCCTCCATAGTCTTACAAACCCACATTCACTTTCTTGTTATTTCTCAAACATGACATTCCATCTTTGTAACTCTGTGCCTTTTTACTGGTTATCGCCCATGCCTGGAATTCTCTCCCTCCTTGTTCTTGACTCCTGACTTCCCTAGTTTCCTTCAAAATTCATATCAAGTTCTGTATTCTTTCAAAAATCTTTTCCAGTGTCATCTTCCTGTGCTAATAATCCCTTCTCTGTTCTGGTTGTGTCCAGTCTATCTTGTTTGCCCATGTCCTCCCCTCTAGATTGTAGCTCCTTGAGAACAAGGACCATGTTTTTTGCCTTTCTTTGCGTCCCCAGTGCTTAGCACAGAGTGGGAGGTTAATGAATGCCTGTTGGCTTGATTTACTTTCTTGATATCATGAAGTAAATGACATTATTGACTTGTATAAACTTGTGTTTATAAAATATTTTTCTTGCCACATGCCAATGACAGTATAGTTGTTATCCTCACTTGAGAAAAGCTGGAACAGAGTGCTCACCTCTACCATAATAACTGACCAAATCACAAAAAGAGACAAACTGTTTCCTTATGCTGTCTCCCTTTTCCAACTCCCCTCTATTCTTAAAAGTTAATGGTGATTCCAGTCCTTTCCCAGAACAACACAAAGACTGCTCTCTAAAACTGAACCACTTTTAGTATCCTGTCATTCTTCAGAGATGGACTCATATTTCTCCCTCATGCACCTTTACTTCCACCTTTGCAGTGGTACTCTGACCCATGAGAGTATCCTACAGTTTCCAGGAAAATCTCAAATGTTTCAGTCTCAAGAAAGCTCCACTAAGAAGTTTGTGGCTTTGCCTCTGTCTTGTAAAGAAGCCTCAAAACTTAAGCCTCATTTCTCCCTCCCAATCCCTAGCAAAGTGTCATTATTAATTAGCCCTTAGCATATGATAAATATTATATATTCATTCATAGGCCTTATTTTTTTCACTGGTAAAATTGTTTAAAAACACTGAAGGATTTTTAAATTTGATAAAAATATTGAATAAAAAATTAAATGCTAAGATTGCTGGCACACACACACACACACACACACACACACAGCATTACTAAGTAGAGAGGAAATGCATTTGTTTTTTTTCCCTCCAGCTTTGTTCAAGATACATTTCTCATAATATCTTACCAGGATAACGAGTTCTTTTCCATTTTCTCTAGGGAACCTATCAGAGACATCAAAACAAAGACTATTTGGTCAGGACCAATGTTAGAACACAGACAGAATCACAGAGAATAGAATAATAGAGCTTGAATGAACCATAGGATAAAGAATGTGAGAGACGAAATAGAATTTAGAGATCCATTTTACCTATTCCACATCCTGGATTTTACACATGTAAACACACTCCTAATCAAGTTGGATGAGGAAGAGATAGCCATGTGTTGCATTTTACTTGTGACATTTGATAAATGGAGAGAATGCTGAGGACTGTATGAAGGGCAGAACTTTGGAGAAAAGAGACATTCTGCATTTCTGATTTCAGAGAGCATAAACAAGGCTCCACATTCTCTTGTTGACTAACTTGAGATACATGGGGAAATAGAAACAGATTTTGGAAAGCAGAAATATAGGCAAAGCTAGCTCTACAGCCTGTCTGTGCCTTCTAGCTTATCTTCTCCTTACAGAATTGAAAAGATTTCTCTTTGGGTCAGACTGGGACCTCTCTTCATAGAAAAAGACCTCAGGTTGTGCTACCACTGATTTTTATGTATTCTCTAGAACAGTGGTTCTCAACCTTCCTAATGCCACGATTCTTTAATACTCATATGTGGGCATATCTGCATGTGGGTGGACCCACCTGGAGATGAATAGAGGAGTGGTGTCTCTGTTCCTAAGATCATTGGAAATATGTGTTTATAACATATAACTTTTGTGGTTTCATAGAATTTCTCTAATTTCAATCTGAGGAATGTTTGGATAAATGGGATAACTTAGTAGTCACTATTTATATTGGTCATTTGTGTAACTAGTGTTTAGTAGGTCCAAGCAGGTGGGTATAAGCTTGTGGTATCCTCCCTCTTTAAGGGAATCAAAATTTCCACTGGAGAGCAGTGAGCAAGATTCCAGAAATATCTATCCAACCACTCGCCCAAAATCTATATTTAGACATATAATGTAGATTATACACACACACACACACAGAGTATACATATACATATATATATGCACACATATATATACATATATACACATATATGTGAACGACTTTAAGGTTCTGATTACATAGTATAGTGAACTCTTTATTTAGCAGTAAATTAAAGCAAACATTCGCAGAAACCAAAGTATAGCACTCACAATGTTATAACAAAGCAAGTTATCACTAAAGTGGCCACATAGTTTTAAGCAAAAGACATCATTCAGTAAGGCCTTAACTCAATCATGCTTAAGGAGCAAGCCTCCTTAAGGGACACAAAGTACAAAGGTCAAAGTTCTCCACCCCTAGGTCACATTGTCTTAATCTCTGGAGTACAAAGTTCTCCCACCCCTAGGCCACAGTAAATCATGATCTTCTCAGTCAGCACTAAGTACCCAAGGAGAGGTATTTTTCATCTTGACTCGAGGCTGGCTCCCGAATTCCATGGTTCTTCTTCAATGGGTCCAGCTCCCCGTATCTACCCAACTGTCACCTGGATTCATAGGCAAGCAGCTCTCAGCTCCTCATCCAGTTTCTTGTCCAGTTCCTCATCCAGCTCCTGTTCCATATTGAAGCTTACAGTGTTCAGTCCATCTCAAGTCCTTCACAGTTCCTGTTTCTGGGAAGACAAAGTTTAACAAAGCCACAATAGTGATCATGCACATTACCAGCACCATCACCAATTCACTGTCTGCCTGTGAAATCAAGAGAGACCCACAAACAAGGTCCAAGAGGTCAACACAAATCATCAGTGAAATCCCAGTACCTCCGAAACCCTCCTCCAGAACTTCTGTAAACAAGCAACCAGAAAATCCCCTTCCCTGCTTCCAGTAAGGTGCCAGAGCTTCTGTACAAAGTAACACAAACAAAAACCAACACAGACAGAACAGACAAACATAGAGTGCTGGGAGACCACAAGTTTTTTCCTTCTCAACTCTTGTCACCACAAGAGTTCTCTTCTCATTCTGCTCTTTCCTAGCTTGGGCTTCTCCTTATATGTGGTTATTCATTCCTTCCCTACCTGTTGCATTAAAAACAAGGGTTCACAAGTTCTGTTTCTTAACAAAGACTTGCTATAATCATGGGAAAGGCTTAAAAGAAATTTGAATTAAAACAAGGTGCTAAATAATTAAATAGCTGAAACAAAGCATCAAGTACTTTTTTGCTTGCCATTACAGGGTGTGTATACGTGTGCATGGTGTGTGTGTGTGTGTGTGTATGGTGTGTATGTGTGCACATGAAAGCATGTGTGTTTATGGTGTGTGTATGTTTGTGTATATAGGTGTTGATATAGATCACATACCTTATATGTAGAATCAAGTGCACATGTGAGAAGTAACTTGTCTAAAGCAACATAACTAGCCAGCCTAAAGTTAAAATAATGACTATGACTACTCACATATCTATAGTATTTGAATTTTTTCAAAGTGCTGTCATCACCATAACATGGTATGGTAGGTGATATAAGTTTATTTATCCCCATTTTATAGATGAGAAAATCAACATTGAGATAAGTAATGTGCCCACACTCCTATAGCTAAAATGTTAGATCTGAGATCCAAACCAAAACATTGACTCAAAATCCAGGGCTTTTTCCCCATTGTGGCACACTGTCTCACTCTATTAGAGACAAAACTGAGCATACAAAGGCAAGTGATCATTACTTTTGATGACTACATGCGTGAAACCTGATATGTAAAAGGGCAGATGAACTGGATTTAAAATTCTATGAATAAGTAGACTGTTTCATTTGGTAAAGTTGTTATTCTGACTTGCTAGATAGGAATTAATTTCAGTCAGAATATATTGACATTATTTATTCTATGAAATGCATTAAAATAAAATGGATATTCTTGGGCCTTCAAGCTGGAATAATGAACTAACTTGGTCTATGAATGCAGAGTATACAATTGGAAAAGGTTACAGCTTGCAGACTCCATTATTTTATGTCCTAGACAAGAATTTTACTATAGGAAAGATTGCTAATAATGTTCTAGCATGAAATTTCTGCCTATTGAATACACACATGACATTTGAGTTACATATACATAGGTATGGGCATATATATGCACATGCATATGTGTATTTGTAGGTATTGTGTATATACATCAAACGAGATATCAAGAACAGCTACTAGCTATTAAAATTTTACTCTTTTGTGAGTGATCTCTATTATCTCTATGTCAATATTTATATCTATATTCCTGCACATGAATATGCATATGCATAAATACACATATGTACTCATCAATATGCATATATACACATATGTGTATGCATATAAAACTATATACACAGAGATGGAATGTTGACTATTAAAATGTGTATACATCATATGTATATATAATAATAAGTAACATTAATACAACATACTTCATATACATATATATTTTAACAGGGAAAACTTTAGTCACAAACAAGAATGGTTAGCTGCACTGGTGGTTATCTCTTTTGACTATCCTTTTGACAATTGCAAGAGAATAAAAGGTAATAAGATAGTCTATTGGCCCAATGGGTAATTTCCATAGCCCTGAAAGCAATACTTGGAAAATTATAATGCAATATCCATGTGAGAGGTGCAATAATATACAAACTACACAAAGGTGTATCAGCAAGCACCCTAGCATACCCAGGGTGGCTGCTAGCACAGGTTCTTAGATTTGCTTTTCTAAAGGAAAGCAACTCAAAATGGCTTAACAGTCTCACTTTAATCAATCAAACATATATCATTTACCTAGTTCAGGGGAAATAGTCAGCACCCTGAACTTCAGAGAATGCAAACACAAGTTACAAACACAAGTTACAAGAAGACAAAGAAACAGATCAGCAGACGGGCTTCCAACCAACTGACCATTACATCCATACCTAGTCAGTTACCAGAGAGAGAAGCATCAACATCTGGGTTTTTCAAAGCCAGGGGGCTCAATGGCTTCCCAGAGTCTCATCTGGCCAAATCACACAACTCTTCTCAAAGTAAGCCCCAAAGCAAAACCTCACATCAAGGCATATATAGCCTTCTCCTGGATCAGAGAATGTCACAGCCCTCTTGATCCACCACCCAATCACAAAGCAACAAGGCGTTGGCATTCCTGAAGAACAAGCCTCCTGCCACAGGCTCCATGTGACCACATTCAGCCTATTAGGGGGCAGAGTATACTTTCAAATCTGGGAAGATTCTTAGAGCCCCTTAAGCCACTTAAGCAAAGGCCTAGGGGCAGGGAAGATCTTCAGATTCCCATAACAAAAGGAAAACTGAGAATTCCAGAAATTCCCGAAACTGGTGCAAATCTACCTTTCCAATCTTATCTAAGATTGAGATATGTCTTTTGACTAATCTATGCTCCTACCAAGCAACTATTTCCTTAACTGATCCAATATGTCTGACCTTCAATCTTCTGTATGGTTTTTTTTCATTATCTCCTACAGAATGTCTATATTTCTCAGTGCTTCCCCCTGACTCTGACTTCTTTTATGTAGGACAGAGTATCTTACAGTTGTCATGTAATAAATACATATGGCATTAAGCATATTTGGAGAGTAAATTTGGGAACTAGTTAGCAAGAGGTTTTGTTAATCACTAAGTAATCTGACAGGATTAGCTTTGACTGATGATTACATTACCCATGTTTTGTAAAGGTTTACTTGTTTTTGTTGATTAATGAGAAAGAGTTGTTGCAATTAAGTAATCTCTTCTATTTTACAATACAAAAAAAAGGCTTAGAGCTTTGGATGATTATTTTATTTCTATACCCTTCCAGAACTGAGGATAAAAAGAAGCATAATAAGGAAAGTAGTTGGAAGATCACTGGTCTTACATCCAGAAGATTTGGGGTTTAAATTTGGAACTCAATAATTACTAGAAGTGTGACCAAGGGCATTGCCCTTTACTTCTCTGACTCGAATAATTCTTATAGCATATTGGAAGGACCATAATATTTAAATCAGAGGTCCTCAGTTTAAATGTTGGTCCTGCAAGTCACTCCCCATTTGATATTGGGCGAATCAGACTTTTCTGGGTCTCAGCTTCATCATCTGTAAATAAGAACATTAGACTAGATGATCATGGAGGACTCTTCCAGTGCAAAATATTCTGTTCTGTAAAAGGAGGATGATATTAATCACCCAACCTCCATGATGGAGGAATACATTTTAACATATCATAATAATATGAACTCTTATAGTGATTATGATTGCTAGCAAAAGGAATATACTAAGAGTAGTTATCTTAGAGGGAAAAAGAATCCAAAATTTGACAATGAAATACTGAGCCCCAGTAGAATATAAGTTTCTTGAGGGTAAGGGTTATTTATTTCTTTTTCTTTCCTTAGAGCCTTGAAAATTTAATAAATGGTAGATTTGAAGAATTGTACACAAATACCAATATGATCTCAGCCCTCATGGAGCTCACAGTCTACTGGGAAAAATGTAAATGGTACAAGTGAGTATAATGCATGTTAGCATATGGTAAAATCACATAATTTATGATGTATAATATATTTTAAAATTTTGATCTGTTCTTTTGCTCCTAAATCATATTTTCTAAGAGGTATTTTTTTTGTCATCACCTATGTCTGTCTTAGAATTAAAAGAACCAGCTAAGAAAGTGTTTTGATTTTTGTTTTACTGGTGCTATAGCTCTGTCTAATCAGATATAAGATATGTAGTTAGAAGGACTGTCTACAGATGAGTGTGTGTGTGTGTGTGTGTGTGTGTGTGTGTGCGTGTCATAATTGTGCTTAGATCCAGAGGGATGGACAAAGATAAATAGTTGAAAGGTTCAAAATGTTCAAAGAAACAGCAAATTTGGGGCTGATACAAATACTTCTTAATCAGTGTAGTTAGGAGTACTTGCTATGAAGTCCAAATGAGATAACAGACATAAAAAATTTTGCAAACCTTAAAGCACTTTATGAATGCCAGCTGTTCTTTAGTAACGACTTCATTCCCTGAGCCTTCTATTGCACTCCTACTAAACCACAAGTAGGGTGTATGAGTGTTCAAGGAGAACTAGCATCTCTGGTATAAGGGCTTGCTGAGTCCTGTTCAGGGCTGTTCATCCACCTTTGGTTTCTCCCTGGCATTCAATTCTCACCTGGGGCTCAAGAAGCTGTAGCATGTACAATGGCCACAGTCTGGTAAGCTGTCTTGGCAGATGAGAGGGAGAGACAGGGATACAGAGGGAGACAAAGGGAGATAGAGAGTGAAAGAAAGAGAGAGAGGGAGAGAGAGAGAGAGAGAGAGACAGAGGAGACAGAGGGAGGGAGAGAGGGAAATGCAAAGGATTTCTAATTTTTGTTAGCATAGAGAACTTCTTATGTGGGAATTTTCTTAATTGACATAGTTCATTTGTTTGTAATTTGGCAGATAAATCCAAGGGAGTTTCCTACAATGTTTAGAAGTTATTTGATTTACCCCAGTTCACACAGTCAGGGAGTGCTATGGCATGACCAGAAAGCTATATTTTCTTGTCTACCAATACAATATTTTAACCAATGAGCCGCACTGTTTCTCAAGTTTGTACTTATTTTCATTAAATTCTCTCTTAATAAATACAAATCATTGTTAACAATACTAGATATTTGATATCTTTTTCATATTTGATATCTACTCAAAGTAGAACTTTGAGTTCAAATGAGGTAGATACCCTTTTAAATTAGGTGATGAAAGAATGAATCAGAGAAGGCTTGGTGGAGATGCTTACTGAGTTGTTTGTTGAACTATGAAAAGGATTTTAACAGGTGAAGGATTTGGAAGTAGGCAGCAGGAGACATTTTAGTAATAAAAAATAGAAAGCTAAGGTAAAGAAGAGGAAACACAAAATTGCCATTTGAATTTTTTTTACCCACAAAGTAAAAATGTTTGGCAAAATATTTGTTTATGAAAAAAGTATGTGAGTATGGCATATAAAAACAGAGAATGTTAGAGTTGGAGAGGTGACACGAGAACATAGAATATTAAATCATCAGAGGTGGCAGAGTCACAGAACACAGAAAATGGGTTATATATAAGGAGTCCTTAATGATTACTAATTCTAACGAATTTCATGACAACACTTGGAGGAAAGGTGGTAAAGGAAGAAAGAGAGGAGTCAAGATAAAGGAAGCAGAAGTAACAAAAGTCATTTAGACAAAATGTTAAGACAAGATGGAGATTCCCATTAGGAGTTCATTTCTGGTCCTCAAGTCATGCTCTTTTCCAAGAGTAAAAGAACCAGCTCTCTCATTTAGACAGATGTGGAAATAGAAGTCCACAGAATGGAAGCAATTTACCCCTAGTTAGGCTTAGGTGAAGAACTAGGTACTCCGAATTTCTTGACGACAGTCTAATTTTCTTTCCACCACATCTTCCTCTACCATCAACCCTGGCTTCTCTAGCATCTTGCAAAAGAGTCTTTCCTCTTTTATATTCTGGGGCTAGTTTTTAAAGAATGACCCTTATGTAGCTATTAATGGTAATTTTATATTAGTATGGAAGGCACAAAGCAGGTAGTCACAAGAAACTATGCATTTCACAACCAGAATGTAATGTAATAAAAAAGAAAACCAATTACAAAAACACCAGAAAATGTATAAATATGACGATTTGAGCTGTAACCAGTGTAATTAGTGTATAAGTTCAGTAATATAATAATAAAAATAAGACAAATCCCATACTAATAAAATCAACATATATTGTAGAAGTACTCATGTTATATGACTACCCCTAATAACAACTATATATTTATTTGACATTTTAATGAAATGTGTTTAATAAAATGTCACAGATTTTTCCAGCTTTATGGAGTGTTCAATCTTTTTATACTACATCCCTTTCATATAATTTTAAACAGTTATCAAATATTTCCAAAGATGTAGCTATACAATGTTTCTAAAAGATTTAAGACTTTCCCATCTCTTTCCCATTTTTCTTCCTTTTTATTTATTTAGAGAACATTCACAGAAATTAAATGTTTAGATGTTTTATCTTTACATATTTTCCAACATATTACTTATTCCCCATATATTAATAGCTGGCAGTTAAAGCGACTCTGTTGCATCTAAGATCTCTTTCCTGTGTGTAATTCCTCTATCTGTATAGATTAAAATCCATCCATGCTCCTACTTCATCAGATTTTCATCCATGTTCTCCAACAAATCATTCAAAATATATCTGAGTGAGGCATTGGAGATCATCTTCCAGACTAATATTTTGTCAATATCAGTGCACCTCTCAGGCTATCTCTTTTTCTTATATATGATGGGTTCACTTTTGTTCCAAGTCCTACCTCTTTTAATACTGTACTTTGTTTCTCTTCTAGCATGCAGACATTGCAAGAGAAATTTTACTTTTATATGGTTTTTATCATGATGCTACATGGAGCAAAAACTCTCTACAGTTCCCTACTATCTCCAGAATAAAGTCCAAACTTCTTAGCTTGTCATTCAATGTCTTCAGAAGTTTAGGGAAAACCTATTTTAACTGCTCTCTGCTGTGACAATAGATGCTAACTGAAAAGGACTATTTTTTTTCCACTTCCGTAGTTTCATATTCCACTTACCTGGAATGTATTGTTCCCCTCACTTTACACCTCTGCAACTCAACATTCTCTTCTCATTACATTTGCTTTACACAGAACACCTGCCCTGACCACCCAGTCTAAAGTAACCTCTCTCTTCTGACTTATTATACTATTTGATATGCAGATAATAGATTTTGCAATGAATTGCATTACCTAGTACAATCTCTACTCCAAGCTTTTTGATTGATTAGTCCCATTGAGTTTTGCAGTATCTCTTCTGTGGTCAGGTGCTATTATATAAATATTTTCTTTTTATTGAACTTTTCCTGTATCTGCTATTTATACTCCTTTTTCTTTTATAGATGGTTTCAGAAGAATTTGGCTTAACTTGCTCTTATACAGAGCTCTCTGTAGACTCATTTTCTCCTTCACTGCTTTTCAGTTTTGTGCAGCTATACAGCTCATATCCTTCCATCATCCTCTTCCATAATGTTTTGCAACTCAGCTTATATTCTAGATCATTGTTGCCTCTGGCTGTGATATCTTTCCAGTTGACAAGGAAATCATGCATTTGGTGGAGTTTATGTTTCATCCTTATGGTAACTGTTTTACATCAGTTAAACTTTTAGAAATGGTGGAACTGAGAGACAATGACAATTGAATAGCTGAATGGTCCTATCCAAGGTCAATAATACTCAGCCAATGGTATTCAAAAGGGGGCTAAGTGACATAGTGGATAGAATCCTGGATCTGAAGCCAGGAAGACTGGAGTACAAATCCTGTTTCAGTCATATACTAACTGCATTTTGCAATTCCAAGTCACTTAATCTCTTTAATCCTCAGTTTTCTCATCTGTAAAATGGGGATAATAATAGCACCTAGTTCAATGGGTTGTTGTAAGGATAAAATGAAGTAATATATAAAGTGCTTTTAAACTTTAAATGTTTATATAAATGTCCACTATTATAATTATCTTTTAGAGTTAATGTGATATGAAAAGCAATTCTTCATAATCACTTTTTTCACTTGTCAGGTTTTGTTCATGCTGGGAGGGGGTTCACAGTATATCTGAATATATTTTCTGCAATCCGAACCATCCAGTAGTGATCTTATTTTATCAAAGATGGCAGTGGAACTACTACATCTGGAATCATCACCTCAAGAAGTAGCCTGGCAATTACAAAGATGAAATTAGAAATCACGGCGAAATAAGAGGAGATCCATACAGGAGGAAAAAAAAACTATGCTGTGATGATAAAATTTTAGAGGCACTAAGGAAATTATTTTAAACAGGCTAAAAGGGGAAGATTTCAAAAGAATGAAAAGGCCACAAATGATATTTGTTAACCTAATAAATTCCTAAATGAGAGTGAGAGTGAGAAAATGAGGAAATATCATTGAGAAGATGCTGAGCTCAAGGTCTATTTTCTTTGTAAATGTCTTTATTGGCCTTTTGAGAATGGTCTATACACTCATCATGGATACATCTGATGAAAATAGAAAAAATCCACAAAAACAAATTATTTATTCCATCAAATCACATAATTTTGGTCCCAGAATTTATTTAGAGGAATAGAAAATATAGGATTTTCTCCTGTCTATATATTGGTCATTAAAAAAGGTATTTTTTGTTTTTGCATAAACTACATTTTCAAATAGCTCTCTCCTCTTCATAGAAAGCAATCCTTTATAATAAAAATAAAATAAAATGAAGAGATGGAAAAGTCATTCACAACAACAAAACAACACATTAAAAAGACAGATTATGGAAAATTCACACTCATAAAACCCCACCTCTGCAAAGAATAGGGAGAGCATATTTTCTCATCTCTCCTCTGGCATCTAGCTTGGGCATTATAATGATAAAATGTTAAGCTTTTTGTATTACTGATGTTCTTTCCATTTACATTCTTATACTCCTTCTTTTCCTGATTGTGTATCCTTCCCTTTGCATCATTTAATATAAAAATTCTCATGTTTCTCTGTTTTATTCACCTTTACCATTTCTTACAATAATGTTACATTCTATTACATCCATGTGCTAATGTTCCATTACATCATGCTTACAACACAGTAATATCCCATTCATTAACATACACAGCCATTCCCCAATCAATGTGCATCTACTTTGTTTCCATTTCTTTGTTATTTCAAAAAGTGCTACTTTAAATATTTTGTTGTATGTAGGACCTTTCCTTTTATCTTTGACCTCCTGTTTTCTTGGGATATATATGTAGCAGAAAGATATGTGGGTCAAAGTATATCAACTTTTTAGTCATTTTCTTAGAATATTTCTACACAGAGTTTCAGAATGTTTTGAAAAATTGACAGACCTGTCAAAAGTATGTTAATGCATTATTAATTAACTTTCCATAATCCCTACAACACTATTTCTATATTTTGTCATGTTTGCTAATTTGCTGAGGATAAGGTAAAAACTCAGAGTTGTTTTGACATGAATTTCTCTTACTATTAGTTATTTAGAGCAATATTTGATACAACTTTAACAGCTTGCTATTATTCTTCAAGACAAAAATAAATTTTTTAAGTTCATAAAAAGGTTTACAAACTTTGGACAATTTTCCTTGTCTAATTGTTCTTAGTCTAACATATCTGTCAATTATCTGCATGTTTTGGATATCAAACCCACAACAGAGATACTTGAGGCAAAGATTCACCACCTTACTTGTTAGTTTCCCTTCTTAGCTGTATTTAACTGTGCATGTCAATGTCATATAATTGAAAATTTATCTCTTACTGACTACTTTTATCTCCTGTTTATTTAAAGACTTTCTCTCTTGATCAAAACTCTGAAAAGCAAGTGACTTCATAGTCTCTTATATTTTCATGGTGGTTGGTCATTAATATTCAGATGATATAAAAATCTTGAGCTTAATATGTTATATGGTATAAGATGTAGGTCTAAATCTATTTCTACTCAACTGTTTTAAAATTTTCACACCTATTCTTGACAAATAGGAAATTGTAGATGTATGTGTATGTGTGTGTGTGTGTGTGTGTGTGTGTGTGTGTGTGTGTAGAAAGAGAGAGAGAGAGAGGGAGAGAGAATGAGAAAGTAATACTACTCAGTCAATTATATGACTATGAAGAGGATATACTCTACTGTAAAAATAATAAAACACAGTCTATTTAATGGTTTCATTTTTTTCCTCATGAGAGGCACCTTCAAAAATGCATAATTTTAATTTAAATCAAGTTATAAAGATAAGAAATGCATAGACTCGTATGGGAAAATGGAGGAGACAAGGTGCTAAAGAAGGCAGGATGGGATAGAGTGACTTGTGCATGTAGTGGTTTTTCTAAACAAGATGAAGGGCCACATCTTTTCATGACACAGGGAAGAAGAAGAAGAGGAGGAGGAAAAAGAAGAGGAAGAAAGAGGAGGGAGAAGAAAAAATGAAGAGGAAGAAGAAGAGGAGGAAGAGAAAGAGAAGATGAAGAAAACGAAGAAAAGAAGAAGAAGGTGACAGAAAACAACTTCTAAGGGATGTGAGACGAGGAAGAAGGTAGAAGAGAGAGCTCTCGGTGAATGGCTTTAATTATTTCAGTGAAATATGAAACAAGATTCTCAATAGAGATAATGAGGGGTGCACTATCTACTAGAGAATTGAGAAGAGTTGAAATTCTTGGCAAAGACTTTGCAATGAATGGGAGAATGAGTCAATTAGAGAGGTTTTAATGATTGCTGTGTCACAATAAGGGTCCAGTTGAGATTATATAACATAAATTTTCAGGGGACTTGGTTAGCACAGTTTCACGTTTTTCTCAGTTTTCTTTCAGTAGTACATGGGTAGGAGGAAAGACAGTGGATGGTGAGAGTAATCCAAGGCTGAGACTTGACAAGGCAAAACCTTCAACAAATAATTTTTTTTTTAAAATAGCCTCTGCCCTTAAGGAGCTAACATTCGAAAGTGTGAAGGCAAAATATAAAAGGAAGCTAGCTCTGGCAGGAGCCATCCAATTGGTGGAAGTGGGGGGTGGAGGTACAGAAGCAGATGAGTTTTCTAAGGTGTGAATTCTGGGGCTGAAGTGATCTTTCAGGATAAACTTATTTCTGGAACATGGTGAAGGAGTCAGGTATATATCTTGGTGAGAAATGAACCACCTGTTGAAGCCCCTTCTGTCTAACTTCTTTACTGATACCTTTATCTAACCATCCCCAAATCAGAAAGCATAATCTCTATAAGCATGTCTCTGACAGCAATTTACCTGTACCATTACCTGGCATATATCTCTGGCCCTGTTTTGTGATGAGGGTATGTGTCATTTTTTCCCAAGTGCATTGTATGTTCCACAATAGCAAGCTCTGCGCTGTATCTATCTTTTCATACCTAGTATTTAGAACAAGCACTTATTCAGAGGAAGGCCTTAAGAAATATGTGGTGTATTTAAATTTTAATATTTAAGTCTAAAAGGAAAAAAAAAACAAATATGTGGTCAGTTGAATGAAGTGCTGAATCAGAGTCATGGTTGGAAGGATAGGAATGAAGGAAGGAATCAGTGACAATGCAGAGAAAAAAAGTGATAGGCATTAGTGTCAAATATAGGGAAGACTGGTAAAGTGTTTCAGGCAGAGAGGAGGAAATATACATGATGGGCTGAAAGATTTCCCTTCCCTTGTATTCAGGGACCATGAGACCCTACATGGGCTCAAAATGAACTATACTTCACCGTCCAATTTAACCTTACCTCCTTATAATCCCTGTTCTCCCCTTCCTTTCCTAACTATCATCTCCTCAAAAGCTCCATCACTAACACTAGCTTTCATCTTGATCTTGAATCATTGAGTCAATACATTTGTTCAAGCTCTCAATAAGTCCCACTTCCTCCATGGTAAAATCTATACAATTGTTCTCTCTTCTTCCAAAAGCTCTCCCTTCCCAATCCATCATCCAACCAGCTACCAAAATAATAGCTTTTAAGGCAAGAATTTAAGTAATTCCTCTATTCAAAAATTTTAGGTGCTCCCTTTTCCCTCTTACACGAAATGTAAATTCCCCAGACTGGCATTTATAGGTCTCCATAAACTATCACTTACTTATCCTTCCATCCTTGTGTCACATTGATCTCCCTTTATATTTCAGCCAAACTGATAACTATCAGTTCCCCAAATTTGACATTCCCCCTCGATGCCTTTGGCCAAGACATTGCCCTTTCCTGGAACGCACCATCTCATTATTTCTGAGTCTCAGAATCTTCATATTCCTTTAAGTCTTGAATCAGAAACAAAATACTGCACAGGATTGCATCTGATCCCCACTGAAGGTGGAAGAATGTTCATGTTTCTTTTGATATTGCCAAATCTTTTTCAATGAACTCATTTGCTCTGGAACAAGGTTGCTTCATCTAGCCACAACATTTGTTTACTAATTCATTTTTTTAGTTCACAAGCTTCAGAATTGTTAATCTCTAAGGAAAAATTACCTAAACATTTTATATATAATACATTCCTAGTTACCTCCTCCCTCCAAGAAAATGAGCCAAGGTTAGTTTTACATTATCCTTTCCCATGGAAGGCAATCATTTCATAGCAACTAAATCTATAAAAATAGATAAACTAAGCACAATATCAATGAATTTCTTATTTATTCCTTGTACACATAAGTGTTTTAAAATTTAAAAAAAATTTTTTTTCAAGAAATCCTTGTGGTTAAACTAGAGACATTAGGGGTTTTGTTTCCTTTTCTTCCATCTGGCTCTGCTAAAGTACCTCAGAAATTTCTTGTTCAACATTAACCTTGAATTCCTGAGACTAATTGGTCTCTACCAACACCCACTGTCAAAATGCCATGAACCCAGAGATAACATGCTATTCCAACACTCCCTCTCCCAACTTGGTAATATGGATAGATCAAACAGTTTTGTTTTTGTTTTTTAAATATATATAGTCAGGCTGCACCAGCACAGACCCAACGATAGTGGAGCCGGAGCAAGCCCAGGTGAACTGATTCACCCATTGCAGGGACAATTCCCAAACCTCTCACTGCAGGACTGGGGTCTGATAGAGCTGGGTAAGAGAATAACTCCTTAAAAAATATAAATACCCAAATGGAGAAGGAGGTTTATAACCTAACTGGAGAAAATAAATGCTTGAAAGTAAAATCTGACCAAATACAAAAGGAGGTGCAAAAACTGAGGAAAACAATTCTTTAAAAATTAGAATTAGACCAGTTGAAGCTAATGATTCTATGAAGCATCAAGAATCAGTCAAACAAAATCTAAAACATGAAAAAAAGAATAAAATGTAAAATATCTCATTGGAAAAACAATTGACCTGGAAAATAGATCCAGGAGAGAGACTATAAGAATTATTGGTCTGTTGGAAAGCCATGATGAAAAAAAAGAGCCTAGACAGTATCTCCAAGAAATAATCAAGAAGAGTTGCCCTTGGTCATGGGTAAAATGGTCATGGAAAAAAATCACTGTTAACGTACTGAAAGAGATATCAAATTGAAAACTCCAAAAAATACTGTAGCCCAATTCCAGAATTATCAGGTCAAGGAGAAAATACTGCAAGCTGCCAGAAAGAGACAATTAAAATATTGCAGAGCTATAGTCAGGATCACACAGGACCTTGCACCTTCTACATTAAAAGATTGGAGGGATTGGAGTATAAAATATTGTAAGGCAAAGGAACTTGGACTACAACCAAGAATCAACTACCCAGCTAAATTGAGCATAATCTTTCAGGTAAGGAGATGGTCATTCAATGAAATAAGGGACTTCCAGACTATCCTTATGAAAAGGCCACAGCTCAATGGAAAATTTGATCTTCAAATACAAGACTCAAGAGAGACATAAAAAGGTAAAGAGGGAAAAAATAAACACACACACACACACACACACACACAAACAACAACAAAACTTGTTATTCAATAACATCAAACTGTCAACATCCCCATGTGGGAGGATGATACCTGTTAATTGAGAATTTTATAATGATTATGTCACTTGAAAGGGATATATATAGATAGAGGATGTGGGTATAAATTAACTGATGTGATGATTTTAAAAAAAACCTAATTAGAGCCTGCAAAGGGATTGTGATATGAAGAGGATCACATATATTATAGTAGAGGGAAAGAAAGGAGGGAGATGAGCATTGTATGAGCTTTACTCTCATTGGTTTTGGTTCAAGGAGGGAATAACAAACTCAGTTAAGAATAGGAATTTAATGTAAAGTGAGGCAAAACCTTATTGTAGTAGAGGGAAAGAAGGGAAAGAGAAGAGCATTGTTTGAAATTTACTCTTATCAGATTTGGTTCAAGGAGACAATAACATACTTTATTAAGTGCAGAAATCTAACATGCCCTAGAGGCAGTAGGAGGGGAAAGGGGAAACAAAAGTCAGGGGGATTGTTAAAAGGAAGGGAAGAAGTAGTCAGCAAAAAGGGTTTGTAAATGGAAGGGGACTGATAGGGAGGAATCATCCAGAGAGGCAGTGGTCAAAAGCAAAACCCTTTTGATTAGGGGAAGGGAGAAGGGAGAAATAAAAGCATACACAGGAGGGGAAAGAGGATGGAGAGACAGACACAGATAGTAATCATAACTGTGAATGTGAATGGGATGAACTCTCCCATAAAATGGAGGCAGATAAAAAAACAGATAAAAAATCATAATCCTACCATATGCTGTTTACAAGATACACGTCTGAAACAGGGGATACACACAGGGTAAAAGCGAAAGGCTAGAGTAGAATATATTATGCTTCAACTAAAGTAAAAAAGGGAAGAGGTAGCAATCCTAATCTTAGACAAAGCAAAAGCAAAAATAGATCTAATTAAAAGAGATAAGGAAAAAAACTACATTCTGATAAAAGGTACAATTAAAAATGAAGGAATATCATTACTAAACATATATGCACCAAGTGGTACAGTATCCAAATCTTACAGGAGAAGTTAAGAGAGTTAGAGGAAGAAATAGATAGTATAACTAGGCTAGTGTGGGACCTTAACCTTCCCCTCTCTGAACTTGATAAATCTAACCTCAAAATAAACAAGAAAGAAGTTAAGGAAGTGAATAGACCTTTGGAGAAAACTGAATAGGGATGAAAAGGAATTTACATTCTTCTCTGTGGTACATGGCTCACACAGAAAAACTGACCATTTACTAGGGCACAAAAACCTAATAAACCAGAGCAGAAAGGCAGAAATATGAATTGCATATTTTTCAGATCATGAAGCAATACAAATTATATGTAATAAAGGGCCATGGAAAGATAGATTCAAAACTAATTGGAAACAAAACAATCTTATCCTAAATAATGGGTGGGTCAAGCAACAAATCATAGAAAAAATCAGTAACTTCATTCAAGAAAATGACGATAATGAGACAAAACTTATGCAATGCAAAAAGGCAAATCTTATGGGAAGATTTTTTTATCTCTGAATACTTACACGAAAAAAAAAATACAGAAAAAAGAGTTCAATGACTTGGGTGTGCAACTGAAAAAGCTAGAAAAAGAACAAACTGAAAACCCCCAATTAAATACTAAATTAGAAATACTGAAAAACAAAAGGGAGATTAATAAAATTGAAAGTAAGATAA
>CM053581.1:57078416-57109449 GCA_028627135.1 Pseudochirops cupreus
ATATAAATATATATATGTATTTGTAGCAGACCCAATTGGCAGTGTCATTAATTTCATTCAGCAACACATGAGTAGGAGTGAAAGTGAAGAATGATAGAAGCAATCATTGGCCAAGCATTGGCAGGGAAAGATCTTTATTAGGATAAGGGGGCAAACTGCTCAAGAGAAGATGACAATATAAAGTTGAAATGATTCACTAAAGTGTCCATATTGAGAAGGAAAGAGACTATTGCCCATGTAGGGGAAATGGCCTGGGGAAAATCAAGGGTCAAGGGAATAGAGGTCATAATAATGTTAGGCTTTGAGTTTTCAAGACAGAGGTTAGAAGGTTATGTTTGAAAAAAAAAGAAATTTCATGGTTCATGAATATGGAAATGATGAATTTGTGGTTTGTGGAAAGGTCAAGGTTATGACTACCTCTTTGTGTATCTATGGTAGAGTGAATATGCAAAATAAGTAAGTTATATAACTCAGAGATTAAAGTGTTTGAAGGAGAATCAACATCTTATGAGCACAAGAGTTGAAAAAAGAGGGAAAAATTTTGCTCTAAACTCACTGAAGAAAGAAGAGTGTGTTGGAAATCTATAGGTAACAGCCACCAGAATCGTGATTTTATTGTGTGTCTGTGTGTACATATGTATATGTATGTATGTATGTGTGTATACAGTGAATCTCCAATGAAGACAGTTTACTGAATATTGGTGGTAGAGGAAGAGCTTGGAAGTGGCAACGAGACTTAAGAAATAGCCTAATTTTTCAATTATGACCAGTGAGCCATATGTATAAATAAAAGTGCAAACAATGCTGGAAAATGTGGCCAGGGGGGAACAGCATCACAGCAAGCACAAGAAAATGGAAAGAGCAGGAAAGGAAAATGTTTAAGATAAAATCTAGTTTGTTATCTATGGAGCAAGCATTCCAAAGAGCATAGTGTAAGGGGTAAGATTCTTTAGAGTGGGATTTGATTAGAAGAGTATAGCTAAAAGAGAAAGGGGAGTGGGGGTTCATAATTACTGGAATGGGGCAGGAATTACAGGCTGGTAGATTGTTAAACATTGAGGAATGAGCTCATGTGGGTAAACATTTTCCATAGTTTTGTTGTTGTTGTTGTTGTTGTTGTTTTACTTCTTGTGGTGGTGGTTTTTTTTGGGGGGGGGCAGAGATAAAGGAAGGGTTACACTAAACAACACCTTCTCCCCTAATCTTCTGATTGATCTTCCTGACTCTTCTCTCCCTACTCCCGTCTAACTCTCACTCAAGTAGCCAATCTTCCTTAAACGTAAGAGAAAAACTTTGCTGAATATGTTGGACCTCTACTAATTGAAGTCCACTGGCTCCCTATTTTCTCTAGGATCAAATATAAAGACATCTATTTTTATTTTAAAGCTTTTCATAGCTTGCCCTCCTTCTTCTGCCTTCCCGGGTTTCTTATACTTCACTCTTCTTCACTTACTCTGCAAAGTAACACTGGTCTTGTGTTCCTTGCACAATATATTCCGTCTCCTGACTCCTGTCATTTCCCTGTCTTTCTCCTATGCCTGAAGTTCTTTGTCTCCTCACCTCTGCATCCTGGTTTTCTTCTAGACAGCTCAGAACCCACATCCTACATCTATAAGAGGTCTTACTTCACCTTATCCCACTCACTGTCAGTGATTCCCTCCTGAAATTATACATTGTTTACATCTTGTATAGGCATATTATATTTATTTGTTATTTATTTTTATATATTATATCCATTATATTATTTACATATTATATCCATTAGAATGAGAGCTCTTTGAGGACTGGGGCTATTTCATTTTGGGGGAAGTTGGGGTTAGTATCCTTTGCACTTAACAGAGAACCTCACATATAAGGAAATGTTCATTAAAAGTTTGTTGATGATGGCAAAAGCCAAACTATAAGGGTCTGAAAAGTGAGAGAATTACTGAGCAAGTAGGAACATTGGAATGGATGCTCTTTGTTGTTATTTTGTTTTAAATTTTGGTAGTAATGAAAAAAAGAGGGATAATATTATAACCTTAGAGTTTATCAAAATTCAAGGAAGCATGTTTTTTTTTTGTTTAGTCTAGAAAAGCATCTTTTTTTGAGGAAAGAAGAAGCCAGTAGAGAGGCAGCAGTGAAACATGAAAATGAATAGGGAATAATTCCTAGAACTATGTCTCAGAGGGTAAAAGAGAGGTAGAAATCAGTACTGGAGATCATGATGCCTATGGCCTTTTTAGTTAATAGTGTGAACCACATGCTGGTTGGAAACCCTCCATTTCTGAGCCTCTTTGTTCTCATACTGGATAAAGCAGCTTCTTTGTTGCCATTGGGTCACTGAAGCAGGGGCAAGCTCTTTTAGCTTACAACAGCTTTAAACTGAGGATTTGCAGAGCTTCTTCTGTCCAATTGATTAAGCAATGAGGTAACACGAAGATCGTTAACTGAAAACCAGTTCCCTTTAATTATGCAAAGCTACTCAGGTCTTACTCTCTAGCAGCCTTGAGGAATATCTTACTCTTTACTGAGAATAGAAAATAGTAAAAGTCAATGTTTTTGAGGACTTTCCTCCCTAAGTAGCTTTTCTCAGTCAACTCTTGATTTACCATAAAAATGAAACTTTTTTCCTAATCAGCTTTTTCAAATAGCAGAGCTCTCCTCCAATCAGATCAGCTCCCTACATCAAAAGCAGATTCTCTAGCCAACTGTTCTCAGCTTCTATCATCCTCTCAGTTTCACAGACTTACATTATGTCTTCTGACTTCTGCTGTTTTTCTCATTGGCTTCTCTAGTTAGCTTCTCTGATTTTTTTTTCTTGTCCTTAGCTTCTTTGGTATTCAACTCCTGGTTTTCTTATCTGTGGCTCCTCATCAAGTCTCATTCCTCAAATCGGAGACTCTGCACCACACATCTCAACTTCAATGGAGAAAGACCAAATCTACATGTCTGTCAGATATGAGAGAAAAAATATTATATAATAGCCCCACAGTCACTAAAAAGTTCTTTGATAAAGTTTGTCAGAAATAAATATGAAGTCCTGAAAATAATTATATTCAAATAAGCTTCTGGGAAATAATATATGATAGAAATTTCTACAAGAATGCAATTATGTTTGAAGGATTTACTTTCACTTTGATCTCAGGATATTCTATAGATATGCTTACGTACTTTTATCTGAGAGGCCTATTTTTTTCGTTTGTTTGTTTGTTTCCTACTTAGCTTCCCTCTGAATTGTTTGTTTTTCTTATAATTGCTTTTCTCTGAATTCCACATTTTTCTTCCCCTTTCAACAAATAAAATACTCACATGAGAATGGATCATTTACATATATGCACATACCTGCATACATTCACTCATATGTCTCAGCTAACAATCACAATTGGGCAATAATGTATTCATATATACAAATAAGTGTGTGTGTGTGTGTGTGTGTGTGTGTGCAAGTGATTCTGTAAGAATCTAAGTTGAAGACTAGGCCCTAATCTGCTTTGCAAGTAGTTTCCTTACCAGTAATTCTGTCTACCAAAGAAATCATTGGCAGAGTTCACATGCATATATTTTTAATGAATATCAGATATAGGAAAATGAGAAAGGTAACTGGATTTTATGGTTGCATATCTGTTATAGAGGATAAAGAACTAGAGAAATTCTACAGAGTATCAGGGTTCTGCATAGATTAGCAAATTATGGAATTCACCCTAGATTCTTTAAATCTATGCCCTTGTAGTCTGTGTCAAACTCAGAAGATTTTGAGTAAGGACATGTTATCTGAATGTCTTGTGAGGTTCAATACCAATTGATTGTTTTGGGTTGGTTTGTTTGTGTTTACTGTTTTTCCGTTTTGGCACAGTGATTCATAAAGAACTATGTACTGATACGTGAAAGGATTTTTTTAAAATGTAGGTGTACAGAAAAAGTACCAAATTCACTTTGACTTCTACTAATTACCCACAATGTACAAGGCAATGGGATTGATTCAAAGGCTATAAAGACAAAAAGAAAGTAATCCCAGTCTGTTCTCAAGGAGCTTGCTTTGCTGGAGGTGGGGGGTAGGAGAAGGGGAATAAGAAGAAATACAAAATATACACAAATGAGCAAATGCAAATTAATGCAGAGGAATTTCAAGACAGAGAAAAGGATATCAGGGGGATCAGGAAAAAAATCTTATGTTGGTGGTGTCACCTGAACTGAGCTTTGAAAGAAGGTAAAGATCCTATAAAGAGAAGGGAAAGAGAGAATGTGTTTCAGAAAGGATGAATGCGTTTATTTTTCCAGAATGATCCTCTACAATATCTACATCAGACTCTGTTTATGATTCTTATTAGACTGTAAGCTCCTTGTGGGAACAGAGACTATCTTTTGCCTATTTTTGAGCCCCAGGGGTTAGCACAGTGCCCAGCACATAGTTAATACTTAATAAATGTTTATTGATGGATTGATGGACTCTGCCTCTTTGGTTAGGAACTTGAAGCCCTTATGGACAATGAGAGATTCTTGCCCAGAATATGGGAGATGACAGTATTAGTGTATTCTGCATGAATACAGAACACACCTAGAGTACTTTGTTTTACTCTGGATACCAGATGGTTTCAAAAGACAATGAGAAATGAGAGAGCATTGAAAAAGATCATGAAAAAGATCAACCAGGATGGGAAGGGGTGTGGAGAATATACTGTATAAAGATATGTGAAAGAAACTACATTTTTCTACCCTGGAGAATAGAAGACTTGGAAGGAGCCAGTAATTGTCTTCAAATATTTCAGAGGGTTGTAACATGGAAACTACTTCACTTCAGATCAGAACTATAAACAATGGATGGAAATGCATTTAGGTAACACTTTAATTATTTATCACCACTTTACACATGAGGAAATGGTACCTCAAAGAAACTAAGTGACTTACCCGTGATCACTCTGCTAGAAGGTATAAGAACAGGTCTTTGCAAGTCTAATACCTTATGCAATACGTTATAAGGAAGGTTTAGGCTTAATATGAGGAAGGGAGCAGAGATGGGGAAAGGGAGGATTTTGTAAATACCAGGGCTATCCAAAATTGAATAGCCTACTGATGTAATGGGTTTCTCTTTCACTACATCTTCAGGCAAAGGCCAGATGATTATCTTTTAGAAACATTAGAGAGATTGTTGTTCAGTTACAAGATTGGAACAAGTGAACTCCAAGGTCCTTTCAGTTTAAAGATTTTTTTTTAATTCTGTAATTACAACACAATTCCCTCCTAGAGTGAAGTCATATCTTTATTTATGGCAGAGAAGAGCAAACAAGTATGTTGCTGGCAACCTAGAAGTGACCGCTACATTTACCCATAACAGTTTTGATTTTTAGAATCATGCAGAAGTGTACCTGTCATGAGATTGAGAGAAAAAAAGTCATTTTGGGCACAGTTAAGTAGCCTGAACTCTGAGTTAACTGAGAGTAATAGTTGTAAACCCATTGTCTGTTACTATTCCAACATAGATATTTTGAATTTAGTACACTTGAAAATTTCTCCAAGATGTCAAATAGTCTACATTTTAAAAGAACATGTCTTGCTTCATTCTCCATTCAGCAAAAGTCACAACCTGGTACTTTCCTTAGATGATAATTTAGATGTCAATCTCTGCTGCACTAAAACAGTGGCCCTGGAGTTTTAGCTCTACTTAAGGCTGGCTTCCAAATATAAAAAAAAAATAGCTGTGAAATCTGAAACCTCTTAGTAATTCTACTGGTTCACGGCAGGACCACTTGAAAAGCCACTCGATATAAGAAGAAAATAAGATGTGCAAGTTTCAGAAAGCATTGTCAAAAACGAAGTTGGAAGGGGTAGAAATATTGTTTTCTACCACTTCATTCTTAACCCTTTGGAATCTGTGTAAGAGGAAATGTTATTTGCAGCTTTAGTTACGATGAACAGCTACTGGCTTTCCGGGGCTGTTCTATTCAACAATTCAGATAAAGAATTCGGTTCTCACAGTGTAAGTGTTAAGAGTTGCCACTAACTACCAAGTGATTTCAGGTTCTCATCTAAAACATTGATATAATTTTCCTAGTTACATCTACAAAGGTCAAATCTAATTAGGGAATAAGGAAAATCATAGAATATTAAGTATTGAAAGAGATCTCATAGATCATCTATTCCAACCCATTCAATTTACAGATGAGGAAAATGAGGCTTAGAGGCAGAAAGTGACTTTTTTCATCACCATATAGAAAATTAGAGGCAAAGTTTGGACTACAACCATGCTCCCTCACTTACAGTCAACTACTGTCTCTACTGTATGATTTATTTTCCTATACGATGTCAGGTAAAAAACAGAATGGCAGTCAGCACGAAGTAGATAAATTTGAGGTTGATAATCATACAGGACTCAGACATTTACTATGTGGACCTGGGCAAGTCACTTAAGCTTTTTTATCTCAGTTCCTCATCTGTAAAATGAGCTGAAGAAGGACATGGTAAACCATTCCAGTATCTTTGCCAAGAAAAGCCCAAAAGGGGCCATGAAGAGTTGAGCATGACTAAAAAATGAACCATGTATACTTGTAAAGCCAAGCACGAGCAGCTTTCTAGAGGACTGCTGCTATGAACAGCTCTAAAGTTCTGATCACACAGCATAGTGAACTCTCTATTTATTCAGCAGTAAATGAAAGCAAAACATTCACAGAAACCAAAGTACAGCATTCACAATGTTATAACATAACTTGTCACTAAAGTGGCCATGGAATTTTCACCAAAGTGATCACATAATTTTAAACAAAAGATAACATTCAGTAAGTCTTTAACTAAATCATCCTTAAGAAGCAATCCTCCTGAAGTGACACAAAGTACAAAGGTCAAAGTTCTCCACCCCTAGGTCACACTGTCTTAACCTCTCAGTTAAGAGTCTTCTTTCTTTTTGATGGAAGGTTAGTTTCCAATCATCCTTAACTCAATAATCCTTAAGAGGTACAAGGTACAGAGTACAAAGTTCTCCCACCCCTAGGCCACAGTAAATCATGATCTTCTCAGCACTAAATACACAAGGAGAGGTCTTTTCATCTTGGCTCAAAGCTGGCTCTTAGATTCCATGGTTCCTCTTCCATGGTCCAAGCTTTTGCCTGAATTTACCCAACTGTCACCTGGATTCAAAGGTAGGCAGCTCTCAGCTCCTCATCCAGCTCCTTGTCCAGTTCCAATGGTTTATCTATTCTATTGGCATTTTTTCACAAAATCAGTTTTTAATTTTATTAGTTCAATGGTTTTCTTACTTTCAATTTTGTTAATCTCTCCTTTGATTTTCAGCATCTGCAATTTGGTGTTTAAATGGGGATTTTAAAAATATTTTCTAGTTGTTTTGGTTGCATGTCCAATTCATTGATTTTTTGTGTTTTTTTTCCTCTATTTTATTGATGTAAGCAATTAGAGACATATATTTTCCCCTAAGTACTGCCTTGTCTGCATCCCATAAATTTTGGTATGTTGTCTCATTGTTTTCATTTTCTCCAATGAAATTGTTTCTCTGATTTGTTCTTTGACTCACTTTCTGATAGTTAGATTACTTAATTTCAAATTAATTTTTAATCTCTCCATTGTCTATTATTGAATGTAATTTTTATTGCGTTATGACCTGAAAAGGATACATTTACTATTTCTGCTTTTCTGTATTCAGTTATGAGGTTTTTCTCTCCAAATACATGGTCAATTTTTGTGTAGGTTCCATGTACTGCTAAGAAAAAGCTATATTCCTTTCTATTCCTATACAATTTTCTCCAGAGATCTACCGTACCTAACTTTTCCAGAATTTTATTTACCTCTTACTCTTGTTTATTTTTAGGTTAGATTTATCTAATTTTGAGAGGGGAAAGTTGAGGTCCCTCACTAGTATAGTTTTATTGTCTATTTCCTCCTGTAACCAATTTACCTTCTCCTTCAAAAATTTAACTGTTGTATCATTTGGTACATGTATGTTTAGTATTAATATGACTTTACTGTCTATGGTACTTTTCAGCAAGATATACTTTCCTTCCTAATCTTATTTAATTATATGTATTATTGCTTTTGCTTTGAGATCATGATTACTACCCCTGCTTTCTTTGCTTTAGCTGAAGTATAATATATTCTGCTCTAGACTCTTGCCTTTACCCTCTATGTTACTCTTTGTTTCAAATTCATTTTCAAATACAACATATTATAGCATTCTGATTTTTAATCCATTCTGCTATCTCCTTCTGTTTTGTGGGTGAGTTCATCCCATTCACATTCACAGTTATGATAACTGTGTATTTCCTTCCATGCTATTTTTCCCTTTTTTATTTCCCCCTCAATCTTACCCTTCCTCTTTCTCTCCTCACAAGTGTTTTACTTCTGATCACCCCCATCCCCAATCTACTTTTCCTTTTATAGTTTCCTTCCCCTTTCTATTATCTCTTTCCCTTTTTACTTCCTTATAGGCTGGGATAGATTTCCGTATCAAACTGGGTATGTATGTTATTCCCCTCTGTAATGGTAATGGGGATTTGAAGTTCTTCCCTGCCCCTTATAATTGCAAGCAAACAAGTACTTCACACCTTGTTTCAGTTGAGCCTTGCCCTTGATTCAATCAAGTCTTCTTTAACAAACAGAACTTGTGAAACCCACAGTGGGAGGTACTTGCCAAAGACAGGAACAGGGTGGAGCTAATGACCAGATGAAAAACTGAGCACAGGCTGAGAAAGAGTCAGAACTGCTGGGAGCAACGAGCGGGAAGACTAAGAGCTAGCATGAGTGTGAGAGGGGCATTCTTGCTTAAGGAAGCCTGTTTGTTCTCAAGGCCTGACAGAGGGAAGGTTTAGGAAGGCTTGGGAATGATAGTGTTAGCTGCATTGGTTATGTGTGCCAACTTCATGCTCCCTATGATGAATTTGGCTTTCTGGTTTTGGGGTTCAGCTATCTTTTATTTGAATAAATGCTTTGATTCTGTCCTCCATGTGGAGAGCCTGTTACACTTCGCGATTCACAACTACACTGGCAAATTCATAGCTGCCATGAACGCTGTGAATATTGCATTGGCCTTATACCCTTTCTGAGTTAGTTCACCCCAGATCACCCCTGGCTTCTCTTCCATGATAACAGCTCCTTCTTGACTCTTTTATATGGGATAATTTACTCCATTCAATTCCCCCTCCCCTCCTTCTTCATCCAGTTCAATTTTTTTTTCTCACATCTTTATTTTGTCACATTTTGTTAAAGCCATCTTATTTCCACACTCTCTGTCTACATATATTCCTTCCAATTGCTCATATAGTAATACAGATCTTAAGAGTTACAAATACTATTTTGCCATACGGAAATATAAACAGTTTAACATTATTGAATTACTTATGTTTTCTCTTTCTCGTTTCTTGCTTTGCATATTTGTTTCATTTGAGTCTTGTATTCAGAGGTAATTTTTTTTAATTCAGTTCTGATTGTTTAATTAGGAATGTTTGAAAGTCTTCTATTTTGCTAAATTTTCACTTTTTTTCCGTAAGGTTATATTCAGTTTCACTGGGTAGATGAGTCTTCATTTTAATCTTAACTCCTTTGCCCTCTCATATATCATATTCCAATCTTCCAGTTCTTTGATGTGGAATCTGCCAAATCCTGTGTAATCCTAACTTTAGTGCCACAATATCTGAACTGTTTCTTTTTGGCTGCTTCTGGTACTCTCTCCTTGCTCTGTGAGATCTGTGACATTCCTGGGAATTTTCATTTTGGGATCTCTTTCAGGTGGTGATCAGTTTCTATTTTGCCCTCTGGTTCTCATATATCAGAGCAGTTTTTTTTTTAATTTTGTCCAGGCTTCATTAATTTTTTTTTGGACTATGGCTTTCAGGTAGTGCAATGAGTCTTATATTATCTGTACTGGATCTATTTTCTCAGTTAGTTATTTTTTCCAATGAGATGTTTTCTTCCTTTTTTTGTTTGCTTTTATTTTGTTTTATTGTATCTTGCTGTCTCATGGAATCATTAGCTACCATTTGCTCAATTCTAATTTTTAAGGAATTATTCTCTTCAATGAGCTTTTGTACTTCCTTTTCCATTCAGCAAATTTTTGCGTATCTTTTTACATGCTACTGCCTCTTTTTTCATGATTCAGTTGCATTACTCTCATTTCTTTTCCCAATTTTTCTTATACTTCTCTGATTTGATTCTTAAAACCCTTTTTAATCTCTTTAAACCTCTTCTTTTTGGGTCTGAGACCAAATTACATATTTCTTTGAGGTTTCTTCACATGCAGACATTTTGACAGTATTGCCCTCTTCTAAATTGATGCCTCAATTCTCCCCATCGCCATAGTACTTTCTACACTCAAGCATTTTTTTGTTGTTGTTGTTGCTTTTTGCTCATGTTTTTTTTTCTTTTTTTTATGACTTGGTGTTTTAAGTGAGAGTAGGGCTCTGGTCCTACACTGTCTCAAGTTTTTTCTACTGGGGCTCACAGTCTTACTGCTGGTCTTCACTAGGCTTCAGAAGGACTTTGCTACTTGCTTTCAATAGAGGGTACTCCTCCTTTTGGTTTGTACTGGGAAATGGGGCCTCTCTGTTGGCCTTCCCTGGGTATGGGCTTTAGCTGCTGGCCTGCCCCAGCAGCAGAGCCTTTCTGTAGGCCATCTGCTGTTAGGCTGGCTGCCGCTGCTCTGTGACCTTACTCCCCTCACACACCAGTGAGACAGACCTTTTCTGACTTGCTGGTAAGCTGCTTCCTTATTCCTTCAATAGATTTTGAGGCATTTTTCTAGTTATTTAGAGGGGAATTTGGGAGGGTTTCAGAGAGTTCCTTCCTCACTCTGCCATCCTAGTACCAGAAGTTTAGTTAAGAAAATCATTTTTAAAGCAATAAAAATATAAATATTTCAAAGATTAGATTTACCATGTACAAAAAAGAATTTGTTTAACTGTATTTGTTATATAACATTTACCTTACTTTAAGTAAAATCCAATGTGATATTTGTTTCAGTAGGTTGGGTAAAGAATTTACATCAAACTCAGTTTGATTGACAAACATTTCTGAAGTGCCCTTTACATGCAGAACTCTCTCTTAGGACCTGGTGATAGTATTCTTCCTGGCCATCCAAAATAAAATATGCTCCATGCTCTCAAAGAGATATCAATGTGGTCACTGGGTAACAGGGTTGAATGACATGTAAGCCATAGCCAGCACACTCTCCCCTCCCATAGGTCTGCCTTGGTACAATCTGAGGAGTTATCTCAAAATGTATCACAAAATTCTTATTTCAGTTTTAAGCTATAATAGCTTTAAAAACAGCTATAATAACTGAAAATTGCACTGAGACTTTTGAGACATTTTGTATTATTCTTTATTTGGCTTGTTCTCCCTTCCCCAATGTAAACTGGGAGTTCTTAGAATACAGTTTGTGTCTAGGAGTCAATTTGATCCTCTTTAAGCACTCAAGGTAACAAAAGTATACCAAGCTGAAAATCATCTCCATTTTGCCCCATAGAAAATAGAAAAGATGAAAATGAATAAATGGAACAAAAATGAAAGAAGGACCTAAAATTTAAAATTAATGTAATCACTAATTATAGTCCCTCTCTAACAGGTCACCTATTTTCAAAAAGACATATAAGGGCTCTTGCAAATCCAACTTCTAGTGTAATCCTCACATTCTTCCTGTATGAGAAACATTCACTGGAGCTGATAAATAGGCAATACCTCACCATAAACTGTAAACATAACAGCCCGAGAGAGGGAGAGAGGGAGAGAGAGAGAGAGAGAGAGAGAGAGAGAGAGAGAGAGAGAGAGAGAACTTACGAAAGTTTAGAAGAAATCACAGACAACAAGCAGGACAGCCTTCATTATTTTGCCTATTTTCCAATGACCCAACTTTAGTCACATTCCTTTTTTGTCACGTTACCTTGGTGGGTGTGAGGTGAGAATCTCAGAGTTATTTTAATTTGAATTTCTTAAATTATTCATGATTTAAATTTTTAAATATGATTCTTGATAACTTGATTTTCTTTGTTTCTTTTTCTTCCCTCCCTTCCTTCTTTTCTTCCTTTTCTCTTTTATCTTTACATGTTGAAATTATGATATGCTTAAAAATTAAAGTGAACTCTACATAATAGAGATTTTTAGTTATGTATTATTGTATACAATGAATATTTAAGTGTTCTACGATGAATACTTTATATAATCTTTGTTACACTCATAATTTTAAAATATAAATAAAATGGAAAACAACAAAAAACAATAATGTATGCTCCATATGGAAAGGGTCTGAACTTCTCTGCATTTTTTTGCCTCCTGAAGTTAAGCACGTTGCTCTGCAAGCAATAACTATACACTGTAAGAGACCAAGAGAGACAGAAAGAAACAGAAACAAGAGACAGAGGCACAGAGAAAATGAATTAGATCCTTATATAGGTAACAGTTTTGTGACAGACAATTGCATGCAAAAGAGAAACTGACCTCAAAATCAATCAGGAAGACTTTGGCATTCTTTAACCAGCTGATATACCTTGCCAATACACATATAGAAACACTTGATTCATTTGGAGGACAATTATTTAGCAATTCCAAAGATTCAAATGGTGCATGATAAACCAAAAAAGGCTATGAGAAACTGAAGTACCTGCATATTTACTTTTCTCACAGAAGAATCTTTAATAACATACACACACATGCATATAGATGTGTGTGTTTGTATACATATATAGACAAGTAGATGGCTTACTTTATAGAGCACTGGGCCTGGAATCAGGAAGACCTGAGCTCAAATTTGACCTTAAACATTTACTAGTTATATAACCCTAGGCAAGTCAGTTAACCTCTCTTTGCCACTGGAGAAGGAAATAGAAAACCAGTCCAGTATCTTTGCCAAGAAAACCCCATGGATAATATGCTTTGCAGCGTCACAAAGAGTTAGATATGACTTGAATAAAAAATGCATGTTGTTGTTTCAGTTGTTTCAGTTGGGTCCAATACTTTGTGACCCCATATGGGTTTTTTTTGGCAAAGATACTAGAGTGGTTTGCCATTTCTTTCTACAACTTATTTTACAAATGAGGAAACTGAGGTACATAGATTCTATGTACTGTGCCACCTAGCTGTCCTGACAATGTATATATGTATATATGTGTGTGTGTGTATGTGTGTGTGTGCATATACATGTGTTTATGTGTGTGTTCATGTATACAAAGAGACACACAGGAGATAGACAGATAGAGAGATAGACAGACAGATAAATGTATATATATATATATATATACAAAGTATATCTATATGTTACATATTCATATATGTATATAGATATATAGAGTTTATATATGTGTGTGTATATATACATATATACAGACAGACAGACAGACAGATAGATAGATAGACAGACAGACAGAGACACAGATAGATAGATCTCTGCATAGGTATGATTTTACATATGTTATCTCAGATGACCCTCAAAACAAGCTTATAAATAACTATCCTACCCATTTTGTTAACAGAGATACAAAAATGAAAAAAACAAGTTGCCCTTATTTTTTTCAAGCACTTGGCCTATAGTATATGTTTTTGCTGGTGGTGGTGTCTTTAGCACAACAGAAGTCTCACATTTGGGAGAAAAAACAATGTTCCAAAGGATATCACCTCAACTTTATCTCTCAGTTTGTCAACTTCATCCACTCTCATGATCTAAATTTCAATTTGACTTCAGCCACCACAGTAATTACCATATGTTAGACATCACTATTACTTGACACTGTGCTCCCTTCATGATCTAAAAGTCTGAAACACTCCCCTTTGGATGATAACTTTCTGTCCATCAATTTCTCCTTCTCTCTGTCTTCATCAGCCAAGTGGTATAGTGGATAGAACACTGAGCCTGGAGACAAAAAGACTGAATTACAATCTGGACTCGAAACTTACTAGCTGTATGACCTCGTGCAAGTCACTTAAGCTCCATCTACCTTAGTTTCCCTAATTGTAAAATAGGCATCTCAATAGCACTTATCCTCCATGATTGTTGGGAAGATCAAATCTTGTATCTGTAAAGTGCTTAGCACAGTGCATGTAAATAGTAGGCACTTAATAAAAGCTTGTTTCCTTCCTTCCTAAAATCCATTTCTTGTTTTCACTGTGACCTTCAATAGCTCTTTTTCTTTTCTTTGTATTCCATTCCTACCTGCCATAATCTTGACCATATAGTTAATATATATGTAAGTTTCAACTATACCTAGTCCTTGTCCCTGAAATCCCTTGACCTGGCATTTTTGCCCAAACAATAACCAGAATTGACAAGTTTGGATTGAATGACCTTAAAGTTCCCATACAGCTCTAAATCTACGACTCTATGAACAAGTAGCTCTTTTCTTCAACAAAGACATCACTGTTCTGGCTCCCTAGATATCAGTCATTCTTTCTCTGTCTCTCTGTCTCTGTCTCTATCTCTGTCTTTCTCTGTCTCTCTGTCTCTCTGTGTCTCTCTGTCTCTGTCTCTCTGTCTCTCTCTGTCTCTGTCTGTCTGTCTGTCTGTCTCTGTCTCTCTCTCTCTCTCTATTCCCCTCCTCTTTACTCCTCCCCCATACCCAAGCTTCTCTGCTTCTCTTCTCACAATCTACTTGTTCCTTCTCCAGTGACTATATACACATCCATATCTTTCTTAAACTTAAAAAAAAAAAAACAACCTTTGTTTGACCCTACCATCCCCTAAAGGTAACATGTCTCTGTTTCATTTCACAGTCAAATTCTTAGAGCCTACTACCTCCTAGCCATTTCATGCACTTCTCGGATTCTTCTAATCAGGTTCCAGTCACATCATTTTACTCACACTGTTCCCTCCAAGGTTATCATTAGTTTCTTACCTGCTAAATCCAATAGTCTATGTTTAGTCCTCATTTTCATTGACCTCTAACAGCTTCAGAAAACGTTGACCACTGTCACTTCCTATATTTTCTCTCCCTCACTGTCTTCTTCCATTTTACTCTTCTGACTCTTTGCACACCTATCTGATCACTCCTTCGCAAATTTCATTGTTTATCATCTATATCTCATCTCCTTACTTCAGATACTCTTTCCTAGTGCTTTTCTCTTTTCTTTCTCTATTCTCAATCCTTAATCACCTCATCTGTTGTCATAGATTAATTATTGTTCCTATGCAGTTGACTCTTAAAATTACATGTCCAGTATTAATGTCTCCTAGAGCATGTAGGTGGCACAGTGATTAGAGTACCAGGAGTCAGGATGATCTCAGTTCAAATCTGGTCCCATGTACTTACTCCCTGTATGATCCTAGGCAAGTCACTTAACACTGTTTACCTCATTTTCCTCAAATGCAAAATGAACTGGAGAAAGAAATGGCAAATCACTTCAGTATGTTTGTCAAGAAAATCCCAAATGAGGTCACAAAGCATCAGATACAATTAAACAACAGTAATAACAAAACTCTCTCCCTAGAACTCTCCTGCATCATTAAATACTTGATGGATATCTTAACCCGAATGTCTGTTTTGCCATCTTACACTAAACATGTTCACATATAAACCATTTTGATACCTAGCAAATACTCCCTTCCAATCATCCTTAATTTTTTTGAAGAATTTCTTACTTCTCCCTGCCCCAACCAACCATATTCAATAATTCTTAAAATCTCATTTATTCTACCTTTGCAACATTTTTGCTTTGTCTTCTTTTTTTTTTTAGTCATTCATCAGGCCCTCATAATTATTCATCTAGACTAATATAATAATCTCCCAACTTATTTCCCTATTTCTAGTACTGCTTGTCTAAACCCCATCATTCACTCAGATACCAAAATAAACTTTGAAGACAAAGTTATTATTTCTAGGATTAATCTTTAGCCTGCAATTTGCAATCATCCATACTCTGTTTCCCTTCTATTTTCAAGCCTTGTTGAGCATAACTTCCCTTCTTGTACTTTATTCTCAGAACAAATTAGATTTAGTTGTTATCTGAGCCTAATAGGCTATCTTGTCCCTCTATGGATTTGTGTACGCCATGTCACATACCTGAAGTGCACTGACTTCACCTCTACTTCTTTTAATCTTTAGCTTTCTTCAAGCCTTGGATTTTGTATCATCTCCTCAGTAAAAGCTCTCCTGACTTGCAAGGTTTTTAAAAATAAATTTTATTGATTTTTGCTTTATTTTTGTGAGTGCGTGTCATTAAAATTTTCCCTAGAATATCTCTCCTCAACCCCTTACAGTTGTTGTTGTTGTTGGTTCTTTGTTATGAAAGAGGACTGTGACATCAGGGAGGTGATGCCATGACATGCAAGTAAATTGGATTTAAGTAAGGGAGGGCTGTGCAAAATCACCAGCCTCACTTTCTCTTCTGAAGCCACCTGAGCACTTGCTTCACAGGGTTGTTGTGAGGATCAAATAGGATAATATTTGTAAAATGCTTAGCTCATTGTCTAATACACAGTAGGTACTTAATAAATGCTTGTTATTTAGCCTTCTCTTTCATCTCCCTTGTGCCCAAACAAGAAATAATGTCAATTACAAAAGATAAAACATATAACTTTGATTACATTTAACTATAAAGCTTCTGCACAAACAAAAAAAATGCACCCAGAACAAGAATGGATGAACAAGAAGGAGAAAAAAAAGCAAAGGGGAAAAACAATTATTGTAAAATTTTCTGTAATGAGTTTCAAAAGAATTGTAAACTATTAAGGAAAATTGTTTATCTCTTTTGACAACTTAAAGGAAAATGACTTTTAATATTATATGTGTAGATATACATATTTGTAGAGAGATCTATTTATGTGTATATAATATGCATATGTATATATTAATGTGTGCCTCTGTACTCAATATGCTAAGCATATATATTCATATATTTTAGATACTAAACACTACATGAGCAAGCATTTATTAAGTACCTACTAGGTGCTAGACAATGTGTTAAGCAATTTCCAAATGTCCTATTTGATCCTCACAACAACCCTGTGAGGCAAGTGCAATTGTGATCCTCACTATATAGTTAAAGAAAACATGATAGACAGAAGATAAGAGACTTGCCCAGGGTCACAACTAGTAATTGTCTGAAGTCAGATGTGTACTCACATCTTTCCAACTCCAGGCCCACCACTGTATTCACTGCTTTTGTTAAGAATACACCTCCTACCTCAAACTGTGAGAGGTATATCATCTTTTTCTCTTCTGTTTTTATGCTATAATATTTACTATTAATTTTCCATATTCATTTAGAACATATTATGGGGCTGAATTAAGTCTCAGGTCTCTTCTGATTCTATGTCTAGTGCTCCTTTTTCATCATTCGCATCTAAAACCTTCAGTCCTCACAGAGTCTTGTTTTCCAAACAATTGTTTTGGAAACAATTTTTTTTTATAATTTTATAAAATTCTAATAACCCTGATGATTTCTTTTTCTAGATCACAATGGATAAGGAGTGACAAAATTCAGGAGGTAAAGAGGAAAGAACACTAGATATGAAGCCAGAAAAGAACCGGATTTAGGAGCAGGATGTATCATTTACTCTGGATAAATCATTTTATCTATCTGGGCTTCAGTTTATTTTCCTGTTGCATATAAAGGTGGACAATATTATTTCTCCAATCAGACATTCTTTGATTCTGTTTTGATATAGATTAAAAGATGTATGATACAACAGTAACAATGTACTGAAAGAATCAGTAAAGCAGAAAAATTTTAAATGGCATTTAGAAGAACCCTATATCTATATTCTCTCCAGACTATTTAATGCAGAGTTAACAACTCAACGCACCTGGAAAACTCCCTAGGGAATCATTATTTTATAAGATGCAACAATATTTTAGGTTAATATCGATCACCCTGAATGGGCAATAAGAGGCTCATTATACTGTATTTTAAAATGTAGGAGTAAATGAACTACCTTTTGGTATTTTCCAGCAATGTGCTTAAAATATAAAATATCCTGTCCATTAAAACGTTATCTGCCAAAATCATGCATTTGAAACCGCTCATTCATTCTCCAACAATGTCAGTTGTGGGAGGTATTGGTATTGATGAAAGAACATTTAGCTATCAACTGATAAAAAACTAGAGATGTTTAACAGCAAACACCTTTGATAAAAGTCTGACACCCAAACTCTACAGGGAATTGCCACAACTTAAAAGACACATTCCCTTCCATTTAAATAGGCAAAGTATATTCACAGATAATTTTCAAAAGAAGAGATATATGATCAGCAACTACATAAAAATATGTTTCAAGTGACTAATCATATGAGAAATGCAAATTAATAGCTAACACTTGGCATAGATCATGTAAGACAGAAGTGGCGGATTCTCAAGTCTACCTCTCCTGTCCCAAACTCTCTGCTGACCTCACACATTTCTGAAATCTCAAACTGGATGTACAGGGTCACACAGTTTATAAGTGTCTGAAAACAGATTTGAACTCATGAAGATGAGATTTCCTGTCTGCAGGCCTGCCACTCTATCCACTGTGCCACCTAGCTATCCTAGATGTACAGTAAATACCTTAAACTCAATTTGTCCAAAACAGAACTCATTGTTGTTATTGAGTCATTTCAACCGTGTCCAATTCTTTGTGACCCCATTTGTGGTTTTCTTGGCAAAGATCCTGAAATGATTTGTTGTTTCCTTCTCCAGTTCATTTTACAGGTGAATAAACCGAGGCAAATAGAGTTAAATAACTTGCCCAGGGTCATGCAACTCATGTCTGAGCCAGATTTGAATTCTCAAAGATGAGTCTTCCTGACTCCAAGCCCCGCACACCATCTATTATAACACCTAGCTACCCTTAGAACTCATTATCTTTCCCCCTAAACCTACCTTCTCTGTTATTATAAAGGGCAACATCATCTTCCCAGTCTTCTAGGCTTCCAACCTAGGAGTCATCTTGGATTCCTCATTATCTATCACCCACCACCTCACCCCCAGCACAAGCTATTCCAAGGCCTCTTGATTTCATTTTTGAAACATCTCTCATATGCCTCTTTCTCTCCTCTAACACCTCCACTGCTCTAATGCAGGCAACCATTATTTTATGCCTAGATTATTGCAATAGCCTGCTGGTGGGTCTGCCTGCCTCAAGTGTCTTCCCACTCTAAATTCATTCTTCACTCAGCTGCTAAAGTGATTTCCCTAAAGCACAGGTTTGATCATATCAGTTAATTTGCATCATTCAAAATCCTGTATAACCTAACCCTCTCCTACTTTTCCAATATTTTTATACTCCCTAAAACATACTCTTTGATCAAGTGACTTCTATCTCATCACTATCTTTTGTCTCTCTGATTGGAGATTGAAGAGTGGAGCCATGAACTCCAAACTCCATTTAAGGAGGGACCTCAGCTCAGACATCTCCTCATTTCTCACCTGACTATACTTGTTTGGGGATTCTCTAACTGACTGACTTCTCCACCATACCTCTGTATTAAGTACTTTCTCTCAAATCTCCTTTACTCCCATTCTCCTTTTCAGCTTCCTTTTGTGTATTGTCTTTCCTAATTATACTGTTAGGCCCTTGACGGTGGAGACTGTCTTTCTTTTTTTCACATTTGAATCCCTAATGCTTTGCATAGTTCCTAACATATATGAGACACTTAATAAATATTTATTAATTGATTGATTAATTGATATGGAATTATGTGAGAAAATTTGTGAAAGTGCCCATATACTTGCTCATATAGTGATTCCCCTGCTGGTTCTATTACTGGCTATACGATCTCTAATTCTCTTATCTCCTTTGCCAAATCTTAATGCAGATCCTGTTCATCAACTATGAGTATACCTCAAGGTTCTATCATGGACCTTCATATCCTCTGTATTACTTTGCTTGGTGACCACACCTGTCCCATGGGTTCAATTATCATCTCTATGCAGCCTTAGTATCTCTCATTAGTCTCATATCCCTAACTGCTTTTAGGTATATCAAACTATGTTTCCATTAGGCATCTCAAATTTAATGTGTTGTAATGGTAATGATAATTTGAAGATCTTCCCTTCCCCTTAATAAGCCAAATGTAATCATGTGGATCCACGGTGGGAGGAGTTTGCTGAAAGGGTAGAACAGGAACAGTGAAGAGGACAGAGCAGAGCAGAACAGGAGCAGAGCTGAGGCAGAGCAGCTAGCATGAATGAGAGAGGGGCATTTTTTTTTTTGCTTAAGGGAGTCTGTTTTGTTTTGAAGGCCTGATAAAGGGAAGGCTTGGAGATGTTGGTGCTTGCTACATTGGTAAAGTGTACCAACTTCTTTGTTGCTATAATGGATTTGGCTTTCTGGTGTAGGAATTCAATTTTCTGGTGTTTGAATACATCTTTTGATTCTGTCTTCCATGTGGAGAATTTGTTGTATGTCACAATTGAGAACTATGCCAGCATATTCATAGTCACCATTGACATTGTGAATATCACACTGGAGCTACACACATTCAAAACAGAGTTTATTTTTTCCTCCAAACCCTCCCCTTTTCCAAACATCTCAAATTCTATCAAGAGTACTACCATCTTCTAATCACCAAAGCTAGAAACCTCAGTGCATCTTTAAGTCTCCTTATACTTACTCCATGTGTCTGGTTTATTACTAAATCTTGCCTCTACCTCCACAACATCACAATATTCCTCCCTTTTTGTCCACTCATATAGCTGCCATACTGGTACAGGCGTTCATCAGTTTGGGCCTGCAACATTGCATTAACCTTCTGATTGCCCTCTCAGATTCAACTCTCTTGCTATTCATATCAACCCATTATCTACTCAGCTTCCAAATCTTACCTGAAAAATCAAATATAAAATCCTTCCCAAAACCCTACTTGATAAAATTCATGGGTTTGTAATAAAATTTTATTTTACGTTTCTAGAAAAGCAACTCAAACTGTGACAAGTCCTAATCAAGTTATTAGCCTAAGATATAACCATTCTACCGATAAATTGGTACTCCACTAGATTGGGAGCTTTTTCAGAGAGAGACTGTCTTTTGCCTCCTTTTCTTTTCCAAGTGCTTAGAACATGCCTAGCCCATAGTAGGCACCTAATAAATGTTTATTGATTAACTGACTGGTTAGTAGCTAGGTCATATTTCATTGAAGTGAGAAAGTATAATCTTATTTTTCCTTATTAAGCCATCCCTGGTGGTCCTAAACAGATCATTTACAGCATCAGTCATCAGCTCTGAAAGAGGAATTCAAAGAGTAGCAATGAATCTAGGAGTTTTAAATGGCTTCTGCGATTACTTTGAGGTGGGGGGAGGAGGGAGAACAACAACAACAACAACAACTTGAGCCACCATTCTAAGTCTGGTGAATTCCACACAATTTCTTTCCAAACAATTCCATCAAGTCTCTATTAAGTATCCATTATGAGCAGATCACGTTTGAAAAAAAAATTAAATAAACCTATCTTTAAGGAAATTCTTATGAAGGCTATTCATAAAATTAAGTAAATATTAAATTTTATAATGGGCAGCTAGGTGGTACAGTGGATGGAGTGCCAGGCTTAAAGTCAGGAACACTCATCTTCCTAAGTTCAAATCTGGACTCAGATACTTAATAGCAATGTCATCTTGGACAAGTCACATAACCATTTGCCTCAGTTTCCTCATCTGTAAAATGAGCTGGAAAAGGAAATGGCAAACTACTCCAGTGTCTTTGCCAAGAAAACTCCCAATAGGGTCACCAAGAGTCAGACACAACCGAAATGACTGGCCAACAAAAAAACAACAATAAATTAAAAGTACAAAGTCAATGAGATGCAGCACCAGGAGCATCTCGCATTTATGAAGTGCTTTCCTCATTGTTGCATAGTGGAAGGGGAGCCAGACCCTAAAACCAGCAAGACCTGGCTTCAAAAGCTCCCTTTGACACATACCAGCTTTGTGACCTAGGAAAGATTACTCAAGTCCTTACTGCTGGAGGGGAGCTCTCTCTGTATAAATTGTGGAGAGATTTCTCATCTGCATTTGCAGAGGGAGTTTCCTCAGCTGGGAATTCCCCATATTAATGAAATCACAGTTCCAGTCCCTATCTTTTCTCCATCACAATCCTCTGAAGCAAATCACAGGAGGATTAATATGCATTTTTGGATGACCAATCTAAGAGTCAGAGAGGTGACAAAACTCTTCCACAGTTTAAGTTTTAGAGCTGGGACTCAGTTCTCCTAATTTCAGGGCCAATCTTTGCATTCCACTCCATTGCCTCATCTACATGACTTATTAAGAGATGAGTACCATTAAGAGATGGCTGAAATTTCAGAGAGAGAGGCCACAGCAAGCCTGAGTGAGGTGGTAAAGCTTTCTGAAAGAAGCTGGACTTTTAAGCTGAGTAGAATTTGGCTAGGCAGAAAAGAAAGTCAGGTATTAAATGACCAAAGGCATAGAAGTGAGCAAAAAATAGCTTGGGGAATAATTAGAACAATCATTTCTATTCAAAGGTGAACCTACTGAGAAGTAATGAGTTTCATTTTCTAGGGGACTTTGACATTCTACATAATAATTTCCTATATTTACATAACACTGTATTTCCCCAAATGTTTTACATATAACTGTTCTGTGAGTTTTATTATCTCCACTTTGTAGATTGGGGAACAGAGGTTTAAAGATGGCAAGAAACTTGGTTACAAAGAGAAGAATGAGTACCAAGACAAATCCCAGGCTTGCAAACATATTGGTATCTTGCAAGTACACCACACTGATTTTGATCTTTTCTCTCAGTCTCATTGAGAAAAGACAGGACTTTGGTACATTGAGATTTTAGAGAATCTAAGACAAGGGTGAGGAACTTGAAGCCTCAAGTTCACATATGGCCCTCTAAGTCTTCAAGTGCTGCCCTTTGACTTAACCCAAACTTCACAGAACAAATTCCATTGATAAAAGGATCTGTTCTATAAAACTTGGACTCAGTCAAAAGACCATACATACCTAAGGACCTAGAAGGCCACGTGTGGCCGCAGGTTCCCTACCCTTGAGTAAGATAAAGGATTCATTTCCTTAGATCAGAAGACAATGAGTGACTCTACATCATCCCATGTGGAAGATGTCTGAAGTTTAGAAATGCAGGAAAAATTCAAGAATTCAATTCCCAACAACAATTTGTTAAGCACTATCTGCAAAGCACTGTGCTAGGTGATGCAGGAATTATAAACTGTAGAACTTACTCATGCCCCAAATTTAATGGACTGGACAGAAGAGAATGCCAAAATCGCTATACATTCTTGTGATGGTCAATATAAACTGGATAATTAATTCCTTTTCAGCTTCAAGTCCTCCAGTCTTGCTTTTTCTTCCTTGCCTACTCTCCCAAACCCTACCCCCTGCCTTTACTTCCTGTTGAATGGCTTTCTGTAGATGTGCCAGTTTCCATACCTCTTGTCCTCAGGTCAATTACACTCTTTAAGATATTATCCTACACTACTGGAATTATAGGATCTTAAGACTTTTGTTCCAATCTCCTCAATTTACAGCAGAGGAAATTGAGGCATAATAATGGGATTAAATGGCTCGTAAGTGGCTAGTAAGTAGACTGGAATTCCAGTCTCCACAAAGACTTGCTAAGAATATCATTTCCTAAATATTGATAACAAAAAGTCAGAGACTTGGGGATGGAAATGCAATAGAAGTGTTACTTAAAGATAACATGATTGAATAAAGAATACTAGCTGGGAAATAAGAAACCTAGACTCTAATTTTGGCTTTACTTCCAACCAGAAGTGTGATTGTGGTTGTCATTGCATCTCTGGGCCTCTGTTTCCTAATCTGTAAAATAAGGAGTTTGAACTCAGACGTCTTCTAATCAATGCTTAAGAATTGGCTAGGGTTTGGGGAGTTGAATTACACAGGATCCAGTTTTAAGTTTAATCAGCATTATTAGCATTTTCTTCATCATTTTCATAAATCTGGATAAGCAACAAAACAATGAATCAAGCCTTGATTTGTAGCTTGCTGGTTTACAAGGTGAAAATTTAATAATCATCTCTCTTGCTCAAGCTGGTTTGACTGGGCTCTTGCATATCCCTCATTGGATTAAATCCTTAAGAGCCTTTATAATTCAGACATTCTATGATTCCCTTTGGGAAGATAAATGTTGCTAATTTTCTGATGGTATCTCTGTAACATCACACAGATGAAAGTAATCATGGCAAAGATGGAAGAACCAGCAAAACCAAGCAAAAAGGCAAGATAACGACGATATCAACACGGGTCCTCTTAAAAGTCCTTAATTCCATAGTGAAAATTACCAACCTGTAATGCCTCAGTAGTCAATTTCATGAGCTACTTACTGACAGGGGGAAAAAATCATGAACTATTTGGTTACCTTCAAGGAATAAACCTCTCAGCACTTAACAATCTGTTACAGTTTGTCATTGAGTCTATGATTGAGACCTTTGCAGATTAGTCCTAAGACATGTCAAACCAGTAGGATTTGACATGGTCTTCAAGAAAGTCATGCTTTGACCACTACAATGAGTCAGTAGAGAGGAATTTTTAATGAAGGAATAAGCAAGTATAAAGAGAAAGAAAATAATTCCACATCACTTTTTTTTTGTAGCTTTTTACAATAGAAAAAAACATTTACATTCAGTAGTTCATTTGATCTTTATAGCACCCCTGCAAGAGAAGTAGTATAAAACACATTATCTCCATTTAGCAGATGAGGAAATTGAGTCTCAGAGAGATTAAATAAATTGTCCAAGTTCACCTCATTAGTTAGAGAGACAGAGCTGGCTCTTTAGATCTGGCTTCCTGATTCTAAAACCAGTGTGTTCTCATCAAATTAATCTCATCTTCTGTTTTAAAACTACCCCCTATCTATGTCACTGACTCTAGCCACAGATATACAGATAGCAAAATATTGACTACAGGGAGCTAAATCTGTTATATTTCCATATTAATCAACCTAGGCTCACTGAATTATTGTAATTACCAAACATTCCAAATCCAAATTCTGCTGATTAGAATTCTGAAGTGACAATTTGTTAGAAGACCCTAATGATTTCAAGTGATTTTCTCAGGAGAATCCTTCCATTATTAATTATTAGCTAAAGTTGTTGCTTAAGTGCTCCCCAAAGGGGAGAGAGGGATGTAAAGAGAAAAAATATCAAAAGCTGCAGAAAGAGGCGAAGAAAGAACTATTGCTGTAATTGTAGTTAATGTACTGTGCATCACAGTTGAATAGTACTTTTTATTTCTCTTATTACAAAAATGCCCTAATTTAATTTTAAAAATACATGAGAAAAAATGAAAAGCACAATGCTGCACACAGAAATTGCAAGGCATAAGATTTTCTTGCCTTCTGTGAAACTAAAAGAAAATAGAGGATTTTAGAAGGGGAAGTAACCTTGGAGTTCTTTTCAAATCCATTGTTTTCCAAATCACAGGTCCTGACAGGCCAGCTCCTTTAAGAAAAGGGAATGGTGGCCATTTTGCATAAGCCCAACACTAAGAGGATAGAATGCTGGAACACTTGATGATTGCAACAAAATGTACTGTCATTTTTGGTCCAGAGTACCCCTGTCTCCCTAATTTTCAGGGGTTTTTTTTCCCCACAACTTGGTTCATTATGAAAGATCTAGACTGTGACATGCCTTCTCTGACCCTTCCATTATTACTCCTCTAGCTTAATATCCCACTCTAGTTCTCCAATGTTGATAAATACAGGGACAGAGACTTGGGGTATCTATACCTCCATGAATTAGTGAGAAGGTGACACAAATGAATTCAATTCAACAAGCATTTATTAAGTACTTACTATATGACAGACATTGTACCTGACACTGAGTACATAAAAACAAAGATGAAAATAGACCATGCCCTATATGAACTTGCCTTCCACTGTAAGTCAACCTCCCCTGGGTAGCATTTAAGCTAAATTACAGCCTTAGTAGATACTAACTACTCACTATGAATAAGAGGGGCAATTACCAACTTCCACATTACCCATTATCCTTTCCTGTAGAGTTCAGTGCTGGACTAACAACTTTTCTCTCCATCTCTGACAAGTGACATCTTACTTGGGAACTTCAGTATTTAAACTGATGTTCCCCTAGAATATCTTGGTATCCCCATTTATAAAGTATCTTTTGATCCCCTCACCTATGTCTACATTTCACATATCTCAACCACCTATGGGGATGTCCATATCTCAGATCTCATTATTACTTATTACTCTCCTACCTCAATGAGCCTTTTTTAATTAAAGGGGCCATCCCTTGATTCACTTCTTAAAGAAGCCTCTTCTCTGAATGGGCATTGCCTCACTCAAAGTGAGCACTTGAAAAGACCTTAGCTTAAAAGGGTCAAGGTCTCCCACTGCATCCTAGGCCATCTCCAGTCTTCTGATCTGATTTCTGTCCACTGGATCCAGATGGCTCTGAAGAAGTGAGGCTAGTCACTTTATACAGTCCTCCCTCATTCAAATCAAAGTCATTCAAAATCATGTCATCACTTCCCTGATGTCATGGTCCTCTTTGAGAATGAAGGACAAACCACACGCAACAACAACCTCAATGAGCCTAATCTCTGAAACACCCCTCTCCAAATATATCCTCCTGTTCTTTCCATCACTCATTCAACTTTGCTCCTCTTATTACTTGTCACTGATTTCATAACAACTTCAATCCTTTCTCTATTCTTCCAGTCTAAGCCTTGCCCTTGCTCTACTTCTCACTTCACCATCTGGAGGATATATTTCACCATTTCATCATTTCAAGAAGTAAAACAAGCAAAATGCCAGGTAGTTAGGGAGAGAGGGCACCAATATTTCAAGAGGCAGTAAGAAAAGGCTTGAAGAAGGAAGTGATTCAGCTAATTCCTGAAGAAAGTGAAGGATTTTATAAGACCAAAGAGAGGGAGGAATGTATATTAGACAGGGAAGAATGACCCATGCAAAGATATAAGAAACTGAGTGCCATGTGTGAGTAAAAGAGAGTTGTTTTCTAGACCCACAGAGTGCTAAAAAGGAAGTAATGATAATTAAGCTAGAAATTTAGGTCAGGACATTTGATAAAAGGTTTTAAAAGTAAAACAAGGAAGTTTATATTTTATCCTAGAGTTAACAGAGAGCAACTGAAATTTGGGTAGTAGAGTGACATGGTCAGACATTCCCTTAAAAAAAATAACTTGGTAGAGGTATGAACTTAGTAGAACATGATTCTTTAACCTTAAATCTCTTGTCCATTTGTCCAAGTGCTTCTTACCCCTTACCAAATCCTTATAAAGACAGCAGCAATTTGCATACAATTACACAATTGCAGGTGAAAGATTACCATCTCCACCCCATGTCTTCAGTCTCTAGGATCATATATATAGCTATCAGTGGTGTCCAGGACATAAATGGAATTGTAAGGAATGTTCTTGCCCCAAGCAAAATTGCAGGCAAGCCCAGAAGAGGAGTCATTGAGACATAAGAAAAGCATTTCAAAATATAGGTTTACCTTAAGAATTTACATATTTGTTTATTTATGAGGAAGTGAGGAAGGTGGCTGACTGTGAATATCTATAAGTCTAGCTCATAAAAGAGATGAAACATCCCTGCCCTATGTGCTATGCACAGTTCTCACCATATAGAAGCTACCCGTCAGCAGTAGAGATGGTAGTCCAGTAGCAAATACCTACATCTTATCCCTCAGGAGAGAAATCAGTTTGCAGCTCTGCATCAATGAGTCTTTGGGGATGCAGCAAGCAAGGCCTACCGAGGGAAAATAAAAGTGTTCCATCTGGCACACAGACATAGTATGAGCCTGGGTACAGGTTATATTTGTTTCCTCTCCAACATGTTCTACTTATGTTCCTTTTGTGTGTTCCCTATTTGATTAGTGGTTTGAGAACTTCTGGGAGAATGTGCCCTATAACCACATTATCTTTCTTATTTACCTTATTTTATCTTAATTAAATATATTTTACTTTTAATGAGTATCTCCTGATTTGTTATGATAAAAGAGAAACATCTGTGAGAGTTTGTAATTTGCAGTTATGAACAGATGCTGACCCAAAGCACGTCTCAGATCTAGTTGTAACCCTTGACCAAACTCCAAGTATCCAGGTTTAAGTGGGCATAGCTATAGATTTAGGAAGTTCATTCAACGCTTGTATTTTGATGGTGTTCTAGAATCAATAGCTTTCTTTGAATTTTTTAATCAAAATTCTACCTTTTGCAAGATGTCTTTCTGGATCCCCAAATTAACTAGTGTGTTTTGAGATTACCTTCCATTTATTCTGTATATTTTTTTTATGTATACCTAGGTACTGAGGTGCTGTCTCTCCCATTGGAATATGAACTCCTAGAGATTGGGGACTACTTTTCCATTTATTTGTATTTCTAGAGCTTACTCCAGAACCTGGCACCCAGGCAAAGTTCTCAATAAAAGCTTTTTGAACAACTCATCCGTGTGTGTGTGTGTGTGTGTGTGTATGTGTATCTGTATATATACATACACACACAAGGAAATACAAATAAAGGGGGAAGAATGTATATATTTCTTAGGTCAGAGTTGGGTAGGAGGGAATTACTGTTTGACTTTTCACATACTAGACCATTTGATTTCCAATCACCACGTGTATCTCCAAGGTAATATTCACAGCACAAATTGCAACTATGAATATGCCAGTGTAGTTCCGAATCACAAAATATAACAGACTCTTCATATAGAAGACAGAGGCAAAATATTTATTCCAATACCAGAAAGCCAAATCCCAATACCAGAAAACAGAATCCATCACAGCAACAAAGAAGTTAATATACCTTATTACTGCAGAAAGCCTTCCCCCTGCTCTGACTCATTTCCTGCTCCACCCGTTCAGCAATCTCCTCCACCACAGGCTCCATGTGATTACATTCCATCACTATCACTGTCACTGTCACTGTCACCATCATTATAATTATAACTATAATTATAATTATAACTATAACTATATATATATGTGCGTGTGTGTGTGTAAATATATATAGACACATATATGTTTATATAAGTGTGTATATATATATATATACATATATTTACATAAAAGTATCATTACCTTTGCTTACGTCATTACCTCTGTTTGTATATTGTTGCAACGACAAACTGTGAAATTTTATTTGACTTGGTTTTTGGAGGAGAATCCATGCAAGTTCAGTTCAATCACTGAATAGGGATTAAATGCCTTTTGTGTGTCAGGCACTTTTTCTGGGTGCTAGAGGGATATTAAGACCAAAAAATAACAGTCTCTGCTCTCAAGGAGCTTACATTATATTGGGGAATATAACATGCAGATCTCTCTGTTTTTATATGTATATAAGTATGCAAGTATCTAGATAAAAATACAAAATAGTAATAAAGTGGTAAAATTCAATGTAGTTAATGAAGGAGGACACTAGCAATTGAGGTGATCAGGTAAGGCTATAATTTATATTCCCCCAAAAAGTCCCCAGCATGCTTTAGGAACTATATAACATTATTGCCTTTTTAAACACTGAGTATACACCTAATTAACAGTGCCCATAAGATTCAAGTCCCACAACTGAGCTCTAGTAATTTAATAACTCTCTCCTTTCTGATCCCTTTCTCCTCCACGGAGCCACCAAAGTGAACTTTCATTAGTGTAGATTTGACCACGTGCCACTCCTATCCAATATACTGTAGCAGCTCCCTATTAGCCTTAGGAGAAACATGAACTACCCTGTTAGGTTTGTAAGTCTTTCACAATTTGGCTATATCTCTAGCTTCATTATATATTATTGCCCAAGAGCGCAAGAATGCAACAACTATCAATCCACCAGTCTTGCTTCTATCCCAGTTCCAATGTCCACAGGGATGTAAAAGGCCAGCCATTTCCACCAATTGTCACCTGACTTCCAGCTGTATGACAGGCAAGTCAGCCTAATTAAAGCCGAAAAACACCTTAAGGGAGATACAGGAGGTAGCTTGTGTCTGGAAACTCAAACGTCCTCACCATTCTGCTCATCATCACCCTTTGGGTCCTGATGGAGAAAGCCCAGCCCCAGTTATCTTGAACTGTATTGGAGAGAAACCTCAGCGGACATGCCACCTGGCAACTGTGCCACCTGACATAGAAACAAAAAGACCACCAGATTCTGAAACAAAGAGAGAGAGGAGGGAGGGGGAGGAAGAAGAAGAAGAAGAGTAAAGGGGGAGAGCAAGTTCTCCTCCTGTCAAACACCTCCTACCCTACTCCCAACTACTGTTCAGGTTGTATACAACCAAAGAACATCCTGGGAGATGTTGTTGTCCCTTCATTGACATGGTAAAATAGTGGTATAGCAGCTGTTCTTGACATTCAGATTTGATCTAACAGCTCTGTCCTTTTGATGACCCTTCCTCTTCAGCAACCACAAATACTGAGAACCTAGAAAAGCAGGTTCTTACCACCAAAGTCTTTGGCACTGTCAAATAGTTCAGTATTGGAAATAAAAATAATTTTGTCGATGAAAATGACATTGAGGATTCAGCACCATGTGCTTTGCTGCAAGACCTTAAGAATAATAGATCCTTGTACTTTCAACTAAAACCTCTTTATATTCCTCTCTCTCCATTAGAATGAGAGCTCTGAGAACACAGACTTTCTCTTCTATTTGTATTCTTAATGCTTAGCAACAGTCCTTTGAACATAATGAGAGATTAATAAATGCCCTTTCATTCATTTATTCCTCCAAAGTACTCTAAAGTCTAGCCAAAGAGACCATCCCTCTGTGATTCACATGACCTTCAGTCTCTTGTATCCATGTCTTTGCATTCATCATCTTCCACATATAATAAGAGCCTCTCAGTTACATCTTATAAAATCCTTTTCTTCCTCTAGGTAATAAGGTATGTAGCATTAAGCCTTGTGTAAAGTAGACCTGAGTTCAAATCTTGCCTGACACACTTACTGAATTGCAGTCTTGGGTAAACCATTTGATTTCTGCCTCAGTTTTCTCAAATGTAAAATGGGAATAATAAAAGCACTTACCTCCCAGGTTTGTTGTAAGGATCAAATTAAATGTTTATAAAACGCTTAGCAGAGTACCTGGCCCATAGTAGATGCTATATAAATGCCATGATGATGATGTTCCAACACAAGCACACCAGAAAGAGACAGAGAGAGGGCAGATAGGCAGAGACAAAGAAAGAG
>CM053581.1:57109549-57131635 GCA_028627135.1 Pseudochirops cupreus
GAGAGAGAGGAGGGAGGGGGAAGAAGAAGAAGAAGAAGAGAAGAAGAAGAAGAAGAAGAAAAGAAGAAGAAGAAGAAGAAGAGGAGGAGGAGGAGGAGGAGGAAGAGGAGGAGGAGAAGTAAAGGGGGAGAGCAAGTTCTCCTGTCAAACACCTCCTACCCTACTCCCAACTACTGTTCAGGTTGTATACAACCAAAGAACATCCTGGGAGATGTTGTTTTTCCTTCATTGACGTGGTACAATAGTGGCATAGCAGCTGTTCTTGACATCCAGATTTGATCTGACAGCTCTGTCCTTTTGATGACCATTTCTCCTCTGTGCCGCTGATTCTGACACCATGTCCTTTCTCCACGTGCCTCACGGCTGCTCCTGACTTCTGGATATGGCTGCGGAGACCACTAAGCTTTGCCTAGCTGCTGCCTTGACAGTAATTGGATTTACATTTTGTTATCTTCCCAATTCAGAGAATAATAGCAAAAATTGTAAAAAATAAAAGCAATGATATTTAACATTTAAATAATGTTAAAACGTTATTTAAAAGAAATCTATTTCTTCTCCTTCTTAAATCCCTGGGGAAAAGGAAGGCTAATAAATTCCTTGGAACAAATATGAACAGTCCGGCAAAAAATAAAATTCCCACATTGGCCATGTCCAAAAAATGCATATCTTTTTATGCACCTTGAGTTCATTGCCTTTTTGTCAGGATTTCATCAGCAATCCTCTGGAATCATGAATGGCCACTGCATTAACAAAAATTTGTTAAGAACTCAAAATCATTTGTTTTTAGAATAAGTTTTGTTTGTTTTAGAACAAGTTGTTCTCCTAGTTCTACTCATTTCATTCTTATCAGTTCATACATGATACCATTGATAAAATTGTTCTGGTTCTGCTCCTTTTTTCTGGCTCATTTGATAGTCTTTCCACATCTCTTTGAATTGTTTTTTCTCATTTCTTACAACACAGTAGTATTTTATTACATCCACATAGATTGAATAATAGGTTGTACAAATATTTTACAACTGAGGAAACTGATACTCATAGAAGGTACAATACTTGCCTAAGGTCACAATAAGTATCAAATGTAGGATTTGATCCTATGTCTACTGACTCCAAACCTAGAAAGGCAAAGAAGATCTATAAGTCAATTTTTACTGGCACAAGGGTTACTTATACTTCACTGCTGTCCCTCAATTCAAATGATCCCTACAACCTAGAATGAGTATTCTCATACTCCTATCTCTTTACCTCCATATCTGTTCCACCTTAAGAAAATAGTCATAGAAACTAGTCCTTCATCATTTTTCTCACCACATATAAGTTGGTTAGGTCAATCCCAAATCTACCCTCTCCTTCCTCCTATCCCACTAGAAAAGGAGTCAGAAACCTGGTACTTGACATGTCTGAAAAGTTTAAATCAGGAATTGTCAACCAGTACAGAGTTAGGAGAAATCTATTTCTTTCCATAATTCTCAGTATTTGGGAGTGCCATAAAATTTTCAGGCATGCCTAGGTTTTATGTCTCCTCATGAACCACATCTTCATTCTAGACATCTCCTTTCCTCTATATCAATGACCCTTTTACTCCTATTTCTTTCCTCAGCCTGAATCATTCCAGTACCCTGACTTTTGACTGAGTGGAGAATGTGATCTACTGGATGCAATATTTGTTTTTGCTTTTACAGTAGAACTAGAGCATTCATCATAAAAACAGTTTATGAGGAACATGTCACCCCTTCTAAGACAGATTCCGCCTGACTGAGATGGCACATCCCAACACTTAGGAATGTGGTATTTCTTGTTACTATCATTTGAAATAGAGCCTTCCTTCACTTTTACTAAACCATGGGCCTTCCAGTACAGTATTTTAATGGGAACAGAAAACTCTCGCCACTCACTTGTAAGAAGTAATGGTTGGAGCTCTGTTGAAATGTGGGAAAAGGTGAAAGATGAGTGGCTGTGATATGATCACTATCTATCAGGCCTTCTCTCAGTCCCCCCACTCCTCATAGATTAAGAAAAGGGAAAAAAGGTCAGGAACTGATTGGCTCCTGGCATGAGGAAAAGATCAATCCATGCGTCTCTTGACACAGCTTCCTGGTGGTGTTTGACTATGTTTATGTGGCTTTCTGGTAATGAAGGAGCATAAAAGATCTCACTTATTTAGGACTGAAGGTCCATCCCATGTGATGGATGTCTGAAAACCATTTAAATTGCCAGCCACTGTCCTGCTAACCAGACATATTCCCATGTGGAGAGGATGGTGGACTAAGACAGTCAGTCAACATTTACTAATCCTTAATATGGGCCAGGGATACAAAGAAAGGCCAAAGACATTCTCTTATCTCAAGAAACTCAGAGTGTAATGAGGGATTCAACATGCAAACAATTATTACAGAAAAAAATATATACAGAATAAATTAGAAATAATTAATAAAAGGAAGGCACTATAATTAGGAAAAATTGAAAAAGACTTCCTGGAAAAGGTGGAATTCTAGCACGAATTTGAAGAAACTTCCGTTCCAAGAAGAAACTTCTATATACTATGTATCTGTAGAAGGTAAGTGCCGCTGTGTTCTATCTATCTATCTATCTATCTATCTATCTATCTATCTATCTGTCTCTATTACTGTCAGACCTAAGTAAACCTCCTTTTGCTAACATTTCAATGACTTCTGACTCATTTTACGCCAACATCAAATCTAGACTAGCAGGATGCCAGCATCAGGCCCTCCCCTCACAGTGGCAATAGTATAGGCTACAGCTTCAGGGCTGTAGCTGGCTCTCTTCAAGCTGCTAACACAAGTTAAAAATGACAATGTGAAAACAGGGAACCTGAAAAAGGGGAAATATGAGAAAGAAGCAAGTTAAGTATGAACTTAGTTGATCACAGAGGGATGCCAAGAGAAGACAGAGCCAAGTTGGGTAAATAGAAGAACCAGAGTTAACATGCTTAGAACAAAGGGCAAAAAAAAAAAAAGGAGCAGGGTGGAAGTATTCAAACCCAGGTCTGTGAGGCAAATTGTTCATTAACGATGTGTGCTGTTCTCTGGCCTCTTTTTGATGGTACGCTCCATGTGTGTCCATGATCAATGTTGTATCTTAAACATGGTCATGGAAAAAAAGGCTAGGGCCCTGACTGCAAGTGGAAGAGCAGTCATAAAATCTAGAGGAGCTAGCAGAGAAATGGTCAGAGGAGCTAGAATGGGCCGGCACTTAATGAAAAAAGAGAACATATACTAATAGCCAACAGTGTTTAGAAGAGTATTTACAGTAGGTATCAGTTCTTTATGAAACATATTACTGAGCTAATCGTGGTTAAATGGCCACTTGGTAACACTACATGACTTTCTGGTAATTTCTCAAGGCTCTCTGAAAATATATGCTTTTGAAAGAATATAACCACATAAAAATACAATATGCCTCCTTTGTGGAGTTATATAGCAATTTCTGTATTGCAAGTGCCAATTAATGTTATGCCTTTAATGGAAGAAAAAAAAATGGTAAGTCCTCACTGCAAAGTCAAATTTGCCTTTGTTCCTAATGATCACTGACATTAGCTCTCAATTAACAATGACACTAAGGTAATCATGTTTGCCCTTACTGGCTCTTAGCGTGCGCAGTGACACTGATACAAAGAGTCACTTCCTTTAGATGCTGAGAAAATCCATGGGCAGAATCTCTTTTCAGAGCAGGAAAAGAAAATCAAATGAACTAGACCTTTATCTTTCCCATTCTTCAGTACTTCATAATGTCTGTGATTTCCCTTAAATAGATATCAGCCAGTTACCATCCCTCAGCCCCAATGATGCCTTACGAGATAATCTTTGTGATTTGCATTGTTCAACTATCTTGTGATGAACTTCTCCCTAATTAATTAGGCAAATCCTCAGCATGGCAGAGGCACAGAATCTCAAACTGAAAAGGATATCAGAGAGCATATAGTTTAAGCTACAGCTAAACAATCTATGTCACCAAGCATTTATTAACTGTGTAGTATGGGCCAGGCAGTGTGCAAAACACCGAGGATACAAAACAAAAACAAAAACCATTTCTACCTTTAAGGACCTCAACTAGACACATACTTGATATTTACAGACTACATGCAAGGTGGCAGCACCTAAGTGAGAGGGGCCAGGGAAGACCCCCTATAGGAGGTGAGACTTCAAACTGAGATTGGAAAGAACCCAGGGAAACCAAGAGGCAAAGGCGAAGAGAGAACATTTCAGGCACAAGGGAAAGCAAATGCAAAAGTAAAAAAACAAAACAAAACTGGGAGATGAAGTGGAACAGAATGTAGGCTGGAGTGCCGGATCATAGAATAAGTAGAAGAAAGTAAAGCAACAGAACATTTGAAAGGCAGGATGGAGCCAGGATATGAAGGGCTTTAAATGCTTAACAGTGCTTCTCTGGGTTCATAGGGAGTTATTGAACTTTACTGAGTTAAGAGTAGGAGTTACACGCTCAGACCTACTTTTTTCTGAAGTTTAGGACAATCATTTTGGTAGCTGAGTGGAGAATGGATTAGGGGTAGAGAAAGACTTGAGGCAGACAGAACAGCAAGATAACTATTGTAATAAGCCAGCCTTGAGATGAAGAGGGAATGAATTAGGATGATGGCAGGGTGAGTATAAAAAAAAGGTGATGCATATGGAAAGAAATATGAAGATCTGGCAACATATTAGACAAGTGGGGTAAGCCCTAATGAGGAAATGATAATTATACCAACTTTGGGAGTCTGGGTGACTAGGTAGGTAGTAGTGCTCTCAATAATAATAGGAAGGTTTGGAAGATGGAAAGACTCAGGGGAAAGTTATTGAGTTCTGTTTTGAATATGCTGAGACTGAGATGTACCTAGAGGACATTCAGTTTGAGATATCCAAAACATATCTGGTGAAATGGGACTCAAGCTCAGGATCTCAGGTGATTGATCATAGTAACGATACTTGAACCTATGAGAGCTGATGTAATCACTAAGTGAGGAATTATAGAAGGAAAAGTGAAGAGGAAGGAAATACCCACAGTTAGTGAACATGTCAGGGATGAAGAACCAGCAAAGGAAACTGATAGAGAGCTGTTGGACAGATAAGGAAACAAAGCAGAAGAAGACAGTATAGCAAAAATCTAGGGAGAAGAAGGTATCCAGGAGGAAAAAAATATTCTCTTAACCATGATACTTGGATAAGGGACATAAGTTCCATTCCTGGATTTGTACTTGAAGCCTTTCCAGGTTGGTAGGACTTGCTACAAATTGTTCTCCCCTGGAATAGCTTTTAAAAACCAAGAATCTCCTATAAGCCTTAAGGAAACCTCATAGAATGATTTTAGTTGAAGTCAATTTATTATTGGAAATGTATAAATGTCTGGATGAGAATAAGGAAACCACAGAGAGCATCAGTAAACAGTGTTTTTTTCACCACTTTTCCCATGCTAGACTCCTTGTCCTGTGCTTCCAGTCTCATCATGGCGTAATGTATAGCATTTGGAAATAGATACTAAAGTCCCATCAACCGCTAAGTCATTGCATAACCTCAAGAGTAAAGTTATAGTGGTCATTACAAATGCTTTAAAATTTATAAAGCCTTTTAAATAAATTAATAATCTTCTTTCACCTCCACAGCAACTTTGTATAGCTGGCACTATTATCACACTAGATTTATATTCTAGGAAACTGAGTTAGGAAGCATAATGGTTGAATTCTGGGCCTGAAGTCAGGAAGACTCATCCTCCTGGGTTAAAAATCCAGCCTCAGATACTTACTTGCTTGGTGACCCTGGGCAAGTCACTTAACCCTATTTTCTTCAATTTGCTCATCTGTAAAATGGGCTAGAGAAGTAAATGACAGACCATTCCAGTATCTTTGCCAAGAGAAAAAGAGTGAAACATGGCTGTAATGACTGAACAACAAGATCCTAAGAAAAATCTGATAACTTGTAAGATAGTAAGTGGTTGAGGCAAAATTTAAACCCAGATCTTTCTGACTTTAAGTTCAGGATGCTTCCCACTACACCATATGACTTCTTACTGTGATCACCAGTTCCCCAGGATCAGAATTCAATAAAGGGCAGACTGAGGCAATTCTCTGAGTGAGATCATCTTTATTAGCAGAGGCATGCCACCTGGTAACCAAAGGTTCTCATTGGTTACCCTTCATTTGTACCAACAGATTCTGAGTGAGAACCCAAAGCCTCTTTTATTTCTAGAAGTGTCTTCCTTTTAATTGGCCTAATGGTAGATCATTTGAACCTCCCCTGGCAAATGGAAGACAACTCTGATTGGTAGACATTTTAATGAAGAGGTGAGCTAAGAGTTCTCAGCTCCTTCCTATTACTTCATAGGGGAAGAGGGGAAGGGCAGGCACAGATTGGGAAAAAACCAAGGACATTCACTGGGGAGGGCCTTAGGTTCAATTAGCATCTGTTAATGGGGTAAACTGAAACAATGGGACCCACCCAAGCTAGTTAAGGAAGAGATACCTTGGAGACTGGGAGTAATTATCTTACTCTTACACCCTTGAGAAAAACTACCTGACCTTCAGAGATCAGGATATGAGGAAATGGATGGATTCACATAATAAATAATATAATCCAACATTAATTTTCCTCACCAAATGCGGAGAGGCAAGATGGAATAATGAAATCTGTAGGAGTGTTCCCAACTGCTATCAACAGAGCAAAGCAAGTCAGTTCTATCCACCCTGCTACTAAAACAACCAACAAAATCTGATAAGTAGGTGGAAACTGTGGAGCTGGGGAGAGTAAGAAGAATCCAAGATGATCCTGAGGCTTGCAGTCTTAGTGACTAAAAGGATAGCGGTGTCACTGATAAAAAATGGGAAATAGAGGAGAGAGGCAAGATTAAGAGAAGATAATGTGTTAGAGAGAATTGGAAAATGCCTATTTTGTAACTTCCACCTCTTTGATCACAGTCTTTCCCTCTGGGACCAGGCATAACATATATTTTTCATTTTGGTTCCCGTATGAACCCTTAAAATATTGGTTTGTGGCTGTTGTTCAACATGAAACTAGAATTTATTAAAATCAGACAGATGATATGAATCTTCCTTAAAACATACACACACACACACACACACACACACACACACACACACCTGTGATTTCTCCATATGCCATTCCCCCAAAGAGTATGGGAGTTATCAAGTCATTGGATACATATGTCACTGATGGGCTGGAACACCCTTACAAATATCTAAAAATACCCTCATTGTAATTTCAGGAATATAGCATATGGCAGTCAATATCTGTAGATCGTCCAGAGTACAATTTGACAGGATATTCCAGTAAATTGCAGCCAGTTAAGCATTATACTACATCATATTACATCTAATGGAATTAGGATATGATTATATTGCATAGAGTTATAGCTGCGGCTGATTACCATATGACAGCCTTAGTGATCCTAGACATGTCAGTCAATCCTGCTGACATGACACTGTTTCAGAGCCAGAAAGAAAAACTTCATTCGATTTCAAATAGTCATAAGAAAGACAAGCTATATTGCACAGACTTTGCTTTAATTGCAGTGTTTTGCAAGTCTGATAGCCATGGGAATGTCATGGACTAGAAGCCTCAGTTCACCAGCCCCAAGCAAAATGAGTCTCAAATGACTTCAGTGTGTATTCTAATGCATTGGCTTACAAGTGGTATAGTGTCAAACTCAAATAGAAAATAGGGAATTGGGAGGAGGGAGGACTAAACTGTACCTAAGGATCCCTGTCTGTGAGATTTGGGCCATATATTGACTTAGAAAACCATATATTAACATTATTTATATTCTATTGTAATCTTATTTATTTTGTTGAACATTTCCCAATTATATTTTAATCTGATTCCTGCTGTCAAAGAGTGTTGCTTGGGGCAATGCAACCAGTAGTATTTGAAAATTGATACAATGGATGAAAGGCTGGGTTTAGCATGGGAAATATCCTTGGGCAAGTCACTTAACCATTTTCAGGCTTCTTTTTTCTCATATATAGCAAGGCGATAAGAGAGGTACTGCGGTATCAGGGATACAGAACTGACCTTGAAATCCCAAAGACAGGGACTCAAGTTCTATCCCTCACACATTACTATATGTAACACTGGGTTCAGCATTTAAGCTTTCCATGCCTCCAGGTACCTCTCCAGTGTGATAAACTGCATTGCAATTATGATTCCTCATCCTGGCTTGAACCTGAGTTTAGATTACCTTGAATTTTTAGTATTATGCCAGTGGATGAATCAGATCCTACCAACCTATGAAGACTTTGAGGAGAGGCCAGGCAATAGACTATTAGTCTTTCATCTGAGAAATATTTCAAATAGAATGTAAGCAATTGAGGGCACGGGCCGCTTAATTTTTATCTTTATGTTCCCATTGACTAGCACAATATTGATCTGTTTCACAGTAGGCACTATGAGGGCCTTCAATGGATTCATTGAAGGAATTCCGATTCAAATAAAGGCCGGCCTAGATGACAACTGAAGTCCCTTCTAGATGTCACATTCTTGGATTCCATGGGTCTAACTATAACTTAATCTTTACTTTGGATAAAAGGGTTGACATTGAGTGATGAGAACTTGGCTTCAAATACTCCCTTAGAAGCTTACTATGTGACCTCAGGAAAATCATTTAATGTATCTCGAGTTTCTTTTCCTCATCAATAAAAGCAGGAGGAAAATAGCATTTCATAGACTATGGTGAAGATCCAGTGACATTAAGTATGTGAAATGCTTTACAAATCCTAAAATACTATATGAATGTGAGCTATGATTATCTTTAATATTATTATCAACAAGAAAATACAACATATTCATGAGAATTTCAGTTCCATGTCAGCGAAAATGTAATGTATCTTTTGGTCCAAACTACTACCCCAGAGATAAAAGTTCACATTGAAAAACAACAATCCTATTAACCAGGGCATCCCATCAAGCATGCCTTTTCCATGTGTTCAAACTCTTCATGTTTTATTTAGAAGTGAATATGCTGCAAAATCAGGTTAAAAACCGACTCCAGCAAGGTGAGGGCAACTGATATATTTCCTTGTGTCACTGGGAGGTAGGGGATGGGGGTAGGAGAGGGGAAGGCTATATCAAATATCCATCCGTACCTCTGTTAAGAGGAAATACATTTCCAAACATGAAGATTAAACTAAGCTCCCAAAGAAAAACATATCACAGGACAAAGAGGATGTAGCAAAGAGTCTTGTTGGCTCTGACACAGGGCTATGTCAGCACACTAATGGCAACAATAGAAAAGAAAGTTCAAAAGACCCAAATCATCATGTTTTTACCAAGACTTAATCAATTCTTTCTTATAACATTTATTTCCTATTGTGAGTCTATTAAAACAAAATATTATGTTAGATATTTAAAGTGTCTAATTATATTCCTCTTATTTTCCATTCTGTATTTTCAAAATAGATACTCACAAAAAAAAAATCTATAATAAAAAGGTAAATCTTACCTTGGGTGATACTTAAAAGGACTTCATGATGCCTCTCAGCATAAGTTAAGAGTCCTCTTTCAGAGCCTGGAATCTTTTGTCATCTTTAAAAGGCTAGAAGAAAATGGCATTTTTAATTCTTTCTCCAGAGAGAATGAGTAGGATTGAGTGGGATGTTCTTTATGATCCTGGGGTATTACGTGCATGGTGTTAGGACACAGAAGACTTTCACACAGCTAGTAATTAAGTGTCTGAGGCTGGATTTGAACTCAGACCTTCCTGACTCCAGGGCTGGTGCTCTATTCACTGAGGCACCTAGCTGCCCCTTTCACTTTTTTTATGATAAGAATGCTCGCTCAGGAGTTTTGTTTCCCCTTTCCCCGTTTTTCCCCTTAGCTATCCAGATAGCTTCGAAAAACTGAGAGAAACCAAGGCAAAGCAAAAAACAACAGCAAACTTTTTCAGGGAAGCATGTATCAGTCCTTTCCAGGCTTATTGTACATTAATCCTCTTCCCTCACTGTATATTCCAACCAAATTGGCTTCCTCTTCCTTCCTCTTATTGGACAATTCCATCTCCTTTCTCTGCCCCATGCATCGATTTTCCCCTCGGCAAGGAATTCATCCCACCTGACCTCTACCCCTTATCTCTGCCTCTTAGAAGCCCTAGCAATCTTTGAAACCTGTGCCTTTTGTGATCTTCTACTTGCTAATGTCCTCTCCTCTATCCAGAAATGGCTTTGCATTTATCTGGTATATATTTTGAATTTATTTTATTTATACAAATAGTTCCTTCTTCCAAAAAGAAACTGACGTGTCAACTCCTTTATGTCAATAATTGCTTCATTCTTGCCTTTGTACACACAAAATCTAGTCACTATATCTAAATCCCTGATATTAAATATTGCATATGCCAAATAAATGAGTTATTTCATAGTTGGTTCTTTTTTCTCTCTTCTGTGAAACCTGGGCTTTATAAGGTACCCCTGAGACTGGACACAATGACCTGTCCCCCAGCAGAAGGATGAAGCCAGCTTCAACAGGATGTCCACTGTCATTTGTTTCCAGGGTTTCTGTTATCACTAGTCAAACAATAAGCTGGAGTTCAGGTAGGCTATGATAGGAACATGGTCAGAGGATAACCAGGGTCTACAGGCTTTAAACGTAAAGAGAAATTCAGTCTAGAGAGAGAGACACTTGTAAATAAATCTGGAGACCTGCTAGTAGGAGAAAAAAGGAAAAGAAAAAATAAAATGCATACACAGAAGCAGTAGACAAATGGCAGCAAAGATAGTGCCACATGCTCATACAGATACTGATAAGATCCTGAGACAATATCTGTAAGTCAGTCAGAGAATGACAGCATTGGGAAAATCCTCTTTTCTCACCTGGCTGCATTGCTCTAGGAATTCTCTGACTTATTTTCTTCTTAACCATGCCCCAGATGGCTCATTACTAGGAAAACCTCATCACCTTACAAGATTCTATCAGTCTTGGCATTCCACCTCATCACCACTCTTTCTCCCTCTGATTAGAAGATGGAGCCATGAACTCTGAAATCTCCATTTAAGGAGGGAGCCCAGCTCAGAATATCTCTTCATTTCTCACGTGGCTGCACTATTCTGGGTCTTCTCTGACTTCTCCACCACAGGCACACACTGGGTACCTTATCCACCTTCCCATCTCCCCTCCACCCCCACCAAATATACACTTTTCAGCTTCCTTTGTGTTTTCTTCCCTTATTTGATTGTAAGGTCCCTGAAGGAAGAGACTTTCTTCTTTTTTTTTTCCTAAATATTTACATCCCCTGTGCTTTTAGCACAGTGTCTGGCTCACAGTAGGTACTTAATAAATGTTGACTTACTGAAATTACCTTCCAGATCCTTCCATCCAAGCATGGATATGTTCTATCATCTTCTCTACAGGTGATCATCCAACCTTAATAGTAATGTTTCCAGTGACAGGAAACATACTACCCATTTCATTGTCAGCATTAATTTTTAGAATTACTCTAATCTTTCTCCCATATGACATCCCATTAAAAAAAACTGAAAGAAGGAATTATGCCCCCCGCCTCCCCTCAAGATATGAGGAGAAACCCTGTTTTCCAGACCTAAGGCTCAGCAAGCAGGCTGTGTCCTGAGCTTGGCATAACAACAATCCTTTGTGTTCACCATCTGGATGATTTCAGCCACAGTAAAATCCCAGAATTCCTTCCGGTCATGAAGCTCTGCTATGAATCAAACTTGTCACATTGTTGCTGTTACCCCTCATTGTCAGGACTACAGCTCACTGTACAGTCATTGATATAAGTACTGAATTCTCTCCATATTAAAGTGGGTTCCCCTGCCACACACACACACACACACACACACGCACACACACACACACACATACACGGGGCAGAGCTCTACCACATGTGTCCTTTCTTGTAAGCATTTTTCTCACTCTAAAATAAATTAAATTTCTGTTTGATTCCTGTATCTCCTGTCTCTTGCCTGCCTTTTTTGGCTCCAGGCTCCCCAGGTTAAAGGTCTAACTGACAACCCCAATAGTCTCTTTCGTTGTTTCTACTATAATATGGTTTTACATCCATTCATCTTGAGTGCCCTATTCTGGACAAATATTTATTAAGTATGAGTGTGCCAGTGCTGAGGACATATGAAGACAAAATTAAGAAGTTCCTGCCCTCAATGAGTTTGTATTCTATTGGGAGTGGAGCTGGGATGGGATACAGCATGCTCACCAATAACTGAAACAGAAACAGTGCATATAGAGTTAATATGTTCATGCTGAGTTAATAGAGTTCCTGCTGAGTTTGTGTGTGCATGAGTGTGTGTGTGTATGTGTGTCAGGCAGGCAGACAGGCAGACAGACAAAGAATGCACTGATAACTGGGGGATCAGGAATGACTGTGAGTAAGAGATGGAGCCTGAAGGAAGTTCTGGATTGTTGATTTCTGAGCCCTTGATGTTTTTTTCCATTAAGTACTAGAGAAGGCAGGAGATGGGGAGGGAGGAGGAAAGCCAATATTATAATGTTGCTATGCTTAAATGATACTGTTGAGGGCCATTTCCAAGTGGGCATTATTTATCCATGACCTGAGCGGTTGCTTTCTTCTAACTACAGCAAAAAGGGACCTTAGAGATTGTCTAATACATTTTACAGATAGGGAAACTGATGGTCAGAGAGACAATGATTTGCTTGAAGTAGCATGAACAGATTAAAGACTTTTGTCTCCGGATTTCTGAGGTCTGGAATTCACTATACAACAAAACAAATGTCACATGATTGTCTCACAGGCCGAACAAAGACAATTTTGGGTTTCTCTTTGAAACTCTCTTGTAGAACTATTCAATGTCTCTTTAAATTTTTTTTTCCAATTAATAAACTACTATAATAATTAATCAGTGACTTCCTCTACCTCCACTAAATTGAGCAAATTAGAAAAGAAAAAAAGCTCAATATATAACTGCATAGTCTATCAAAACAAGTTCCCACATCAGCCATATCTGGAAATACATTTATTTCTTCATTTTTAAGTTCAACACCTCTCTAGCAAGAGGTAGGTGGTATAGTATAGAATTATATAATCTCAGAAATGAAAGGAAAGTTCAAAATTATCTTATCCAACACTACTCTAAAGCATTGAAAATGCTTAAAGAACAAAATTCTGCCTGATGAAAACAGTGACGTGGAAATCACAAAATGACAAGGCAACCCTTTCCATGGTTAGAAAGGTTCTTATACTTAGCTGAAATCTATTTCCCTACAGCTGACATCCAGTTCTCCTGACTTGGTCCTGTAGAACAACATGAGGCCTGCATAAGTCATTTTAAGACAATAATCGTATCTGGCGTTTATATGATGCTTTAAGATCTGTAAGGCACTTTCCAAATAGTATCTCATTTGATCTTTATAATAACCCTAGGAGTTAGGCCATGTTACTATCTTTTTTTTTTTTACAGATGAGGAAATTGAGGCAAAAAAAAAAGGTGAAGTGATTTATTCAGGATCACACAGTTAATAAGTGTTAGAAGTTAGATTTCAGACTGGGTCTTCCTCATTCCAATTCCAGGACTCTATGCACTATGCCAGTTAATCATAGGATTTAGATCTAAAACGAATCTTAGAGATCTTATAGTCAAAAATAATTTCATTTTATACATAAAGAAGCTAAGGTTTAGAAAGGGAATATGATTTAACCTAAGAGATTACAAAGTTAGAAAGGACCAAAGCCTAAATATGACCAAAAAGAGAAACATCTATCCCTTTCTCATGTTGTTATCGTTGTATAGTCATGTCTGTCTCAGTGACTTGATTTGGGGTTTTCTTGCAAAGATCCTGCAATTTCCTTCTCCAGCTCACATTACAGATGAGGAAACTGAGGCAAACAGGATTAACTGACTTACCCAGGGTTATATAGCTATAAATGCCTGAGGTCAGATTTGAACTTGGGAAGATAACTCTTCCTGATACAGGCCCAATATTCTACCCACTACGCCTAGCTTTTTTCATGAGAGCTTCTTAAAAAGCAAAATTGGCCAACTAGAAAAAGAGGTACAAAATCTCACTGAAGAAAATAATTCCTTCAAAATTAGAATTGGGCAAGCAGAAGGTAATGATTCCATGAAACATCAAGAAACAATTAAACAAAGTCAAAAGAATTTTTAAAAAGTAGAAGAAAATGTAAAATATCTCATTGGAAAAACAGCTGACCTGAAAAGTAGATTGAGGAGAGATAATTTAAGAATCAATGGACTACTTGAAAGCTATGTGATCAAAGAAAGGGGTTATTATGATGCTTTTGCTATTATCCCCATTTTATTTTTGAAGAAAATGAGATGAACAGAGATTAAGTGACTTTCCCAGGGTCACACAGCTAGTAAATGTCTGGGCCTTGAATTGAACTCAGAACTTCCTCATTCTAGGCCTAGAGTTGTATTCATTGCACCACACAGTTGCTTTTCTTGGCAGGAATGTGCTGAACCAGCTTATGGAAGCTGATTGTTAACTTTTCAGAAGGAGCATCTACACCTCAGAAATCTGCTAGTGCTACAATGTAGGGCTTGATTTATTTTGCTGATTTCAGGAAATTAGAGAAATATCAGTAATGCAAATGAAACTTTAAAGTATGTCGTGTGCATTTTTTTTGGAGAGCTGGTTGTTAAACATTTACCAGCAAGTTATTGTCTCTAGGTAATAAACCAAAATGAGTAGTTTTTTTTTTTAAGTCCACCATGAGAATGAGTAATCTCTCCTTAGGTCTCCCTTTAGATTTCTTTGTAGTACAGAATCCACTCTGGGTTCTCAAAGGCTACATATCCATCAAAACCACTGTTTTGCACATCTTACTAAATGGAAGGACCTGGAGTAAAGGTGTGTGTCTCTCATCTGAGAACCAGGCAACAGCAAAGAGCTTCATCACCAGACAGTTTTTTCTTTAAAAAAAAAATCACAGCAACTCAAGAGTATCAACTAAGATAGAGATGCTAAATACTTGACCTCCAGTGCTGCAGAAGCAAATCAAAATGTAATTGGAAAATATTTAATAAAATCAATAAAAATATATTAGAACATAGAAAATGCTAATATGTAGTTTTCTAAAACACTATATGGCCCACTGGGATCCTCATATGCAGTTAAGTGGCCCTATTTCTATTTGGAGTTAATATCACTCTACTAAAGACTAGAGAAAATACAGGGAGGAAATAGATAAAAATTGAGTCTTAAAGTGAATGAATGAATGAATAAAACTCATTTATTGAACATTTATCATGTGTAAGACACTGCTCTTCACTGGAGTTATAAAACAAACAAGCAAAGTAGTCCCATGTCTTCAAGTACTTTGCATACCAATAAAAGGAAGATTCCAATTCAAGTACTACATCCAGGCTATAAAAGTAGTGTTTTCCATCATACCAAATAAATGGATTCTTCATTAAATGTAAATGGTTTTTATTTTTGTGGGTGTCCATCTAGAACACATCCCACCCTCACCCCCTCTACCTTTAGGTAACAGTTTAGTCTGTCTCTAAACATAAGAAAACTGCAAGTTTTGAAGAAAAAATAAGCAGGTTTGTGAGTGGACTCAAAATGATCCTACAGAAGCATAAATTGAAGGAACTCGAATTGTTTACTCTCAAGTAAAATATTCAGGAAAACACATCATCCTTGTCTCCAATTTCTTCAGTCTAAAGAACAGTCATAGAGAAGGAACAATAGCAAAGCCATAGCTAAGAATCCTGATGTTTGGGGAAAATTCATTTTAATGAGGCTGGGAAAGGATGGGTAAATATCAGTGGGGGAAAGTGATAATTGATAGTATAGTCTAACAGTGGGTATAGTAACACAAGCAAAGGTCATGGACTAAGTGACCTGAAAACTTTTTTCTCCCTCTTAGAGCTTATAATTTTGATATAGAATAATATATACCTAATATATGACATACATGGTATGCATTATATGTGTTTATATGTATATGTATATATACATATATATATATATGCATATACATACATACATATATAGTGTGTGTATATATATGTACACACACACACACACACACACATATGTGAATGGAAAAGTGAAACTTCTTAGCCCATATATTTTGTGGGAGCAAGCCAGAGTTTTGGTTTCACCATTCTCTCTCCCACCCCCCAGTCCTTTACTGTTGCCATATCAGCATTGGGCCTCTTCAGGAGTCTTTTGACCTCTACCTTTGTTTGCCACACCCTTATCAGCATTAGGCCCTTTAGGAGTTTTTAGCCTCCAACCTTGCTGGCAACCTTCCCCCCACTTTAGCATTTGCCAATTAGGGCATGAATGGTTACCTGGTTCCCTGTCTGCCTCCCAGACAATGGGAGATAGTGGCGGGGTTCCTTGTTATTTGCCATTGGGGAAGATTTTCGTGCCAAGGCTTGAGCCTGCCTCCCAGCCAACAGGGAGCAGGGGCCAGGTTCTTTGTTCCTTATCTCTGGGGGAGATTTTCCCACTCAGATTGTAAGCCCGTCTCCCAGACAATGGGAAAAGGGATAGCAGGAGCGAAGAGGCTTGACTGTGTTAGGGTATAAATTCTTGTTCTGTCTTCTGTAACATGCCTGCCCTCCCTGATCCACCATGGAGAGGACCGCCCTCTTCCTTCAGGGGAAGAGAATAAAAAAAACTTCCTGTTCCTTCCTCAAGATACCTCTGACTTATAACTTTTCTGGGTAGGGGATTATTTTGGGGGTCCCCATGCCCCATACATATATATAAATGTGGAATAGAATAGTTGAGGGCACCAACACAAAACTTGTTAATAACTCCCGTTTTCTGTAGCTGTTTTACACTTAGAAAGTACTTTCTTCACAACAATCTTATAAAGTATTATTACCCCATTCTACAGGAGAGATAACTGATACTCAAAGAGGTTAAATGACTTTCTATAGAGTCACATGTCCAGCAAGTAGTAGTTACAACTCCAGAAAACCTGTGACTCCAAATGATGAGGTACAGGCTTTGGGAACCCCTTGAGCTTTCTTTGAATCTTCCCATACAAGGCATTTTCCTGAGGCCATAAGCCTTTCATTATAGCTTGGCCCAAATCTCTGTTACTCGTGTAGCCCTCCTTTGTCCAGCTGCTTCCCACCCTCAATCCTCCCAAAACATCTGTACCCTTAAACTAGCCTAGCCCTCCATTGTCTGTCATCTCCAGGTAGTCTCCAGCTGCTTCCCACCCTTAATCTCTCATTACTGGAGTCTGACCTCATTGACTCCTCCTGCAGACCCTCCCCAAACTCCTCCTCTAGACCACCTCTCGGTTCCTCCCACAAACTTTCTGCATATAAGACCCATATTGCTTCCGTGAAGGCTGAGGATTACCCAACACAGACTCACTCTGGGTCAGACTGTTCTGGCCGCTTGTCTAATACAAGCATCTTCACAGACAACCGAGGCTCCTTATGAGTCTACCCCTTATGGCAAACCTTTAATAAACTTTGCTTTACTTCGGCTGAGAGAAGCCTTGGGTCGAATTCATTCGACAGGACCCGGTTCGCTGGTATTTTGGGGTCTCTCATACCCCTAACCCTAAACCTCAAGACAAATCCAGCATTATTTACATTTCAGCGAACTGACTCATCAGCACTTGTTTTTCTGTAATAGATAATGTTCAAAATAAGGATGACGTTTTGTTTTGATTTTTTGGCTTGGGGGTTGTTGGTTGTAGGTTTTTTTTCTGGTTGGGGGTATGGATTTTAATTTGCCTAATATGTTTTATTTACAAATGAATGTTGTTTTAAGATTACTGAAATATAATTTCCATGTATAAATTAGGAAACATCTGGATCTTCACTTTGGTTATTTCCTAAGTAAATTAAATCATCAAAAAAACCTATTTTATGCTTTGGCCCTTCTGAATTTCAACAGTGTTTGGTTTTTCCTAGCAAAGTCCTCCTTTGAAATTCTAATATCTTTGACAGGTCATTCACTGGAGACATTTCATAGTCCTGTGGTGCCCTATCATTTTTAACTGTACTTGAGAATGACCTGGAGCTATTGTTCAGTTCTTGATACCTGTCAGTTTGATGTCGTGGTGTGAAATTTAAAATAAATAAATAAAAACTGTGCACCTTCACAATTTATTGCTATCTTACGAGATGATACACAAACATAACAGGTTAAAATGTCTAAGTGGTCATTGCTGTACCCTTGAAGTCAATTACCTTATTGGTGGCTCTCCATTGCTTACCTAATAAAAAGGCAAACACCTTCCTTATTTTGGCATTGAAGACTTCACAGGTTCCATCTGTAGTTCACCACATCCATGCCCCTCTTCTCATCATAGCCACCAGGCATCTAAAGTCAAGAAAGCCAGGCAAGAGTCATAACAGACAGGCAGAGAGTGTGCAGAGCTGTTTAGGACAAGCAGAAATACATCTTCGTGGTCAAAACCAGGCTTTCCTCAACTGCAAATTCCATTGGAAGCAGAAATACTTCCGATACTGGTGATCTGAGCTGTCAATTGCTCAGGCTAAACAATGGATCAAGAAGTCTATGTAGCACTGTATTGGGAGTGTTCAGCCAGGACCCTGTGGTCTGAGGAATTGAACCTCTCCACAAATGGGCCACCTAACTTTTTATAAATCTGGGGAGAGGGGTAACTAAGTAATCTGATGCCTAAGATAGGACCAATAACTGTATCTGAGATAAATGCAGGTGGTTACCATTCCCCAAATGAGCTAATCAGTTCTCATATGGAAAGCGAGAAGGTTCATTTTCATCACAGAAATTCTTTACTTCAGGCTTCCAAGATAGCAATCTGAAAATCTCTGTGTCAAGGGATTAAGGAAGATGAAAGGAGCTCCAGATCCATTAACTTGTAAATAGGCCTTGTCACTTTCCTACTTCTCACAATTCTATTTTCCACACTGGAATTTACCAGACTCCTCCACTCCCTATGGAAATAGATACATTATGGAAACACCTGCAACATACAGCAACATATTTCTATATCCAGATAATACAAGAAAGGTACCCAATATATTGCATGGATCCCCATGGAATTACTTATGGTAAATCATGGACAAGAATGGCACAAAATGGGTTACAGTATGCATCATTAGAGGGCATTCTAGCGTTAATGGAATCAGGGATTTCATTTTTATATCATAGTTACTATTTACCAGAGTAAATGTGGATATAAGACAAGGTCAGACATACTCATCTGTGACAGATTTAGATATCTACACACACAAATTAAGATGGGGGAAATGATTCCTTTTTTCTCTATTTTTAATGTTCTTTATTCAATTTATTAGTTCCCTGAAATTCAACGGCAGAAGTGCCTTCAACTTACATAAATGACTTATCACATTTCCATATGTCACTAGACCCTGAGTGATGTAATTCACAGAAACTCCAGATAGATAAATGCTTATACTGACAGTAAGTTTCATGGTGTCAGCGGGTCCTAGTATCCTAGCCCTACCAACCTCTCCCTCCCCCATCATAAATGGGACATACCACATAAATAACAGAGGGATATAACTGCAGAGTGACACTGTAGCTGGCAGGCTGAAATGTCTGGATTTTTTATTTTTTTTCCTACAATCTCCTGATGGAAAGCTTTCTGAACCCCTTACTCATGCAAAATCTGCACAAACCCAGAGCTTAAATTTAATCAAAGTGGTCCGAGATGCCCCTTTGGGCCACATGCCAGAGAAGCTAGGAAAAATGGCCCCAATCCTGCTTAAGGCTAGAATTTCCTGCCAAATATCTAAGCTGATTTCCTTGTGCTGGGCTTCCTACCCCTGGGGAAAAATGGATTTTAATGAACATTTGTGGGTCAAATAGATTGAATGCGATAGGTATTTATTTTTTTCCTCAGTTCTAGCCTAGTTTGTAAGTAGGGGGCATTATTCATGACATTCTTCTTTGGAAGGCAAATGAGAAACACTTGTTACAGATTATATTTTATCATTTTTATTAATAATAATGCCAGACTAGAATTGTATCAGGTACAAGTCTCTATCTTCAGGGAATCACCCTAGTTATAAAGAGGCTCACCCCACAAAGGATGGACAACCAGGTGATGTCATTTTTTGCCCTTCCACATCCACTTAAAAATTACATTAAGACCTGAAGGGGTTGGGATCTGTACTCATAAGAGGGAGAATCCTATTGATGAACTCACAGATTTTTGTAACTCATCATTATAATTTCAGTTAAAATCTTAGATTGTAAATATCAGAAGGGCAGAGGTTCTTTTTTTTCTTATCTCTGTATTCCCACAATATCATAGTTAACTCTCCTCTTTCCATTAGCTACTCTGCTAGATTTGAGTTCCAAGAAACATGATGCCCCACCCAAGATAAGCTGATCATCTAATAACTTCAGTATCATGATGTTAATGAATCTGTCAGTACTCAACACCTTCTCAATGCCCTTAGCTCCCTCTACATTATTATTGAAGTGCTGGAGGGTAGAGTACTAAACTCCTTCTAAAAATCTGAAGCCTTCTTTTATAGAGATCTGGAATCTAGACTTTCCAGTTCATTCTCCACTTTCCAGCTGTAGCTCAAATTGGTTTGAACTCCACAGAACATGATTTCCCCAAGGCAGGTTCCCTCTAGTTTCCCACCCCTACTTTTTAGCTTCTTTTATGTTTCTTCCCTTATTTGAATGTAAGCTCCTTGAGGGCAGTAACTCTTCTTTTCCACATTTGTACCCCCAGTAATTGGCACAAAGGCTGGAAGATAGTAGGTACTTAATGTTTATTGAATTGAATTTATCTAAACTAGGACTTGCAATTCAACTCAGTTTCCTCATCCATAAAATGGTGATAATAATAGCACCTACTTACTAGGGTTTTTATGGTGGTAAAATGAGATAATGTATGTTGTGGTAGTGCTCACTGCCTTCTTATTTCCTTCTTTCCTCTACTGGATATGGTTAGATCACTAATAGCCAGACAGGATTAGGAAAGGTTTCTCATAAAAGGAGACAGCAGAGATGAGCCTTAATTGGTACATAATTTTTTTGCACATAATGGAGCCTAATTTTGATTCATGGAGATATATAATTATAGCTTACATTTATATACTACTGTTCATAGATGCTTATTCAGTTGATATTCATAATAATTCTAGATGAGTTAAGTAAATATTACTAATCCCATTTTATGGATGAAAAAAGAATTAAGAATTGCTCAACCAGATCCTACAAAGCTTGGAGACCCAAAGGCTGAAGAGATCACAAGAAAGTAAAATTAAAGTCAAATTATTAGTCTATGACACGTAATTCAAAGGTTCTATTCTTTCAATGAATAATAATTACAGTTTTCAAATATATCAAAAATGCCATAAAATATCACAATTTCATACACATCAGCTAAACTCTCTAAACTTGCAGGTGGTATCCACTTAGCCCATCAGATGTCTACTTTGTCTTTCGCCATAGGAGGAAAGGGCAGATCTATTCAATTTGAAACCTGCAAACAGTAGGGGCCCCTTTCTGAAATGTTGGCATGGCACTTCAATTCTTCCTGTTAAGCCACTGTATGGCACAGATGAATTCTGAAATTAGGAAGTCATATTTCAGCCTAAAGGAGATCAGACTGACTCATTAAAGGGGCAACAGAGCCCATCAATCAAGGCATCTTTTTCAAATTGCTTCCACAGGGATTTCATTTTAAACTTTAACATCATTCCTTCAATGCTTTCTCCTTTGAGGTGATGTAAGGATGGGGATACAGCTTTGATATCTCCCATTTACCAAGAAAGAAGCTGAACCCTAGGATTGTGCGACTTCGTATAGCTGAAAAAGCACTAATTTTGGAGTCAGAAGGACTAGGTTCAATTTGCAATTCTGCAATTTAGTAACTGGGTAACCTTGGGACAATTACTACTGCCTCTGTCTGGGCCTTCATTTTTTCATCTATAAAATGAAAAGGTTTAACTAAATGGTTTTTCCTATTCCCTCTACTTCTAAATCCTATGTCACTTCCATATTAAGGGCCATTCTTTAACTTATTCATTGAAACACTTATTGAGTGTTTACCTTTGTGCCAGGGACATTAAGGAATACAAAGATGAATAGCTATCTCTGACTAAATAGGGATCATTGTCTCCTAAGGGAGATAGAGGTTTGCATGCTCATAACT
>CM053581.1:57132135-57166311 GCA_028627135.1 Pseudochirops cupreus
ATTCTGCTTGATTTTTTAAAAATTTATTTAAGTATTTCTTGCATTCTCTTATCCTACACAAGCATAAAAAGCAAAAAAAAAAAATCCTAGAGGTTAGAATGAATTTAAATTAGGGCAGAGAGCTCAACTTTTGTCTCAGTGATAGGACATTTCCTAACTGGGGGCTCTGAGCTATTGTCATTATACAGGTAACTTTTCATCTGTCATAGACTCCATAAAACAGCATAAAAGGAGACCACATGAATAATAGAGTTGTTATATTATCCCTAGTCAGAGAGAGAGAGAGAGAGAGAGAGAGAGAGAGAGAGAGAGAGAGAGAAGGAGAGAATTTAAAAGTGTGTGGACAATTAAATCTATGTAGTAAAAAGAAGTAGGAGTAGAGAGAGATGAAAAAGATCACACCCTATAACATTCCACAGGCAGGAAATAGAAAAAGTCTTTAAAAGATTCAGGTCTGCTGCTATTAAGGAGGAGGGAGGAGAAAATATTGACTACCATTCTGTCAGTTCTATATTCCATTCCAACACACACCAGTGTTACACTGATCTATATCTTAGAGAGAGTTGCTAAGATTCCTTCTATCTTTAAATCATTTGATCCTTAAACTTTGTTTTGTATTTTAATAAATATATTGATTCCATCTGTGAGTTCCCCTACCTCTTTTCCTCTATACCTCAGTCCTTCTCTGTGTTTTCTCATTCTCTCCTCCTTGTATCTTGTCTTAAAGGCAGAAGTAATTCCTACTTTGCCAAGGCTACTTTCTTGATCACATCCTTCCCATTTCTCATACACACATCACAGATTTGTCTTTAGGTGTAAATTAAGTAACTTATTTTAAAGTACTCCACACATATCATAATAACTCATGTTTCTATAGCTTATTACAGTTTATCATATGCTTTCTTCACAACAGTACTATGAAGCAGGTAATGGAGGGAGGTATAATTTCTATTTTACAGATGAAGAAATAAATCTAGTTAATATATAATTGGTGAAAACCAGATTTATTTGTATTGCCCCATCCTCCCAATGTACATATATTAACCAGAGACTAGACATTATCCCTCCTGCTAGTCTCTTACTAGGTGACATTATTTAGAATCAAATTTCCTGCATTCTTGTCCCACATTCCTTACTCCTTATTAGACAATTTAGAAAATACTCTCATTTCACTGGTCCTAACTATAATATTATCTTCCCCTTTCAGTGAAGGAGAAGTCATTTCTTCCTTCCATATTGGCTCTTTGTCTAAAATTACATATAAGTTTGAGCCCCAAAGGTCTCTGATCAGACTAAAAATATAGTTCCAAGGTTGCGTTTCTGGAGCTAATCAAATCTATTTTACTCTCACACTTAGGACAATGGCAGCTGCAGAGGGACTATTTCCCATTGGCCTATGTCCTCTTCTTCCTTGTGTGTAGTAGTACAGGGTTTTTGTTTTGTTTTGTTTTGTTTTTAAGCCTACTGTCCCTGTGGGGCACTGCTGCTCTTCATCAAAACTCTCAATTCCCCGCTAAAATCTTTTCTTCTACAGGAAGTCTTTCCCAACTCCTTTTAATTCTAGTACTTTCTCTTTCAAAAATTATTTTGTATATTTTCCTGCATGTATCATTTTTGTACATCTCTACTGTAGAGAGCACAACCCTGATGAGCTAGCCATGTTGTTCAGATGCCAAATGTACACTTGCCAAAAGGACTATTTTGTGGAGAACTCAGACAGGATAAGCACTCACTCAGAAAAAGTGATACAAGGACACTGTCAAGGTCTCTCTTAAGAACTTTTAAATTGATTGTGGGATGTGGGAGACACTGGTATAGGACTGTCCATTGTGGTGTTCCCAAAACAGAGAAGGTGCTGTGTTCTATGAAGAAAGCAGAATTGAAGTTGCTCAAAAAAACAAAACAAAACCAAAAAATGCAAAGTGCCCAGATTTAGAGAATCCACTCCAAATGTTCTCATGGGATCTTTGTGCCTGCCCTGTGCTAGACCATTCTGAGCTCATATTGGTCTGATCAGCTATAATAGCAAGCTCCCTAGCATACAGGGTGGGCTGATAGCATGAGTTCTTTGATCTGTTTTGCTAAAGGAAAGACAACTTTTAAAGCAGTCAACAATCTTACTTTAATTATGTTCACTAGTTCAGGGGAAAGGTCAGCACTCAGAACATGAAAAAGATACAAACAGAGAAATCAGCACAGAGATTCAAGAGACAGGGCTCCTACTCTCTGAACAAATTAATACAACCATCTGTATATACCACTGGATCAGGAGAGCACAAAGCTCTGAGTAGTTGGGGGACTCTTAACAAATGGCTACTCCTAGTTCTGTCCAAGGAATCAAAAGGGCCTTCTCATAAGCGAGCCCCCAAAGCAAAATGCCAACCTCCCAGAATATTTATATAACAAAGACTTGGCCCCTATTTGACCCAGAGCCAGTAGACACAAAACATACTTGACTCAGCACAGCTGTGAATTATCAGGGTTCAAAGGAAATTAATTCTTCAGATGTTTACAATTTAGCCTGAGCCTAGGAAACTGCAGTCCAGAAAAAACAAAAACAAAAACAATCCTACTTTGCTTACACTTACATCAGCCAGAGTTGGATGCGTTGTAACTTGACTCTAACATAGTGATGTCATTTTGGTTCTTTTTGAGAATGAAGACAACAATCATACCAAATATGTTAGGATGCTGGAAAGGGTGGAGAGGGTATGAGGATACCGTGGGGTACCTGTTTAGTTGAAAGCTCTGGTCTTTTCATCAAGAATGCTTGAAGGTCTTCTGTTTTATTGAATATTTATTTTTTCCCCTAAAAGATTATACTGTTTTGCTGCGCAGGTGATTCTTGGTTATAATCTTAGCTCCTTTTCCCTCCAGAATATCATATTCCAAGTACTCTGATACTTTAAATTTGAAACTGCTAAATCTTATGTTATCCTGACTGTGATTCCATGATAACTTGAGTTATTTCTTTCTGACTGCTTGCAATATTTTCTCCTCGACCTGGAAGCTTGGAAATTTGGCTATACTATTCCTGGCAATTTTCATTTTGAAATCTCTTTCAGAAGGTAAATTCTTTCCATTTCTCCTTTACCCTCTGGTTCTAGAATATCAGGGCAGTTTTCCTTGACAGTTTCTTGAAAGATGATATCTAGGCGTTTTTTTTTTCTCATCATGGCTTTCAGGTAGTCCAGTAATCCCTTTTTTTTTTCTTTTTGGAAGGGGAAGGCTGGGCAGTTGGGGTTAAATGACTTGCTCAAGGTCATATGGCTAGTGAGTATTAAGTGTCTGAAGATGAATTTGAACTCAGGTCCTCCTGATTCCAGGACTGGTGCTTTATTCACTGTGCCACCTAGCTGTCCACCAGTAATTCTTAAATTATCTTTTCTCCATCTATTTTCCACATTAGTTATTTTTCAAATGAAATATTTTACATTTTCTTATATTTTTTCACGCTTTTCATTTTTTTTGATTGGTTCTTGATGTCTCATGGAATCATCAGCTTCCACTTGCCCAGTTTTAATTTTTAAAGAATTAGTTTCTTCAATGAGCTTTTGTACCTTCTTTTCAATATTGTTCATGCTACTTTTTAAGGAGTTTTTTTTAGTGGATTTCTGTGCCTCTTTTACCATTTGACCTATTCTGTTTTTTAAGGTGTGATTTTCTTCACTCTGTTTTTGTGCCTTCTTTATCAAGGTTGACTCTTTTTTCATGATATTCTTGAATTACTCACCTTTTTTTCCCTAATATTCCTCTGCCTCTCTTATTTGATTTTCAAAATCTCTTTTGGGATCTTACAAGAATTCTTTTTGGGCCTGCGACCCATTCATATATTTTTAGGCTTTGGATGTAGTAGTTTTTGACTTTTTTGTCTTCTTCTGAGTTTGTGTTTTGATCTTCCTAATAGCCATAGTAGTTTCTGTGATCATATCCTTTGTTGTTGTTTACTCATTTTTGCAGCCTACTTCTTGACTTTTAACTTTATGTTAAAAAAAAGCTTTGCTCTTGGGATGGAGAGAGCACTGTCCTAATCTTCAGGATTTTTGTGCAGTTGTCTTCAGAGCTAATTTTGGGCATCTGTAGTGCCAATGCAATATTTACAGTGCCCATGATCACAATAAAGACCGTAACGATAAGTATTGCATGATATTAGATCAGAAAATATACCAGATTCTCCACATAGAGAACAGAACTGAAACATTTATTTAGACACCAGAAAACTGAATCCCAAAACCAGTAAGCTGATTCCATCATAGTGCCAAAGATAATCAGAGAGAGCCACAGCATATTTCAGCCTTCCCACAAACCAATATGCCTTCCCACAGCCCAATACAAGATCAATATTTACTCACAAACCTCTCTATCTCCTTAATGAGCATCCTCTCTCCCTCAATGTCTGGCTAGCTCTGAACCAGCTTCCTGTGGGCTCTGTTTCCCTTCAGCAAAACTCCTCCTACCACAGGATCCATGAACTACATTCAGCCTATCAGGGGGCAGAGTTTACTTTCAAAGCTGGGGAGGTCTTCAAACTCCCCCCTAGGTCTATTAAGGGGCAGCAAAGATCTTTAAATTCCCATTCCCATTATAGTGTCTTATATAAGTTTTCAGTTTTTTCAAGGTGGTATGATCTATGAGAAATTATTTGTTTACTTCTCTCTTGGCCTATGCTTGGATCTGGTCTGTGAAAAACCACAAGAATTCCTTTCCATCCTGAAACTGTAACGAGGCTCCATGCTTCTTGCTGCCACAAGCTCTGATGTGCTAGTGGTAATGCTAGTGCTCTTCCTCACCCTACTAGCCAGGACTTTAACCTGGATCTGATTATGGGCAATGCAACAGAATCCTGCACCCAGTGCCAGCAGAAAGATCCCTGTAATCTCCTTCTGACCAGCTGTCCAATCTCCTTACCAGTAAATTAAGAATTCTGGAAGCTTCTGCTGCCTCTATTGATTTAATTGCCCCAAAGCCAGCTGGTTTGCTGGAGTACATCCTGTGCTGACCTGAACAAGACTGTGCTTCACTCTTTGACAGACCTTTCCTGCCAAAATTCTAAGTTGTCTTGAGCTATAAAACTGTTTTACCCCTTCTTTTTGTGGGTTCTAACACTCCAGAATTCATTTTGAGTCATTATTTAAAGTTTTTTGGTAGGGAATTTGGAAGAGCTCAGGTAAGTCCCTGTCTTTTCTCCATAGTCTTGGCTCCACATCCTTTTAGCATTCTTTCCCTACCACTTTAAATACTAGTGCTCTTCTTGGCTCTAAAATTGTAAACAGGCTTCCTGCTCTCTTATAGCAACAAGTGCTAGTGCTCTTCATTGCCTCAGAACTGCAGCCAGGGCCCCCAATCCTTTGTGACCACCCAAAAGCATTTCCCTCCACCCTCTAATTGATATCTAGAACTGCATGTAGAGCCAATAACGAGCAGCTCTCCTGAGGACTGCTGCTGTGAATAATTTTAAGGATATAATAGAATAGTATAATGAAGTCTCTATTTATTCAGCAATAAACTAAAGCAAAACATTGAATAAAATAAAGCACAACATTCACAAAAATATAACAACTTATTACTAAGGTGGCCACATAGTCTTGAACAAAACATATTATTCAGTGAGTAACAATCCCATCAGTCAATGCATAGTACCCAAGCAAAGTCCTCTTTCAACTTAACTCAAGGCTGACTTCCAAACCCCATGACTTCTCTTCCAGGGACTAGCCTGGCCACTCCAAGCTCCTGCCTGGATTCAAACGTAGGCAGCTCTCTGCTCTGGTTCTATATCTCAGTTTACTGCTCCACTCCAAGCTCTTTGCTGGCACTATCATCTCAATTCATTTCTGTCTGACAAAGTAACACAACTCAACAGACAAGGCTTCTGTCTAAGAAATCAAGCACAAATCAACAGTAAAGTCCCAGGACTTGAGTAAACAGCAGTAAAGTCCTCTTTTATGGCTTCTTTCACAGCAGTAAAGTCTCAGTACTTCTATAAAAGCAGTAAAATCCTCTTTCAGGACTTTGATCTAAAAACAACAGACAGGATGCTTTTGTTTGACAGACCAACAGACAAAGTGCTACAGAGTGCTGAAATCACAAGCATATTCCCTCTCAGTTCTGCTTGGTCCCAGATCCTGATGGAGGTTTTCTCTGCTCTGCTTCTTTCCTGTTCCACCCTTCCTGTTTCACCCTTCTTGTTCCACTCTTTTGCAAGCTCCTCCTACCATGGGATCCATGTGATGACATTAGGCCTGTTAAGGGCAGGGAAAGTACCGAAACTCCCTTAAGCCTATTAGGGGCAACACAATGTACACTGTTTCCAATAAACACTTGACACAATCAGAGGTGAGGCTTAAAGGTACCTGAATAGCTAAAACACACAGCAAAGTACTGCTTTGCTTGCAATTACATTGCATATGGGCAATACAGTAGCTAATCAGCATCAGCTGCATCCAGTGCCAGTAAAGGTCCTTGTAACTACCTTCTTACCTGTTGTCCAACCCCCTTACAACCTTGGGACTGAGCCCACTGCTGGTGCTGCCCATTCTAAGTGCTTAAGGCCAGTCCAAACCTGGTGTCACATACCTTTCCTGAAAACCTTCTAAATTGTCTTAGGCCAAAAAAAAAAATTTCTCACATTTTTGCTGCCACTGCCATTCCAAAATTTGATGGGAGGAGTTATTTTAAAATTTTCGGGATAGGAATTTTGGAGAGTTTGGATCTGTTACTACCTCTGCTCTGCCATCTTGTTTCTAATTCTTTTGAAGTTGTTCGTCTTTCCCATATTGTTGTCATTGAATGAATTGTTCTTCTGATTCTGTCCATTTCACCCTGCCTTGGTTTACATAAGTCTTTCCAGGTTTCTCTAAAACCATTATCTTCATTATTCCTTAACTTATAAGAACATTTAATCACTTTCATATACCATAACTTGTTTATTCTTTCCCCAATTTATGGACATCCCCTGAATTTCCCATTTTTGTCCCCTCAAAAAGAGCTATTAATATTTTCACTCATTCTTAGTTTTATTTAGCATTATCCTTCCCTAGATCTATCTTCCTTTTAATTTTCCCTTCTCCACTTTCCCTCCCATTTCCCTGTTGAATGAAACATATTTCTGTACCTAACTCTGCATGTATATTCTTTGCTTTTTTGAACAACTCAGGTGAGAGTTTCAAGTGTCAGCCCCAATACTCTTCTCTTGTTTACTTGTTTACTTGTGTGCCCTCATTATTGGAGATAATAACCTCTTACCTTCATTTCCTTTCACTCACCCCAAAGTATTCCTCTTACCTTGTCTTTCCATTCTTTTCTTAATTTCATTGAGATATAAGAGAACCACTTCCAGGCCTTATCTGATTAGACCCTCTCTATGATCCCTGATGATGATAGGGTTTAGAGGGGACACATTGATCATCATCTCACGGTAGAATGTATACAGCTTAACCTTTTATTCTCATCATTTGTTATTATTCATTCATGTTTACCTTTTTTCTGTTTCTCTTAGCTCCTGTTTGACCTTTAAACTTGCCACACAGCTCTGGTCTTTTCACCAGAAATAAATGGGAATCCTCTATTTCATTTTAGGTACATTTTTCCCTTTATAAAATTATAATCTATTTTTCTGGCTAAGTTATTCTTAGGTATAAGCCTATATCCTTTGCCTTCTGGAATATTTTATTCCAAGTGTCTGATAAATTATGTGGGATCCTGACTGTGACTCTTTGGTACTTAAATTATTTTTCTGTCAGATACCAGTACTTTTTCTTTGACCTGGAACCTCTAGACTTTGGCTATAATGTTCTTGGGAGTTTTCATTTTAGGGTTTCATTCGAGATTCTTTCCATTTTTGCTTTACTCTCTCATTCTAGGGGATATGGAATTTCATGAAATAAGATATCTAAACTCTTTTTGGTCATACTATTTAGGTAGTCCAGTGGTTCTTAAATTTTATCTCCTCAAATTTTTTTCAAATTAATTTTTTTTCTATGAGATACATTACATTTTCTATTTTTCAATCTTTTGCCTTCATTTTAACATTTCTTATTTTCTTATAAAATCATCAGTTTCTATTTAGGCTATTCTAATTTTCAATGAATTTGTTGCTTGGGCAAACTTTTGTACCTGCTGAGCTAAATTATTAATTCCCTATCAAATTATTTCTTCCATAGTTCTAATTTTTTTTTCCTATTTTGCCTCTAGTATTTTCATTTCATTGACAAAAAAAAACATTTTGGGAATTCTTGATTTATCTCTTCAGGGAATTCTAGCTGGATTTGTGATCAAGATGAATTTTTTGGAGGTTTTGTTTGTAGATATTTTAAAGTAATTTTGTTTTTTTCTAAGTTTGTTTCTTGAGCATCCCTACCTGTCACCACAGTTCTCATTGGAGGATTCTTGTTTTGTATTTGTTGGCTCATTCATACTTTCTAAGTTTGACCTATAGTGGAAGAAAATATATACGTGTGTGTGTGTGTGTGTGTGTGTGTGTGTGTGTGTAATTTTGTGTTTTTTTCTAAGATATCAAAGTCAGTTCTGTAAACTTTCAATGCTCCCAAAGTTGCCTAATCTAGGGTAAAGTCTGACTGCTGTCTAACCTGTATTAACTCTGTAAATTCCTGACCTGAGTCAGAGGAAGAGTAGATTTCTGTTGAACTCTGCCCCCATAAGCCAACTGGTAAGCTCTGCTGGTTCAGAGTGACAGAACTGTAAACTTACCTTTAGTCCATGATTATTGATCTACTTTTTTCTTTATAGACTTCAGACTGGGCTAGAACCTGGAACTGAATCTCTGTTCTGCTCCTGGAATCAGAGCCACACATCTGCTACTTGCTTCTGAACTTTCATTTCTCTAGGTAAACAGCCCAGGGTCTACTGTGTTTCTTACCCTGAACTGCCACTTTTAGGCATAAGTTCCCCTCTGCAGTCTGTCCTGGATCTCTGACCTGAAACAAACTGGGAAGTAGGTGACAGAGCTGCTAGTTGGAACCTTTTCCTGTCAAGGTGCCCCTGTATTGGTCTGGGGTGCTGAGGTATGACTGTAGGGCTTCCACTTCCCTGGCACACAACCTCTTCCATGTAGTATATTCCTAGCCTGATGCATTCCCTACTTTTTGCAGATCTCTGTCTTCAAGTGTTGACCTAGGCTGAAGAAATGCCTCACTGTGATTGTTTTTTCTTTGATTTTCCCATGAAAATTCAGTCTGGTACATTTTTTCGAAATGTTTGGAGGCTTTTTTGAGGGGCGTGTGTCATCTGTGTTCAACTGCTTCATGCTACTTCTCCACCTTGGTTATGGCTCTTGGCCACTTCCACTGTGACTCTTGGTTCTGCAACCTCTGCATTTGCTGATTCTCCAGTGATGACAGGTGTTCAAAAGCAGAGAAAACAACAGATGTCTTATGAGATATCACAAAGCCCTGGACCTAAGGAAAGAAGTCAGAAAAAGGAGGTGGCCCATCCTAGACATGAGGTTTCCTATGAGGATATGAAGTCATGAGTGGCTTCCTCCCCAGGAATTCTGAGAGTCATCCTCGTAACTTAGCCAGCAGAAAGAAGAGGAATGATTTATGAAAAATACTTATTTAGGACATCTCCAGAGTTCCACTACAGTTCAGTTAAATGAGTCCTCATGACCAAAAGGAATGGCCTCTCCATTATATATCCAGAACAGGATGCTTCTCTCATCTTTGCATTGACTTTCCTCCATACTTAGAATGTCCTTCCTCCTTACCTCTACCTTTTTACTGATTTCTTTCAAAATAACTCAATTCCCCTTCTTTAGGAGGTGTTTTACAGTCCCCTTTAGGGGCTCAGTGCCTTCCTTCTCTGATATTACCTTCCGTCTTCTCTCTCTGTGTGTGTATGTGTGTGTATGTCAGTACACAAGTGTACCTATATATATATATGGATAGATAGATAGATAGATATATGCATGTGTGTATGTGCACATATAGTATGTGTATTATATATATGTATGTATAGTTATTAACATATTCTTTCACCCCTTAGAATGTGAGCTTATTGAAAACAAGAAATGTTTTTGTTTTCCTATCTCCGGGGCACAGTGTCATGCATAGAGTAGTTGTTTAAATAGTAAGTGCTAAATGACTAAATCATTTAGTGAATGAAGAAATGAATTTCACTTTTCTACCCCTTCACACCCATTTTCTAACTATCATGTTGAGTTTTAATTTCAATTAAACATTCTATAAATTGAGTGAGAATGGTTAATATTCTGTGCTCAGTCAGTATTGATTTGATCACAAATAGTCTTTCGTCAGAAATCGTATGTTTAATGGGGATTCTTTCACATACCAGCTATATTCTTATGTTTTGCAAGAAGGCTTTCATGATCTCCCTTAATGTTAGTGACTTCTTTCTGTTAATCGTCCCCAATTTATCCTGTTCCTGTCTTGTTTGTATGTAGCTATTTTCATATAATCTCCCCCATTAGACTGAGGTTCTTTAGGATAGGACTGTTTTCTCTTCCTTTGCATCCCCAACGCTTAGTATAGCATCTGGCGTACGGTAAATAAATAACAAATGCTAGTTGATCAACTAACTGGTTGACAATGAGCTCCTGTATAGTGAGAATAGTCCTGGACTTGGAATCAGTGAACCTGGGTTTGAATATATTCTTCAGTTCTTACTAGTAATGTTACTATGAATACATCTCTTCCCTAATCTGGTTCTCAGTTTTTTCATGTTTAAAACAGAGGTCAAATTAACTTGACCTTATCTATTCCTCCCTCTCTTCCTTCCTTCCTTCCTTCCTTCCTTCCTTCCTTCCTTCCTTCTTCCTTTCTTTTTTGATGGGAAGAATGTGACAAAAGCTCCTTGTAAAGTAACATAGAAATGTGAACTGTTAGTATTATAAATATTAGGAAGGTGCCTTTGTAATTTAAATTCTTTTATATTGATTTAAGCTTATTCATACTCTTATCCAGATTGTTTCCATGATTCACTGTCATAACCAGAAGCTTGTTCTCCACATTCAAAAGACTCAGGCAAAAATATTTCTAAAAATGTTCATGCATCAACTTTTAATATTAGTGGATACAGTAACAATATAGCTATGAAGCAAGTTTATGTCTTAGAATGTCAATGAATTTTATTGAAGTAATTAAGCCTACTAGTGGGCAGCTATACTGAGGAGCAGATATTTGCGGATGCAAATAGGGAATCTTGCATTGCGAAGGTAAATAACTAAAATGATTATAAAAGCACAGTGGAACATAAAATGATATATAAAATGTAAATCTAAAATGATAAACCCAAGTAGTCACTTTGCATGTAGCCTCTGACCTTTACTGGTTGGAGCTCTGTGGGCCTTCCTCTTTAGTACCTTTACTTCATGTAATGAGCTATAGTTTCTGCATGCTCCTGCTCCCTCCTGGAAATTACATAAACTCTCTCCAATCACTAAGTTATTGCTTTGTAAAGTACTGCTCCAGGACAGTATGTTATCTGGGCATCTCTACATATAAGAAATCCCAAGTATTTAGGGCCCAATAAAGTTATATAATAACACCTACATCAGTCATTTGAAAGGTTAAATTCAAATTTTCCCCAAAATCAGTCCTATTGATTTTGAAAAGTCAAGTTTTATTCAAGAAGAACTCTATCTAGGAAGCATAGGTAGTAGAAAGAGACCTTCACTTAAAGTCAGGAACACTTAGGTTAAAGATTGCTTCAGATACTTGATAGATCTGTGTAACTGGACAAGTCTTAAAAAGGCTCTGCACCTCAATTTTCTCCTCTGTAAAATGGGGCTAATATTGACATTTTTCTTACTTGAAAAAAAAGAGCAAGTGAGAATATATGTGTGTGTGTGTTTGTGTGTATATATACACACATATACACATATGTATATATTTAGATATATTCTATAAAGTTTGCGTACACTTACACACACACATATATCTACATATACATACACATCTATTCAGCTATCTTCACATGTACATATAAGGAAAATTTCAAAGCTTAAAGTATTTGAAAATTTGTAAGCTCCTATTCTTAAGCCAATTTTCCTATAATAACACTGTTTTTATGAAGAATTTACAAATGTTCTCTATTTCCACTAAATAGTCTAGATTCATTCAAACATGAATTATAGCTAGAAGGGACCTTAGAGATTTTCTATTCTTAATTTCTTGTTTTGAAAGTGAGGAAATTGATGCCCACAGAGACAATATGATTTATTCAATGCTGTGCAGATAACAAGATTGAGATTTAAACCTAGACTCTGTTTCTCCAAATCCACTTGACTCCTTAACTCTCAAGGCTTCAAGTAAGTAGGCTTCATCTTACCTTTCCCACCTTATATTTTGTTTACTATAGATGTCTATATGAAAAACAGCACAGTTAAGTCTGATTTCTCATTGTTTTCCTGTATGTCACATTTGATGTGTCTGTCCTCACTTTTCCTGCCCTCCACCTTCCAGTTACCCTGAACAGCAGAGCCAGTATTCACATTTAGATTGTCTAAGATTCTTTCTAGCATACCACACTGACGCACACATGCCTGTAGGCTGTTGAGAACCATTCCAGTCAATTCCAAAGTTCAACACATTGTTTATTTAGTTTGTATATATTGACATAAAACTGGTAATACTAGCAACAATAGGATAATTTAATACTCTTATGCTTTGAAAACTTATTTTACACTTTGCCATTCAAAAAATTGAGGTATTTGACAAGACACTATTCAGCATAAGTGAAATTTGACCAGAAAACAAAAGAAAAACTGAAGGCAACTTATCTTTGTAATAGAATATCAATTTCCAATAGAAGAGGAAAGTTTCTATACAATTCTTCTGTGGATTTCTGCTATAAGTCCAGATTTGATGATCATCATAATTAGCTTCTGGCATGCTGAACTTGGAAACCATCAAATCTGGTGTAATTCCCCTTTCTTATGTAGACAGTTTGTTACTGAAAGGGGCAAGAACAGAGGACATTTATGTGAGGAACAGAAAGAAAAGCATCTTGAGAAGAAACTCAGACTTCCGAGGTACCTGAGAGAAAAGTTACCCCTTTGATGAAAATACTTGAGGAAAATCGTAGAGAATTATGAGAGAACTTGAGTGAACACTGCCCAGTCAGAGGAAAAAGTACTGACTGATGATAAAGATAGATATAGTGCATTATTTCACATTAGCTAATTAACTCATTTGTATTATTTTTTAAGTATTTGGAATTTGTTGTTGGAAAATTGAATTAAAGTGTATTTGGATACAATGGGATAATTGTATAATGAAAATTTATGTCATCTGAGAGAAGTGTGGATTTCTGATCTTAAGATTAAGATAGATTGTTACAAATGAGAAGGTGCTTATTTGAGGCAGTGAAAAGAAGCTGGGTAATTATAAGTAAAAACTTACATTAGAAGATATGTGCAGAAACCAGAGACTGAGAGAACTTCTCAGCTCTCTGACAAACCTGAAAATTCAACAGAGCAGCTGCTATGATTACAGTCCAACTGAAAAGAGATAGAATGGCTCTGCAGAAAATGTAGGGAACTGAACTTAATGGAGGAAAACCCTGTTGCTGGGAACTGATTGGATTAAAAAAAAAACAAACCTCTTTTGCTGCTTGAAGAATAGGCAACAAGGAAAAATTCTGCCTTGCTTTCAATCACCTTCTTTGGTTTGAGGGAAGGAAAAACTCCAAAGGCTTAGTTAAGATGCCTTTTACTGTCATCCATGGCATATAAAATCACCTTAAAAAACAGATGGCACACTTCAAAAACTTTGACAGATGAGATAAGATCCCCTCACAAAACAGATAGCACAATTGAAAAACTGCTTATTCAGCCTTCCAAGAATAAGGGAAGGGTTTTTTTGTTTGTTTGTTTGTTTTTTACTGAAGAGTAAAATACTGGTTCATTGCTCAGGTGAGGGAGCAGGCCTAAAATATGTTCATATCCCATGTTTATGACTGTCTTTTGTTAATAAACTTTAACCTTGTATTATTAGTTCAAGAGTAGAACAGAATGGAGGCAGCTAGGAAGGGGGCGGTAAATAGAGCACCAGCCCTGGAGTCAGGAGGATCTGAGTTCAAATGTGACCTCAGACACTTGACACATAACTAGCTTTGTGACCTTGGGCAAGTCATCTAACCCCAATTGCCTTGCCTTCCCCCTCCAAAAAATAAAAATAGAATGGAAAAGAAGTGACTTCAAAAGATCCCCAAATTTTCTATTTGGAAGGGACCTCAGTGGCTATCTATATATCCAACTGATACACAAAAGGACTATTTATTATAATATAATTGACAAATAATTATCCAAGAGGGAATTGGACAGGTTCATAAGGAGAGTAGTTCTACTTGACGGGTAATGAATAATACATACTTTTCCTTAAAGATAACAGGATATCAAGGACCCAGTTTCAAAATGTGAGTTACCCTAGAAATACAGATTTCCCTACTCATATAATTCATTGCTAGGTTTCTAAAGTTTTTATCTCCTCTACCACGATGATGGTAGAGTTTTACCTGGGTTTGTGGGTTGGCTGTTACGTTATTTTATTAATATTTTTGCTTTCTGTTAAAAAAATTCATGTTTAAGAGTTAAGGTGTCATCTTGGTGGATTTTTTAAAACATGAAGCACACTCATGGAGTCTAAGTAGTACCATATGTCTCCCTTCCGACCAACCAACATATGTAACATATGTCTCCCTCCCATCCAACCCTAGGACGCAGAAAGTGAATTGTAACCATGCAACTGCTCTTTTGGAAAGCCATTCAGACTTACCAGTGTGGTTTCAGGTGTGGGTGAATGAGCCAAATCAAGCTTTGGAAGGGAGAGCCTAGAAGGAGTTCGGGTTGAAATACTACCCTTGACTTTTATTAACCATATAACTGCAGGCAAATCACTTTACTGCTTTGAGCCTCAGTTTACTCATCTGTAAAATGGAGCTAGTAATTATGCCAAAAGAAGTTGTAAGAAAATATTTTGTATATCTTAAAGCATTCTAGAAATGTGTTATTGTTATTATTCACACCATTATGTCATCATTTTTAGTTAAGAATCTATAGCTTATTGAATGAGAGAAAAAAAGAGGAAAAAGTTTAATTCATGAGAAGAGAGCCAAACATAAAAATAACATTATCCATTCAAGTTCGACTGAAATTCTGGCAGCTGCTATTCACAAATGTTGCTGACATGGTTTATATTATATTAAAATTCAGAATTACTGCTTTTTCATCAGTTTCTCCTTTGGCAGCTGGCATATTGTGTTGTCAGCATCTTGTGACTTACTAGGATATGCACATTGTAAAAAATGTTACTGCAAATGGACAGTTTGGGGAGCCTGTTTACTAATTGTTATGCTATGGTATCTTAAAATGTAAACATGTGTTACTCACATCTCAGTGCTTTTCATGCTAGGTTGATGAAATGGGTGAACTACATAATATAGTTTTCATAAATGTGTATGAAGTTAGATGATTATTCCTCTGACAGGATGTTTTGTTTGTTTTTAAGCTCTGAAAAGAAAATGTTCCTTTGAGATCTTTAGGGTCTCTGACTGTCATATGAAAAGGTAATCTCCAACTCCTAATACCCAAAGGGATCTATCTGTGCCCAATTTGTGCCTGTCATTGACGTTATTTAGGGTCCTTCCTTCAAGGCCATCTTCTATGATATTCACTCTATGTCCCTCTTTCCAGAGGGCTTTGTGGATTCACAGTCCAGTCTGTTTCTTCACATCTCAAGCCACAGCATCTCAGAGTCAGAAGAGTCTACAAAATTCATCTAGTCCGATTTATATTTGAACTGATACCTCTGACAGATGGTCACTTAGCATCCTTAGGAAGCCATCCAGGGCTAGGGAGGTCATCCTAAAGTAACCATGTCAATTTGGAAGAGTTCTAATTGTTAGAAAGTTTACCATCCTCACCACCCTTCTACCCTTTATACTGAGTTGAAATCTGGGTCTATTAACTTGTAATTATATGAGGGCTGGGCTGTTTTGCTTTCTTTGTATCCTCAATACTTAGCACAATGCCTGGCACATAGTCAGCATTTCAATGTTTTGATTGACTGATATTTCTCAAAAGGCTTTGGTTTTTCTCCCCCCCCCCCCCCCCCCGCCATGAGGGTGATGGTAGGAGGAGAGAAAAGAAATATGTATTAGTTGAAAAAAAAATACTTGACTCCTGATACACTAATTATTTTCCCCTTGTCTTCTGAGAAAAAGCAGGAAAAATGATTAATTCCTTTTTCTCCAATGGGATCCATTCAAATAGAGTCCCTAGGCCACAAATGCTTAGTTCCTTGCCTTCTGCTGATCCTTGTAGGAGGAAGTTTTGAGTTCCCTCATTTTGTCACCTTCTCCTGGATTCATTCGAATTTGTACCTTTGCTCCCACTGTTTTCACCTTGCCCATTACTACCTGCCCAATATCCTACCTGTTCTTTAAGAAGAAGTTTGTCATTGGCCTTTCTACTGGATTTGTACACAATAATCCAGACCCATGATAGCACCATAATCCCACTGAAGCCACTGACTAGGATCTTTGATTCATGGGAAAAATTTAACACACTTTTTTAAAGTACCTCCATATGCACATTACTATGGCCAGATGGAAGGAGGTACAAAGCTTAGATAATTTAATTTAAACAAACATTTCTTATGCATCTACTATGTTCAAATTACTGGACTGAGCTTAGGGACACTTGAGAGAATCCGTGATTCATTAATATGCTTACTCCCTCAACAACTCAAATCACATCCCATCCATGCCTGCCTATCCTGTGTGACCCCTCCTATGAATCTTTAATAGAGAGTTCTCCTCTTGTTCTTGGGGTCTTCTTCTAAATCTCTCAATATTGCATGGGTTTCCATTGGAGAATGCAAAGTATCTCATCATTTTTCTGTGGATCTTGCTTGGTGACTACCCCATCATTTTTTTCCTCATACTTACATTTCTTTGATGACACTATTTTTTATACTTTTCCTATGCAATTCCTTGTTAATGTAATCTGTTGATGCCTGTTTATCTCATCATGCATATATCCATTGCCATTCTGGTCATCTTCAACATCATATTTTTAAAGACTCTGGTAATCACAACTCAATGCCATACCACATAGCTGGGAAAACAGAAATGTTAAGGAGAAAATTAATAATGTTAATCTTAGACATTTTTATGGATTTCAAAACACTTCACATTTTAAAAATTTTATTTGATCCTCACTATGATCGTCTGAATTAAGTACTACAGGTATTATTATCCCTCTTTTATGGATGAGGAAATTGAAGCTCAGAGAGGTTACATGATTTGCCCAGGGCCACATAGAGAATAAATAAATGACTGAAACAGGATTTGAGCCCAAGGCTTCCTGACTACAAGTCTATAAATAAATGACTGAAATAGGATTTGAGCCCAGGGCTTCCTGACTAAAATCTAGCATTTTATCCACTATGATATAATCTTTATTTCAGGAAGAAGCTTTGGCTCACTAAAGGATTTGTAGAATTTCCTAAAGGCAGCTAAACCCACTTTCCTTTTCCTAAGTGAAACAGTACTGGGTCTGTAGTATAGAAGACTTGGATTCAAATCTGACTTCAGACACTACTAGCTATGTGACTGTCCTTGGACACTTCATCTCTGTTTGCCTCACTTTATTCAACTGTAAAGTGGGAGTAGTAATGGTATATACATCCTACTGTGGCAAGGATCAAACAAGATAATATTTGTAAAGAATTTAACAAAGCTCTTGGCCAATAGTATGTGCTATATAAATCATCATTAGGTATCATCATCATTAGTATTATCATAATTATTATTATTTTATGGTTTGCACTTAGCTCCTCATCCATCCATAGAATTCTATCCAGCTTTTACATATATGTATGTGTGTGTGTGTGTATATGTATACATATATATATATATATATATATATATATATATATATATATATATATATATATATATATATGGACCAGGATACCCATCAAAGTATAGTATATAATCTCAGCACTTCGTTTTTCCTCCATGGATAGGTAGTCCAATTTTTTTTTTAAAGGATTATGGATTTCATACAGGAGGTTCTGTAAAGTTTTGGGGTTTGATATAATTAGCACAATGTCATATATAAACAGGGTGGGGAACATGGGTAGGGAATCTCTGACCTTGATGCCACATGTGACCTTCCAAGGTCCTTGGATGTGGCCTTTTGACTAAGTCCAAGTTTTACAGAGCAAATCCTTTTATGAAGGGGATTCATTCTGTGAAGTCTGAATTCAATCAAAGGGCTGCAGTTGAGGACCTAGAGGGCCGGATGTAGCCTTAAGGCCACAGTTCCCCCCACCCCCCAACCTAGAAGATTTCACTCTCCAGGGAATTCCTCCTTGATTTCAATGCTTATCTTCTATATTGGCAAACACCTTTATTTGACCCTATCTTCTTTGGTGCTTCACTTGCTCATTAAACTAAGTTATTTCTCTTGCACATTTTAAAGAATTTTCATGATTATGACATGTACAAAGATACATTTTTAGAAGGGAACCTTTAAAGTGGTATATCACTTTACAAAATCAAATTCTCTTTTGAGTGTTAACTGTAAGTTCAGTGGAATCTTGTGTTCTCTATACCTTTCAGTCAATTGTATGACTATAAAGACATGTTTACTACTCGTTGTGTGTATATAGGTGAAGGAAAAGGAAAAAGACTGGATCTGAGATTTCATGGGTAAGGAGAATTCCTGGGTGAAGGAAGCTCAGGTTTTAGGGGTAGTGTCAGTGGTGGGGACTGGGGAAGGCCTCTTGAAGAAACCAGGATTTGAATTGAGTCTTAAAGGAGTCTAGGGAAGTCAGGAGGAGAAGGTAAAAAGAGAGAATATTTAAGATATGGGAGATAGCTGGTGAAAAATGATACATTTGGGAGATACAGTGTCAAATGGACAGAAAGCAAGAAGGCTGGATTATATTTGGTACAGTACATGGAGGGCATTAAGGCATAAGAATATTAGAAAAGTAGGAAGAAGAAAGGTTGTGAAGAGCTTGAAATTAAATGATTTTATATTTGATCTGAAAGTAATAGAAAGCCAGTGGAAGTGTGTGTGTGTGTGTGTGTGTGTGTGTGTGTGTGTGTGTGTGTGTGTGTGTGTGTAGGGGCCACATGATCAGACCCGTGCTTTTAGAAGATCACCGGGCAGCTAAGTTGGAGTATGGTTTGGAGTAGGGAGATAGTTGCGGCCTGGAAACTGGCATTTTTCAAGGCATAGGGAAAAATGTAAATAAAGGCATGGAGTCAGAACATGAAATATCATGTGGAGGTTGCAGTAAGTAGAGCAGTTTAGCTAGAATATAGTGTTTGAAGAAGAATAAAGGTTAGATAAACTTGTAAAGGCAGAAAGCAGCCATTTTGTCCATGTTTTTCATATATACCCTTTATCCAGATGACTTGAAAATCAGTTCTTTAGTGCCCTCAAAATTATGTTGTCTTTCAATTTAGTCCAGCTGTTCTTTTAATCTTTGTTATCCTTGGTGCTATTTCTTCTGCTGACGCTGTGATGTGAAGAGTCCACATGTATGGGCTCCACTGCCCTTGATTCTGAAAATAATTTTTTATAAAAATCTTTATAGATGTTTTCTGTTTTTGTCTGTCTGCCTCCTTCCTTCTAATTGCATCTTTAAATGACATTGCTTGGTAGGACTTCTTGCCAATCTTTCTTTTAACTTTTTTTTTAATGCAATTGCTTCTCACCATTCATAAGTTTGAGAGGAAGACAAAGGGAAAGGAACAATTATTTATTAAGCAACTACAATGTGCCAAGCACTGTGCCAAGCACTTTAAAAATATTATCAGCATAGTCTTTCTCATCATTTTGTTCCACCTCCTCTGAAAGATATTTTGAAAATGACATTGTATCTTTATACTGATAATGTTCTTGACTCACGTATCTCTACTTTGCAAGGAGAGTAAAGTTTGCTAATTTAGTAGAGCACCCTTGATTGTGACTTACCTGATGTTGAGGATCATAGGTTCATCAGTGACAGTATCACTGTATCTTGCATAAGTTTGATAGAATGTTAGCAGATATATTGCAAGAAGAGAGCCATTAAAGTGGTCTTTGGCTTAGCAAAATCAAAGCCATGATTATAGTCAACATTCTCTATATCTTTCCATCAATTCAGTGATCGCTGATCATTAAAATTCCACGATGCATGAAACAGGAAAGGGTGTGCTCACAAAAGGCATTCACCAATATTATGGAGGAGAATCAGCACAGGGTCGAAATGGAAGAGCAGTTTCCTGTGGATGACGAGTGTCTCCTGACTCTTCTTTTTGGAGAGGACATTGCTTAAATTGCATCTGGCACCAAGTTTCCTGGATGAGATCCATAATTATAACATTTGTATAATGCCTACTGTGTTCCAGGCACTGTACTAAGTACTTTACAAACAATGTTTCATTTGATCCTTATTACAGTCCTATGAGGTAGATATTATTTTTATCCCTGTTTTACAGATGAGAAAACCGAGGCAGATTGTGGTTACGTGACCTGCATAGAGTCATACATTGTCTGAGGCCAGTTTTAAACTCATTTCTTCCTGGCTCCAGGCCTAACAATTTATCCACTCTACCACATAGCTGATATAACTACTCTCTAAGGAATTTCACTATCATTGACAGAGGAAAAAAAGACTCTGTATTTCCTAGATTGTGACACGTAAATTTATAGACAGTCTATAGAGCTCATCTATCTGTTTATTTCTTTATCTTAGAAAGATTTTGTGAATGGACAGTGAGTCAGATCCAGAATTAAGCAGGAGGATCAGAAGGGGTTGAATGGAGAAGTTGTAAAGTTCCTTGAATGACCTCAACATTATCCCTGAAACAAGATCCATTTTAAAAAATGCCATATTTCTACTGCTTTTGCATGGATGCAAATCACAGGATATAACTGTTTCTGAAGAATTAAAAGTGAATATTACTCAGAAGGCAATAAAAAGGGACATTATGAGCATGAGTAGGCTGCAATACAGAACAAATAATAATCTCTGAAAAGACCCAGAGTCAAGAATGTCATCAGGGAAATAATTGATTAAAAAAGATTGGTCCGTCATATATCAAGAGGGAAAGAAAGCTTACAGAAAACCTATGAGCTCTGCTGGTGTTGTTGTGTTGTAAAATAAACTGAAGACTTTATCTTGGGTGGGATCCCCATGGTGAGTTCATTGGAAGACATGCACAAGAGTCACCAAGAATGGATAGGTATGAATGAGTTGTATTCTCCCATTGGAAGGAACATCCACACTAATGAGATCAGGGAAGCATTTGAGTATTTTGACTATTTTTAAAAATTATTCTTTTTTTTTTTTGCCATATCTAGAACCTCTAAACTCCAGACATCTTGGTATGAAGAAAGGAGTGATCTTTCCTCTGAAGGATTTACATTATTACTGGATTTGTACAACATATATAAACATAAATTATGCAAGATAATTTGAGTAAGAAGAGAGCTGTGATAACAGGGGAGTCAGAAAAGGCTTTGTCTAGAAGTTATAGCTTTATTTGAGCCTTGAAGAAATTCATTGATTTTAAAAGATTTAACAATATTGCAATATTCACAACACCCACAGTGGTTATATATATGCTGGTATAGTTATGAATCACAAAATGTAACAGGTTCTCCACATGGAGGTTAGAACCAAAGCCTTTATTCAAATACCAGAAAACTGAGTTCCAGAACCAGAAAGCCAAAGTCATTACAGTAACCATGAAGTTGGTACACATGGTTAATGCAGTGAACACCCACATTCCCAAGCCTTCACAACAGAACATGCTCCCTCAAGCAAGGATTCACCTCTCTCACTCATGGTAGCTCCTCAGCCTGGTTCTTGGAAGCTCTCAGCAGAATTCCCAGAGGAAAGATCTCAGCAGAAGTTCCCAGAAGAAAAAGGATTCACCAGAAGAAAGGTCTCAGCAGAAGCTCCAGCCTCCAGGTGCTCACTCCAGGAAATTCTGCCATTCCCAGCTGGGGCTTTTCCTTATGTATGCCTCCCTGTTTTAGCCTCTTCTGTTTCAGCCTCTTCCTGTTAAGTCAGCAACAGGGGTTCATACCTTCTGTTTCTTAACAGAGGTTTGATGTAATTAGTAAAGTGCTAAGTATCTGTTAGCTTGTCAATACAAAGGGGCATGGAAGATCTTCAGATTCCATTAACATTACAAAAGGCATAAGTGCATTTTGGTCAAAATGATGGAGGCAGTAGATTGGATGGCGGAGGAGACTATCTTGCCCTCATGGAGCTTCGGGTTCAATATGAAGACAAAGTAAAAACAGGATAATATGCTGTGATGATATATGGTAAATGCATGAAAATGGTGTGGATAAAATTCTTAGTTATATCCAAAGAAGCAAGATATAAGCTAACAGGTGAATTAGAAGTGGCTTAAAGAAGGAGTTAGCGTTTGAGTTGGAGTTTAAAGGATAGATAGGAATTAAATAGACAAAGATTGTGGGAAATGGCAAACTGTATAGGAAATGTAGGAATAGGCCAATGCATGGAGCTCAATTTTCTTGGTACTTGCTTTTACCACCTTTTTATCCCCACCCTCACCCATTCTATCTAAAATCCTCTACTTACAAATATTAAATTATCCAGGCATTCATCCATGTCTTCCCCATATACTAGGCCTGGTTAAGCCTATGTGCTTTGATATAGTACATAAAATTGATTCAATGGTGATGAACTATGACAAAATAGACAGATTTAAATAAAATATTTGATTGAAAAAACAAACAAAGGTAGTTTAAGAAATATCTTTACACATTTTATTATGTCCTTTAATGACTTTCATTGTAAATATTTGTCATGCAAAACATTGCAATGAAGTAAATAAATGTCAATGGAATTATTTTAACTCATGTTTTAAAACTGTATAAATAATGACTAAAAACAATAAATAAAATCATGGAATATGGCCAGTTTTTATCAGGTTTAAGCTCTTTTCATGTCCTTTAGCTAAGCACAATTTTTAGCTCATAATGTACATTTTGGACAATTCTAAGTACTTTCTCCCTTTGAAGTCTCGCCCTGATGTGTCATAGTGTTGGGGAAATGGTCCTGGGTTCTCAAGAGGCATGCCCATAGAATACAAATTTTGACAGGTCTTGTCCACACAGAAAATATGGGTCCAGTGATGAACTGTGAGTCGCTCAGGGGGCATTCTCACTAATTATGGTGTGGACTGTCATCTGAAAACTGACCACTAGCTAGTGAAGGTTCTGGTCCTAGCACTAAAGAAAAAAAAATGTCTATTAAGTCATGGAGATTTTTCATTTTGCTTCAGTGAAGTCATGGTTCTTTTCAATTATTCAAATATCAGGACATCTATGAACTTGGCAATTTTTATCTAGAAATTTTCATAGTGCCAAAATACTCACATATAAAGACATAATATATTCATAAATACTTATTGCATATAATGCAACTAAATTAAAATAGGCATAATGACTTAAAATGTTTCTTTTAAAAAATGATTCTAGACCAAATAAAATTGGATATTTGCAAAATTAAAATGATTGAAAAATCTCAATTATGGCTGAGGGACAATAACAACTATGTTAATGATGATGATGATAATTTTGAAATTTGACATTTATGATATGTGAATTTTTAATCTCACAGCTTAGAATGGACATATAAAGGATAATTAGAATAAGATGTGCCACATAAAGAACATGTTGCTCCAAATCTCTCAAGCTTGACTGCCTTATCTGTAAAATGAAAATATTAAAAATTTCACTAATTCAGAACTGAAAGTGATCCGTTGCAATCTTTCAGCAGAGCTGAGGAAATCTGAGAGCCTAGGGTTAAGTAATTTGCCAAAGGTCACTCTGGTAACAAGTGAAAAACTCAGGATTTGAATTCAGGCCAGGCCCTCTGTCTTCAAAATCAGGGGTCTTTGCAGGAAAATTCCTTGCGGACATTAAAGCTCTAGGTAAATGATTGTAGTTTTTGTTACGGCTATTACTGTTACCAGTACTGAAAAATCACTCTCTTATTATTCAGTGGAGTTAAGAAGAGCAGTGATCCTGGGATGAGTCACAATGCTACTATCCTTTATATTTAATGTTTTATTATATATTGAATAAAACAGTTGTATTTTAGAGTTGAGTAAAAGTAACATCTTTTAAGTTGTATATTTATTTATTTTTAACATTAATTTAAATTTTTTTGAATTTCAAATTTTCTCCCTCTTTCCTATCCTTCACCCCTCCTTGATAAGGCAAAAAATTTGATATCAATTACACATGCAAAGTGATGTAAAACATATTTGCATATTAGTAACATTGCAAAAAAAAGCAAGAAAAATAAAATTTTAAAAATATGCTTTAATTTGCATTCAGAGGTCACCCGTTCTCTCTCTGAATGTTAAAAGCATTTTTCGTGGTGCATCCTTGGATAATTGTATTAACCAGAGTAGGTGAGGCTTTCCCCTTTGATCATCTTTACAGTTTTGCTGTTACGATGTTCAATGTTCCCCTGGTTCTGCTTGCCTCATTTTGCATCAGCTCAAAAAAAATCTTCTCATGTTTTTCTGAAACTATCCAGCTTGTCATTTATTTTAGCACAATTGTATTCTGTCACAATCATGTACCACAACTTGTTTAGACATCCTCCAATTGATGGGCATCCCTTCAATTTCCAATCCTTTGCCACCACATGCTTTTCTTTTTCTTTGATCTCTTTGGGGTACAGACCTAGTAGTGTTATTGCTGTAACAAAGAGTATGCACAATTTTATAGCCCTTTATGCATAGTTTCAAATCGTTTTCCAGAACAGTTGGACCATTTCACACCTCTATCAATAGTGCATTAGTGTCTCAATTTTTCCATAGATACTCCAGAATTTATTATTTTCCTTTTCTGTCATGTTAGTCAGTGTGATTGGTGTAAGGTAGTACCTCAGAGTTGTTTTAATTTGCATTTCTCCACTCAGCAGTGATTTATAGTATTTTTTTCATTTGGCTATTGATGGCTTTGATTTCTTCTTCTGAGAACTGCCTGTTCATATCCTTTGAGCATTTGTCAATTGGGGAATGGCTTTTATTTTTATAAATTTGGTTCAGTTCCCTTAAACTCATTTTTAGATTAAATTAAAGTCTCTTTTTCTCTTACTCATGAAGCAGATAGGTTGACAGGGATGATATGCATCTTGTATAGTTCTGATATTATTTATATTTCTTCCCTTACATCTCTGTAATCTAAAAGTGTTTTATTCCTTACAGTTTAGAGTTTATGAGTCTTTGGTATGGTGAGATCTACTAAGAGGGCTGTCCTTAAGTTTTTATGTATCTATGTTATCTATCTAGGTGATTGTAAGCAGTGATTCTGGCTATGACAGGAGTCTTTTTTGTTGTTCAGACATATCTGACTGACCTCATTTAGGGTTTTCTTGGCAAAGATTAATTTGCCATTTATTTCTCCAGCTCATTTTACAGATGAGGAAACTGAAGCAAAAAGAATTAAGTGACTTGCCCAAGGGTCACACAGCTTGTAAGTATCTGAGGCTGGATTTGAACTCATGAAGACTAGTCTTCTTGACTCTAGTCCCAGGGCTCTTTCCACTGTACCACCTACATGCCCAGACAAGAGTCTGGTTCCAGGCAATTAACTGACTAAGTAATCCGAGATAATTTATGAAGAAGGTGCCACCTTTCTTTGGTAGAGGAATATTTCTTTATTGATTTCTTTATCTCTTTACAAAGCTCTGTTCTCAGTCCCTATCATCCTTATTCTGATTTTTACTCCTTCTTCAAAAAGCTGGGCTCAAATTATTATATTGCGACATGGAAGTAATCCTGTGTTTTCAAAACCCCTGCTAAGGGAGTGTAATCTCTTAAAGGTAGCTAGCTAGAAGAGTATTAAACTGGAAAGGATTTGAAAATGTTTCTAGATATGTATTTGTAGCTAGAGGCAGTTGGTGGCAGAATGGGTAGAACTCTGGACCTGAGGCAAGGGCTTGTTTAAATTCATACTTGGACATTTACAAGCTGTGTGACCTTGGGCAAGTCACTTAACCTCCATGAGACTCAGTTTCATTATCTGTAAAATGGAGATGATAATACTAGCACATGGCCCCCTTCCCTGCCCTGGGGTCTGGTAAGGATGAAATGAGGAGATATCCGTAAAATGCTTTTCAAGCCTTAAATTATTATACAAATGCTGGTTATGACTATTATAATTGCCATTGTTATTTTGGTTATTTCTGCCTTTTTTTGGTTCATACTATTTCCTGTGCAGTCATATCTCCTTATTCCAAGAGTATTTCTGTAGTTTTTGAACCTATTATATGCAACAGGAATTTTTATCAAAATTATTACAATAACCCTTGATATTTTCATCATCATCACTGACCAAATAAAGCTTAAACTGTCTACAAGCTATCCCTGTACTACAAAGAGGTTCAAGAAATATAGAAAGATCTAATGTGCACAAAAATGTTTATAGCGGCTCCTTTTTGTGGTAACAAAGAACTGGAAGCTCGGGGAGTGCCTGTCAGTTGGAGAACGCCTAAACAAGTGGTGATATATGAATCTCACGGAATACAATATTATGGAATACAATCTCACGGAATACTTTTGTGTTTTAAGGGGATACTTTCAGAGAAACCTCAGAATATTTGTATGAACTGATTCATATTGAAATAAGAATCATCAAGAGAACAATTTGTACTTCAACAATGTTAAAAAAAATAAACAATTTGGAAAGACTTAAAAACTCTTATTAATTCCGTAATTGACAGTGGTTAGAGAGGACGGGTGATGTCCTGACTGACCTCCTGTCAGAGACCTGATGTTAAAGAAAGAATAGCCTTTTTGGACTTAAGTGACATAAGAATTTATTTTTCTTGATCATGTTCCTTTTCATGACAAACATCTTGTTTGTTTGTTTTTTCCCCCCATGATGAGGATCGGGAGAGAGAGGAAAATGTTCTCGATAATTTAAAAAAATTAAAAGGAAGGTCATAAAATCTAAAATTTAAATGTAAATAATGGAGGACTTCGTCTAATGACCAGGTTATAGTCAGCAGCAAGCGTTTTGTAAGTGCTGTACTGATGCAACAGGGTAGGGATTTTAGTTCTGCCTTCTGTGAGACTCTGGGTAAGTCCCTTAACTTCTCTAGGCCTTAGTTTCCTCATCTGTAAAATGAGAGAATTGCACCAAATACCACTAAGTTCCCTTTCAGTCCCAAGCCCATCAATCTATGACCTCAAGTGCGTCCATTTTCCTATTTTAATTCTAAAAGAAACCAGAAAATTACTGGAAGAAGATGGTTTGGTCAAGTGTAAAAGTGAGAGGGAATGGATAGACACTCCAAGTGCTTAACTGGAAGTCACAAAATGGTAAAAAGAACCAGAGGAAGACCAGCCTCTAATCATTGGGTGAAGAAAAGACATTTAGGGGTGAAGGACAGACATCAGTTGAATACGATGAGAAACTGTGGCTCAGTGAGTAGAGCCCTAGCCCTGGAGTCAGGAAGATCTGAGTTCAGATTTGGCTTCAGACACTTACTAGCTGAGTGACCCTGCGCAAGTCACTTTAACTGCCTCAGTTTCCTAATGGAGATAATAACAGTACCTACCACGCAGGATTGTTTTAGCATCAAATAACATAATAATTGTAAAGTGCTTAGTAATGGCTACATAATGAGCATTATGTAAGTATTAACTTTTATTATTATGTTCACTGGCAGAGGGACTATCTGCATTTGACAAACACTTATTCAGCATTTATTGGGCTTATTATGATCTTTTACTATATGTTGACAATATAGAATGAATATGGCATAGTCTCTATCCTAAAATAATTTGTATTCTACCAAGAGGATATAAGATAAGTGCAGAGAAGTAGACCTTAAGTACAGTATGGGTCAGTAAAGCCAAGGAATCTATAATTGCTGTTTTAACTTCTTTCATTTCCCTGGAGTAGGTATCCATTGGGGGGGTCATCCTGAGATAGTAAAATGCACAATCAAATTACAAATTCATGACCTAGAATCTTGTCCTAGCTCTGTCATTTACTAGGTGTGTGATTTTAAAGTTTCTGACTCTCATTTTCTTCAATTTTATAATGGGGCCAAAAATACCAGCTCTGACTACTGCACCATCCTGTCTTATAAAATACAATGTGGATCTGAGTAATGATTATTAGAAAAGACTCCTGTTTTTTTTTTTGTACAAAACAGTGTGTGTCTGAGTTGTAATTATGACTTGGGAAGAATGCATCAATATTTCCACCATCAGTAAATAAGACTATAGAAGAACTAAGAAAACAGATGTACAATTAAAATAACTGAAACTCATCTTTTGTTCAAAGACAAATGGACTCATGACATATGAGTCATTTGTGGGAACCTTGCTAAGCTTGTGACTGCTTTTCTAAAATGCCATAAGGATTGCATTTCAATAAGGTTTTATTCAGCTAATTTGTAATTATAACTTTTCCTTGGTTGGAAAATATGAATGTGAAACTTTCATGCATAGTGTAATCTCAGGTGGCAAATTACAACACTTTGTAATCAATAATGGCAGGGCCTCACGAACTGCTCCAAGGTTTTCATTAGCTCGAAGGAGAGCACATTTAAAGGAATGCTAACAAGTATTGATGTTTTAAATTTGATTTATCAATGTTATTTAAACATATCTCTGCACTGTGCTGAGTTTATTCGTCCACATTAAAGATTATTCAGTGATATCTCCTGGGCTGAGACAACTTCTAAACAAGATAAAGCACCATGTGAATTAATTTATTTCAGAGAAACAAGACAACACAATTTGTGTCTTCTTTTCATTAAATTATCCTTTAGTATATTGATTTAACCTGAGCTTAAAACCTATTTCACTAAGGTAACAAAACACTGATAAAACCTGGTGTCACTTTGCTGCTTCCATCCCCTCTGAAGGGTGTGTGTGTGTGTTTGAGTATGTATATGTGTGTTTGTGTAACATATGTTTGTAACATATATATATACAATCACACTTGTGACAAAGAGAAAAAAAACAGGAGAGAGTGTGTGTGTATGTGTGTGTGTGTATGCTACAGCATTACATAAATATATAAAAGTAGGCTTTGATCTGGAAATTCAGCCTTTTCATTTTGAATAAGATAATTCTCTAATTGTAAAATATGAGTTGGTTGAAAACCAGAAATCATGGAATATTATAGCTGAAAGAGACTTTGGAACATAAATTATATAAGTAGTGAGGAATTCTAAAGTTAATCTATTTCTCGCTTTCTTATTTCACCAAATAAACTGAGGTAAAGAGAAAGGATTAAGTTGCTGATCACAGTACTGGTGGGTGATCATACTAGGACTGGAACCCAAGTCTTTCTGTATCCAATACTTTCAATCCAGTGCTACCCACTGACATGTATGTAGCCCAAATATCACTTTTATATGCAATAATTAAATTGATTTTTACAATCTTGTATCATAGATTAGGTTGTTTTTTTTTTAAGTATATAAAAGTCTCAAAGAAGGGAATTGATTGACTCAAGGTCACATGATTAAATGGAAGAGCTGGGGGGGAGGCAAATGTGACAGTATTGTAAAGACCATTGACTTTGGTATCTGAAACCCAGCTTTTGTAGTTAGTATGTGTATGAGCTTAGGTTAGTTATGAGTCACTGGAGAATTAACCCTTCTGGGCCCCATTTTCCTCATCTGTAAAATGAGGGGATTGACCTTGGTGATCTCTAAGTTTCCTCCCAACTGAGTTCCACCTAAAGACTACCAGTCTAATGCTGTATCTGCTAAATCATGCTGCCTCTCATCTATACTGAATATAAAAAAAAAGACAAATCATTGTGATTTAGCCAGCCTTGCAAATAATAATGATTGAGCCAACGATTTGCAAAGCAAACAAATGCAGACACCACCAGGTGCCACCTGATTTTCCAAATAGCAGCTATTTGTTGGCCATCTCACATCAAAGCTAAAGCTCAATATGAAAACATTTCAAAAGTGAGCCCAAACCTCTTTGCATTTTGCAGCGTGCAGAAAATAAACACTTCCATTGCCTTAAGAGAGCAGATTCTTTTGTCCGTAAATTAGCAGAAAAGAAAAAGAATGTTGCAATTTTGTTAATTCCTTTTGTTCCAGAAATGATGTGAATTAGTGTTTACTCAGGACATGTTTAGTCTTCTGAACCTGAATAGGTGAACAGTTATTAAATCTGGTCTCTTAAGAACCCTTACATTCTGATTGCCACACAGGGCTGAGTCTATGTAAGCTACCATTACACGTTGAAAAACTACCCTCTGTAATTAACTTGCGATATTATACATAGAGCGCAAGTAACAGTGAAATCCAATTTTCCATAGTATACACACTAGGCAGCTTTGCTGAATATTAGATTTTAATGAGATTTATGACCTTATTCATAATTTATTCTTTAAGTTTGAAAAGTTTTAGTTAAAGTTCAAAAATGTATTTCTAGGCAGGGAAGAAGAATCTGTATAAAACACATGTAAAGCCTATGAAAAATCAGTGTTAGGGAAGATCAGAACTAAAGGATCCTTAGAATATAGGATACTAACTTGAAGGGAACCTCTGAATGTAGCGTGTCGGAGCTTGTAAGGATCTTAGAACATAGAACATCAGAGCTCAAAGAAACCACACAGTGTACAATCTTAGCAGTAGAATGGACTTCTGGATTTCAGAGCTGCCTGGGAATGATGGTACACTCCAGTAATTACTGCTACTGGGGAGGGGGATCTTTTAGGCTTGGGTGTTCTGAGCTGTAGTGAGCTGAGCCACTTGGGTGTCTGCACTAAGTTTTGCACCAATATGATAAATCTCTGAGGAGGGAAATTTGAGGAGGGGGTACCTTGTTCCTAAGGAGAGGAAAACCAGCCCATGGAGGAAACAGATTACGTTAAAGCTCCTGTGCTCAGTTAGTGGGATCAGACTTTGAATGGCTGTTCTACTTCTAATTTGGATGAGATAAGGAAACCCAATCTCAACAAAGTCTTCACCATCATCATCATCAACAGCAACAAAGAACAATAGCAGCAATGAGAAATGAAGAGTTAAAGGTGATAGGAACTTTACAGATCATCTACTCAAACCTCCCCACTTTGTGGATGAGACCCCTGAAATTCAGCTTCCTCTGACAGTTATACACATTGTAAGGGTACATTCTAGAATGTGAACCCAGAAGTTGTGTGTGTGTGTGTGCGTGCATGCATGCATGTGTGTGTTTCTCACTATACCATGAAGTAGTCACTGAGTTATGTGAGCTGGTTTTTGAGGACTTTCCTCATTAAAATTTAAGCTCCTCAAGTGCCTTGCTTGTTTGTATTTTTATCTCCAGCTCCTAGCATACTTTCTGGCAAATAGTAAGTACTTAATATGTCCTGTCCTGCCCTCCCCTTGCCTCCCTTCCCCTCTTCTCCCCTCCCTTTCCCTCCCCTCCCTCCCTTCCCCTCTTCTCTCCTCTCCCCTCCCCTTCCCTCCCCTCCTCTTCCCTCCCTTCTTCTCCTTTTCTCATTTCTCTTTCCTCCTTTTTTCCCCTTTCTGCTTTGCCTGTTAAGTTCTAGGTATACTACAACTTAGGTGGAATGTATGTGCGCACACACTATGACTTGGGCAAGTCACTTGATCGATACTCTCATCTGAACTGGTCACAGGAGAAGAGAATACACACATACACACACACACACACATCCACCTGCCCACACATGAGTACAGAAATACATTTCACTAAACAGGGACAGAGGAGAGAAAGGGCAGAACAAAGAAGGAAAAATAAGAGGAAGGGTAGATTAAGGGAGATGTTAGTCCTAAGCAAAACAGACTCTAAGGTTATACAAAAAAATTTAGGGCAGCTCTTTCTTCAGTGGCAAAAAAGTAGAAATTGAAGAGGTGCCCATCATTTGGGGGAATGACTGAACAAATTACGATATGTAAATATGATGGTATGCTGTTGTGCTCTAAAGAATGATGAAAGGAATGATTTTAGAAAAACCTGGGAAGACATATGAACTGATGCAGAGTGAAGTTAGTACAACCAGGAGAAGAATTGATATAATGAAAACAGTATTATAAAGACAATTTTGAAATGCTTAGGAACCCTAATCATTATAGTGACCAATAATGATTCTACAGGACTCCTAATGAAACATGGTACCTACTTCCTGATAGAAAAGTGATAGATTCAGAATAGACTTTGTTTTTTGATGTGGAATTTTCACACAATTTTACTTTGCTTGATTACACATTTGTAATAGTGGATTTTTTTTCTTTCTTTGACAATAGAAGGGGGAGAGGAGATGGATAAAGAGAAAGCAGATTTTTGTTGATTGAAAAAAATATTTTTAAAAAAAATCTGGCTTAGATAAATTTAAACCTGCATATGTAGATATAGCTTATATGGAATATTTGTATGAGATGGATGTTATTATTTCAAAATTAGGCACTGTAAGAAATTATAATCATTTTCATTTTGTCCAGAAAATTACATTTTACAGACATCCTTGCCTTCTCACATTAGTCAAGCATTTATTCTTTTACATTCATTCATCATGCATTTATAAAACTCTTTCACTGAAATGTACTGTGCTAAGTATTGGGAGTGAAGGAGGGAGAAGATGCAACATAATTTCTGCCTCTGTTGTGCTTATTGTTTAGTAGATTGATATGTCTTGTACGTTTCTATGTATAAGTTAGAATATAAAGAGTACAAAAGACAAATTTAAAGTACTGAGAATAGAAAAAGTCGAGATTGATTTTAGTTGTGGGAATGAGGGAAGGCTTCATGACATTTGAGTAGAGTATTGAAAGATGGGTAGGATGTTAGGAGGGGAAGATAAAGGATAGAGTGAGGAAATTCCTGGAATGGAAATTTACAGAATAAGCAGAGATACAGAAATTTGTAAAAAATAAACATAGACCATGAGAGGAGGATCAGGGGATACATTTAGGCTGGAATGTAGAGTACATGAGAGGGAATAGTTTGTGATTAAGATGTCAAGGTGCCAGAACCTTGAATGTTAGGCTAAGGATTTTGTACAGTATGTGATGAGGGGCTTTGAAACAGTGAAGTGATATGATTAGAAGTATGCGCCATGTAGATCAACCTGGTTAGGGTACAGTTAGATCAGTTGGAAGGGAAAGAGCCTGGAGGTAAATAAGCTTGTTAGGAGGCTTTTGCTATGATCTACTGCTATCTCCACCATATACATAACCATCACACACATATACATACATATTTATGTACATATGTATATGGGGGCAATGGCAGTGACAACCCTCAGGAAGAGGCCTGTTTGAGGGACAGTGAGGAGGTAGAATCAGTCATACTTGCTAACTAATTTTGGTATTCTGTCTGGAATCACTGCGTTCCCTCAGCTCGCAGGGTCTCAGTCTACACCATATTCATAGATATCTTTCTGTATTTACTTGAATGTGAGTCTTCCCTTTCCAATGTGTCTTCTTCCTGCCTTTCTCTGACAGCACAGAAGTTAAATGTTGCAGACACACTGAAGCTTGCAGCCCAGCTGTCTCCCCCTGATCCCCAAAGCTGCCACTTCAGTTTGCTGACTTCTGCTAGAAGCAGCAGGGTGTCTAGGTGTGAACCTGAGTCTTGGATGTTACTGCCTGGAATCTCTCTCTTGCTGGTAATTAAGGCCTATTTCTCTAATTAACGGCTGTTCTATCATCAGTGCTAAGTTTATCCACAGCCACAGACAAAGCCTTATTGGAAGCTATACTTTGACTCATCTTCTCCCACTGGCTTGGAGATGGCTGTCCAGTCACCTTATTCCCTATCTCTTACTCCCATTCAGGAAAAAAACAGGATGGAAGTAGAAGTGATTGTAGAGGCTAAATGGACACTTGTTGGGACAAATTGTAGAGGAGAAGCCTGTCCAGTGATGGATGGTACAAGTTTACTGCTGTCATCTTTGTAAGACCTGTAGTATATGAAAATATGAGCTTCTGTTCATAGTTTTTAGAATTTCATTGATAGTTAATGTCCCAGTCTACAATTAACTGTAAGCTCTATATGTGTTTTGTCTGATCTCTGACTTTACTTAATATAACATCTAGCCAAAAACTTTTCTGGGTTTGCACATACCTAATTTAAATTTGTTCCCTGACTAACTCCCCCACAGTGTGCATGCACACACACACACACACACACACACACACACACACA
>CM053581.1:57166811-57180312 GCA_028627135.1 Pseudochirops cupreus
GGGGGAAAGACGGGGAGAAAATATGTAACTCAAAAAAAAATTTAATAAAATAAATTTATTACCAATAAAAAAAAAAGATAAGAATCTCCAAGATTTTCCTAACTGTGGTTAGAACTTATGACATAGAGAAGGAAAAAAAGAACCTTTCTGAAATACCTAAATTATTACAAGTTTTTGGTCATAAACTTAAAAATTCCCAGAAGAGAGGTGAAGCTCAAAAGCAGATATGTTAAATTTTCCCTTCCCTCAAGTGGATAATTAGAAAAAAAAATGATTTCTCTACTAGGCCAGTTAAAGAAGTCCTATTATTGCAATGCTCCTAAGTAGCCTCTTTCTCACATGCCAATGATACTAGTTGAATGACAGTGGAGATTACATTAGATCTCACAAGGATTTAAATCTCAAACAGTGCAAGTCACAGAGACAGCCAGTAGAGTACCAAGGAGTTCAGTGACCGAAGCAGAATGCTAATAAACACACAAGAAAGAGAAACCAAGGGTGACTTTTAATGCCATTTTCATTTTAAAAGTCATTAGTAGAGAAGCCCAAAGACTCCTGGTTTTCAACATCCCAAGGTGTTTGCATCAATTTCTGAGGGAAGACATAAATGATAGGCTGGTATGCTTTCTGGAAGAAATCTTCAAGGGTGTCCCAGACAGATTCCAGCATGGCCTTGCTGTAGTAACCTACACCTGAGGGGTATACTATATGTATCTCTTGCCTGAAGAAAGCTCTTTGATGAACACGCCTTTAGGATATAGTTTTTGGCTTCCTCTTCACAGATAGTTCGAATAACCATAATACTATCTCCTGCTTTCCAGTCAACAAGAATAGCAATTTTCTTGTTTGCTGTCAACAAAGGGGAATCAACCACTCTGAGGATCTCATGAAAGCTCCTGCAAGTAGTTTCTGGTAAGAGAATATATAGCTTCAACTTCTTATGGGGGCAAAAATAAATCACACCCAAGCTGTCACAGGCATACCCTTCCCATCCCACTCATCAGGATGTAACATGCCCAACTTGATCATCACATTTGTGATATATCAGTGATGGATCAATGATAGAATAAGAGAGCTTCTTTATGGGCTCATCTCCATTGTAGGCATTGATATCCTTATTCCAGACAAGATGGTCCTGGACAGAGTCAGAGTCAATAGAAAGCGTGATCATCTTAACATTCTGCTTGGCAAATTCTGGGGCCAGTTTTTCAGCATGGCCCGCCTTTGTTGTGTACACTGGAGGAAATTCCCAAGAGCGGGAGAAAAGAATACCTCACGGCTCTCCAAGGAAATCATGGAAATGGATGCAGGCAACAGTGGTGTCCGTCTCAAAGCTGGGGCCTCCTCATCTCCACCCAGCAGACCTCTGGGCATGGCTGTGGTGGTGGTGATGAGGAGTAGGAGGAGGTCCAAGAGGAGAAGAATGAGAATAAGGCAAAGCTGCAGCCAACATGGGCACTCCTTCTAGGAAAGGTGGGTTACTGTTTGCAGTTTCAGCTCTCCTGTGACACTGAGGCTTCTCTGTTACAGCAATTGCTCATTAAATACTGAGTTGGTTTGGAAATGTTACCTCTCTAACTACTTCTCCCAGTCTTGAAGTCCCTAGTCCTTGCTTCTTGAATACTCTGTGTGTGTGTGTGTGTGTGTGTGTGTGTCTGTACTTAAGAAGTATCCAATCTGAAGAAAATCCACTTTCCAGCTCATTAGTCCCAAACTAATCTAGGGGCTAAGAGACAATATTGATGCCAATCCAATCTCAAACCCTTGTCATAACAACATGGTTTAATAGAAGGTTTCTTTTCTTCGGTTCGTTGTTTTATTTTTTTATTTCTTTTTTTCCCCTACAGGTAAAGAAATTAAAGCTCAGAGAGTGAATTCTCGAATGTCATACAATTAGTAAGCAGAAGAGCCAGAAACAGAATTCAGGTTTCCAGAAGCTCAGGAGCTTCAAGGCCAGGTTATTTTTTTTTTTCCTTTTCTCCAAGCTGCTTTTTACACTTTCCTCTTTCACTGCATAAGGGAATAGAGGAAAACAATGCTGAAAGTGAAAACAGGACTACTGGATGGACATTTAACCCCTGAAAAGTGTTTACTTTTAACTGTTAGCCCATGTAGAATAAAATTATTTACTTCTCCTATATTCTGGCATGACTTGATAGTTGCTGAAGGGGAGCAATTTTCTAAAAATCATTCATATTCATGTATATCTTTCAAAAAATATAGCATCATTATAAATAATAATTATTATGTTAAACTTCAAAATACATTATAATTCTAAATGTATAATAATTACCATTTCATCTAGCACTTTTTTCTAACAGTCTGACGAAGGAAGTAAAAGAAGTAATGAGAAAATTATTATCCCATTTTTTACAGGTAAGAAAATCAAGGCTCAGAAATGATCATAATCAGCCCATGGACACATGAAGAGGAAGAAGTATCAGAGCTCCTGCTCAGTCAGGTTTTATATCTCTATGTCCATTGGCCTTCCTGTCACGCTGCACAATTGCCTTTCTAAACTTACTACATGTAATTGATTTTTTTTCCTACCAAGTTACAACCAGTAGGGATAACATGGCTGAATACTTTTCAAAGATCTGTCAGGGTCATGTCAGGTGTTTGCATATTTTAAGTATCTTACCCACCAGGCATCAGCACTTTAAATTTCACTAGAGGCTTTGGAGATAATAATAGCTCACATTAACAAGGAGCATTAAGGTTTGCAAAGCACTTTACATATATTATTATCCCACTTGATCCTTCTAAAAACTCTCTGACGTATGTATTATTATTAACCCTATCTTATAGATGAAGAAATGGAGTTAGAGGCTGCTCATATACCACACTATGATGATTGTTGCCTGTGTGACTTTGAGTAAATCACTTAACTATCCTGGACCTCAGTTTCCTCATCTGTACAAATAAGAGGTTGGAACAGATAATCTCTAAGGTCCCTTCATCTCTGGATTTATCATCTTATGATCCTAAAGAAGTAAGGAATCTAAAGCTTCAAAAAGTAAAGACTTACCCAGTGTCACACAGATAGAATATACATAAGGAACGATTTAAAGGCAGTTCTTTCTGATTTTGATTCCTGCAGTCTGGTCACATCATGCTGCCTAATGGACAGCAAAGTCTCCCAAAGTTGCCCCTTTAAGAGGACTTCGTAACTGTCATTGTTTCGGAAAAAGTCCTATTATCAAGGCGACGAAATAGTCTGTGCTGCATAACTAATATTCTGGAATAATTTATTTATTTCTTTCTATTGTACTCATAAGAAAATCAGGGCAGCTTCTTGAACTCCAAGTTCTTTGGATGTCTTAAATTGAGAAAGTATAATTAGGCCAACCTTTGCAACTGCTTGTGAGGTGGGAGATCTAAGAATGCAGACCTTCTTCATTGTCTTTAGTGCATATGATTTTCTCCTAATTTACCACCTGGTAAAAAGGCAGAAAAAAGAAGAAAAAGAGAAATTTAAATGAATTTAACAAACACTGGACTTCTGTAATGTCTCGTACTTGAAATTCATCAGCTGGTATTAAGCTAGGACACTTTCTAGAACATAATCCTTTGAATATTTATGAGCTGATCTGCACAGGAAAAAGAAAGTCTTTGTTAGAAACAATATACCTCAGGAATTTATCTAATTGTGATTTTAATAAACCAAAGGGAAAACATGAAACCCTTAAACAATTCATTCGGCTATGAGCCTGATGTAAGAAAATAAAATGAGAGGTTAACATACTTGCCCAAGGTCACACAGGGATGGAAATAAAAGCTTGGTGAATCATACAATTGAAAGGCAGGAATGTAATTCTCTACTCAGAAAACACCACCAAAATTTAGTTTTAAATGCAATTAACTTGTTCTAGGGTAGGAAAGAAAGTGTTTTGGGCAGACCCACACATTAAGAGTTTATACTAAAATTGTAGCATCATTTATGGGACACATAAAATATTTAGGTAGTAGATACCAATCCATCCATTTCCGCCAATATAATTGCTTGATTGAGCTGTCAGTCAATATCTGTGACAAAAGCTATACTTGACAACCCTAATAGGGACTAACAATACAGTCAGCCCCTGGTAAAGGGAAAAGGCACAACGGAGGCAAACTTCCCCTGCCCCCCTCTGCTGAAGTACTACAAGAAGGTGGTCCTAATAGCAGTTTAAGGATTCAGAGTACACTATTGCTGCTCCAGAAATACCATCACAGCTGAGGCAAATACAGAATTCCTCATTATCTCAGAAGTAACTAGGAAGGTGAAATTTCCAAACAGGGCCTGTGCCATCTTCCTGAGTGCTCCATTATGGTTACAGCATTGTGATCTGACAACATACATAAAAGGAAAGAAAGAAAGGAAGGAAGGAAGAAAGGAAGAAAGGAAGGAGGAAGCAAATACTCCTGGGAGATATTGCTTATGATATAATTCAATAGACTTTAGTCCTGGCATTGTCCCTAGTTAGATGAGTAACACTGGGGAAGTCTTTTCATTTTTCTGAGCCTATGCCCTCCTTTTCAAAACAATGGGAGTAGAAGTAATTACAACAATTTAAATGGAAAGAAAAAGAAAGAAAGGAAAAGATACTGAATGATGTATAATTACAACAAATGTCACAGAAGGGGTAAGAAAAATGTACTTCCTTCTCAACTTTGCAGAGGTGAGGTACTATGGGTATGGTATATTGCATATAGTTTCTGATTATACTGATGCACGTAGAATCGCTCCCTCCTTCCCTCCCCCCCCCCCCGTTTCTTTTCATTCTTTTTTACTAGGGGGTGCTTATCAGGGAATGGAGAGAGGCATTCATTAATGAAACTGATCTAAAAACAAAAGGTTGTTTGTTTGTTCTTTGTTTTTAATTTATAAAGTAAGGGTTGAGATATCGTTCAGTCTTTCTGCCCTGTCCAACTCTTACTGGACATTGTCCATGGGGTTTTCTTAGCAAAAAAAATGGAGTGGCTTGCCATTTCATTTGCCCATGGATTAAGGCATGCAGAATTTAAGTGAGCTGACCAGGGTTATACAGCTAGTAAGCATCTAAGGCCAGATTTGAACTTAAGTCTTCCTGACTCCAAGCCTAGAATTCTATTCACTGAGCCAATGGAAATATGCATTAGTCTCAGTTGTGGAGGGGAAATGCATTTTTCCTATTATACATACTGAAGATAAGACAGGTAGAGAGAGAGATGAACTTAATCACATTTTTTTAATCCTCTACTAGAGAAGGGGCAGTTAGGTGACTCAATAGATGGAGTGCCAGGCCTAGAGTCAGGAAGACTCATCTTTCTGAGTTCAAATCTGACCTCAGATACCTACTAGTTATGTGACCCTGAGCAAGTCACTTAAGCCTGTTTGCCTCAGTTCCTCATCTGTAAAATGAGTTGGAGAATGAAATGACAAACTATTCTAGTAACTTTGCCAAGAAAACCTCAAATGAGGTCACAAAAAGTGAGTTGAAAAAAAACTGAAAAGGATTGAATAACAACATACTACAGAAACAGTCTAATCAAAAGGGAAAGGCAATGCTTCAGAAAAATATATATATTAAATATGAAAAATAAATACCTGATATTTTAAAAATTATAATCTATCCAATGTATAAATTAAAAAAGGCAAAAAAACCCACAATTTTTTGGGAAAAAAACACAAATTGTTAATAATTACTTGAAAAAAAGCTCAACTCTCACTAACAATCAAAGAAATGCAAATTAAAACCTCTTTGAAGTACTACCCATAATACAAAAACAACCCCCAAAATGAGAACGATGAAACTTGAAGCCAATTAATTTCTGAAGAAATCCATAGGTTCATTCATTGCTAGTGGAAGTACACACTTGATTGTAATGAGGACAGGAAGTATAAAATAGAAGTTAACAAAGCAAAAACAAAACTTTTTACCCCAAATTCCATTGGAATGACATTTCAAATAAGCCTTGAAAATAGTATTTTAAACAATGAAAGTGATAAAAGTGTGCATACCTTTTGATCCAACAATGCCACTCACTACTAGGTCTGTATACCAAAAATATTTTTTTAAAAGGTGGTGGTGGGGGTCTATTTGTATAAAAAAATATTTACAGCAGCTTTTTGTGGTAGTTAAGAATTAAAAATTAAGATGATGCCCATTAATTGGGGAATGGTTGAACAAGTTGTAGTATATGAACATAATGGAATATTATTTTGCTATAAGAAATGGCAAGCAGGATGATTTCAGAAAAACCTAGAAAGATTTAACATAAACTGATGCAAAGTGAAGTGAGCAGAACAAGGAGAACATTATACCCAGTAACAGCAATATTGTATGATGAACAATTGGGAATGACTTAGTTATTCTTAGCAATACAATGATCCAAGACAATCCCAAAGGACTCATGATGAAAATGCTATCAGCCTCTAGAGAAAGAATGGATGGAGTCTGAATACAGATTGAAACATAAAACTTTTTAGGGGAGATGGAGAATTGAGTTTTCTTTCACAAAATGACCAATATTATTAATTTACTAATTACTAATAATTATTGCACATAAATAACCAATATCAGATTGCTTATGATCTCAGCAAGGGAAAAAGGGAAAGAGGAAGGGATAGAATTTAGAACTGAAAACTTTAACAAAAAAAATGAAAGTAAAAAATTATTTTTACATGTAATTGGGAGAAATAAAATACTATTAAAAAATGACTTTTTTCAAAAGTTTCATAGCAATATTATTTGTAACCTAAAAATTAATAAATAAATAATGCCTGAAAACAATCTATATATCTAATAAGTAAATGGTTTAATACAGTGTGGTTTATTTTTTAAAAATGGAACACTATAATGCAGTTAAAACTGCTAAGTATGAAGAAAATAAAGAAAAAAACTACATGAAATAATAGGAAAAAAACCCACAAAATCAGAGCATTAGAAGTACCTCAAAAGTCAGGAGGATATTTTATAAATTGTAATCAGCTTGTTTAAATGTAAATTCTTACAAAGAAAGCTTAATTTACTCTGTTGATGTTTACTACTAATAATAAAAGCTAGCATTTATATAGCACTTTTATATTTTGCAAAGCGTTTTACATATATTATATGATTTAACCTTTGCAGTAACTCTTAGAGGTAGGCACTGTTATTAACCCCATTTGACAGATAAAGAAATTGAGGCCCAGAGAAGTTAAATGACTTGCCCATGTTTACATTGCTCATATGTGTCTGAGAGAGATTCCAACTAAGGTTTTCTTGACTACAATTCTGGCACTCTATTAAGTATGCCAACTACCTTCCTACTATTAACTTTATAATAAATAATTAATATTAAAGTTAGGGAGTAGAACTAGGTCTCTTCCAGATATAAATCATAGGAGCCTATGTTCTAGGATGTCTTCTAGACAGAATATTTGATCTTCTTAGGCCTCCTCCAGGTCTGGCATTTTAATACATTAGGTCACCTCTTGTTCATTTTAAACTGAACAAGTCCAAATTAAGATATAAATAATAATTATTTTATCTGCCTAGATAAAGTCTGGCAAAAACACCAGTAACATAAGTTGTTAGAGGTGGTATGGTCACAACACTGTTCTGTTTGGTCAGAAGGAGTTAGCAAAGACCAAATTCATCCTGTTTTTAACTGTGGCTCCTTCTGGTTTGTTCCAGCTTCTTCGTCATTTCCACCCGACTGCTTAAATGTCACAGCATATAACAGACCAGACTTGGAAGCCATTAAGACCTGACTTCACCTCCTGCCTCACACAATTTCTAACACTGTGACTTCAGACAAGTCACTTAAACTTTCTCAATTTCAGTTTTACCATCTGTAAAATGAAGGTAATAATATCTACCTCACGGGGTTATTGTGTAGGATCAAATTAAATCACATACGTACAATACTTTGTGAAACAAATTATAAATGCTAACTATAATTAAAAATCATTATACCATGTAAACATAAACATTTACTTGAATTGAACGTATGTTTATTAAATTTATATTATCTTTTAAACAACATAGTAAGACTGTAAGTTTCAGAAAAATGACTACTATCAGCATCGCTACAACTCTGGCCTGAGAATTCCCTACACCAATGAAATTACAGGCCCAGATTCTATCCCTGTCCCTATCTTGCCACATAATAATGAGATGAAGATGAGGATGAGAATTTAGGTATGGAAGACTTTTATAAAACCCAGTTCGCAAAATATTCCAGACATCTAAGACATGTAAGAAAATTTCTTAAGGTTCCAATATATGATTATTGCATCTGACCAGGAATTTTTAAAACATTGGACAGCATGTCTCAACAGTTCTATGGTCCTAAAACAAATTATTCATAGTTCACAAATAAAAACTAAAACAGTGAGGTTGGCAAAGTTCACTTTCCACACCTGCACTTTGAACAAATTAGAAACTTCCATAATTGTGTTCACCTTTTTCCAAAACAGCCTAGAGCCTAAAGCACCCAGGCTGTGTGTATATATGTATATCTATGCCAGGGTATCATTTGCAATCTACAGAAACAAAAAATAAAATAAAAACAAGGGAGGGGGGGAGAAAGAGAGAAAAAGAGAAAGAGAGACAGAGAGAAAGAGAGAGAAAGAGAGAGAGAGAGAGACATGACTCCTTCCTCTGGGACTAAGAAGAAAATGAACTTTTTTTTCATCAGAATTTATAGACTCCAAGAATTTATGAAGTCTGGTTTTATACAGTCCTGGATTCCTTATTCTTATATAACCATCACTGCCAAACCAAACCTCCCTCTCTTCACTGTCTCAACCACATTTATTTCCAGGAAAAAAATGTTGTCAGTTTCTTATAGGTGAATATTCTGGGAGTTTAGGGGTTATTTTAAATTGAGGAGACATCTCAGATCTGCAGAAATACAGAACCCAGAGAGCAGCAACATTCTGGCTAGGCTGATGCATTCTGGCCAAACTGCCATTCTGTCTTAGTGGCTAATAGTTACATTGTCGTGGAATTGCTTAGTGTGATTCCTGGGAAATGATTACCACTTAATAAAGGCTTAATGATGATTTGTCATGGATTCTAGAGTTTGGGCTTCCATTCTCTTATATATAAAATGTCAGGAATTAGAAAAAGAACTGGATTTGGAATCAGAGACCTTAAGTAAAAGTTATCTTCTTGTGTGTTAGAAGACTGTTTTTAGAATAGCTTTTCTTCTGAAAAATAAGACTTTTCAGGCTTTCATTCATACAAATGGCCTACAGAGAAGCGGGAAAAGGAACCATGCATCTATTAAGTACTTTCTATTTGCCAAGAACTGTGCCAAACACTTTACACATATTATCTCATTTGATCTAGTTATAAAGGAATGGCACACACCATATCATGTTTAACAATACCCCCAAACAGCTTCAGTGTTAATAGATGCTAACCAAAACTAACAAAATCTTTCTTTAACCTAGCTGGAATGACTCCTTGATAACAACATTACTATGGTACTAACTGCCCCACGTAATGTTATTTTGCCTAACACTGTGTTTTCAAATTTATGACGGAGGGCTAGGTGTCAATATTTAATGTGGAAAACAGAAGACTTAGAGAGATACAATAGTTCTCTTTAAACATCTGAACGTGGAAGATGAATTAGACTTGTTTTGCCCATCTCCAGAGAACAAAACTAGAAGTAGTAGAAGTTGAAAAGATGCTGATTTTGACTTGATATCAGGAAAACTTCCAAAGAATTTGCTCTGACCTAAAATGTAATGGGCTTCCCAGGAGGGTACAAATAACACTCATTATGTGGAAACCAAATGACCTTTTGCCTGGTATTTTGTAGAGGGGGTACTAAGATCAACAAGGAATTGACAAGGTGACCTCTGACTCGTTCCAACTCTTTGATGCTATAATTATTTGTGCAATAAGAAGGGGTTGGTGTGTCATACAATATATATGTCATTTTACCCTCTTATTGTATGAGAATATGTAAAACAAAAAAAATTAGGACAAGTAAACTTTCCTTTGCCTCATTTCCCCCATTTCCTAAATGGAAATAATAGTATTTGTCATATTTCTTCCTGTCAGTGACCTTGTAAATTTTAAGATAAATCTGACCAGTGAAAAGTGCTTATTTCTAGGGCCATTCATTCTTTCAGGCCAATAGGATCCATTTAATTCAGAGCAATAGATTTCTTGCTGAGCACTTTCCCTCTTTATTTTCTTGGTCCGGCCTCACAATAACCCTGTGAGACTTTAAGTCTTCAGTTCCATTTTGCAGAAGAAACTGAAACATAGACATTTGAATAATTTGCCCAAGATCACAAAAGTTGTTACTGTGTCATGTGAGATCTGTCAGTCAATCAACAAACATTAGGCATCTACTGTATGTCAAGGACTGTGCTAAACGCTAGAGATATAAAGAAGAGCAAAAGATAGACAGCCAGCTTTCTTTTTTTCTAATACCACTTTTAAGGCAAAATGGTCTCTTGCTTAGTATATTTCATTAGAGATTCTTAGTACATGTGCATATTAAATTGAGTAAATGTGTTTTTTTTTTATTTGAATACTACATACAACACCACCTAACATGGTCCTGTAGGAATCTATGTTAACTTTAGCTTTAAAATGCCTTCTAGCGTTATCATATCATCCCCACTAATGACTTTCTAATTTTTAGGTCCCTCAGGACTTAAAACAGGACCTCAAATCATATGAGGAAAAGGATCACTTATTTGAAATAAAATATAAAGGAAATACCGGGTAGTGAGAGGATACATTGAAAGGGAATACTCCCATTACAAATGTTTTCAAAGCAAAGCAACTTCCCTAGTGTGTATCTTCCAGAGCAGTCTTGGTTTCAGTACAGCATAAGAACTAGAGGACATTGTAGAAACTTTGCTGTTCCCCTTCTATAGAGCAGCTGAGTGAAGAGGACCAAAAGACTATCTCTGTTCCACCTCCATCTGCCATTTTTAAAGCTCAAATATTCCCCTTCAGTCTCTGAAACCCCCTGTTCTCTCTGATAGATCCTAGACAGAAACTTTCCAACACAAAAAGAGTGAAGGCCTCACAAAGCTGGTAAAAGAGTCACAGCACTGGAATCCTAAATCTGTCATGAGAGACAGGGGTATGCTGGAATGAACTCATACCTTCTGGGAGAGCTCGTTTTTCATTTTCAGTAGGAGCATTTATACCTCAACAATCAGCTAAGGCTGCAAATCAAGCCTTGATTTATTGTTTTGTTGATTGTCTAGACTTAAGAAAGATAATGGAGAAAATATTAATAATACAAATTAAACTTATAAGGTGTTTCATAGGTACTTTTGGGGGGGGCATGCAACCATGTTAACATGTTAACAACCATGTTAAACATTTACCGGCATACTCCTCTACCAGAATACAGAAAGTATCAGTAATTACAACAGCCAGAAAGCCAGGTCACAGGACATCACTGCTTTGATAATCATACCCTTCTCCTCACTTCTTGCCTTCTCTTCTATTCAGCTCTCTCTAATTATTAACTTTGGTACCTCTCTAAACCCATGAGAGTAACCTAAAGTATTGTGGAGGTGTGGTAGATCTTTAATACATGATATCCATTACTTTATCCATATTGTTCATGTTATTACCAATTCAGATTACAACTATCACATGATCAAAGAAAATTCATCTAGGTTTGGGCTTCTAGTAATGAGTAGCTTCAAACTTAAACCAATTCTTGTAATAGCAGATTCACAGACACTCACCAGGCTGCTATTTCAATCATTATGAGAAAGACCTACCACAAAATGAATTCTACCTTTAAGAAATTAGGATTATCTCATTTCAGGTACCAGATACAAAGGACCCCAGTCCTTCAGGCATGCACAATATACTTGGCTAGTGTAAACCCAAGAGGATGCTTCGGGAGTTTTCTTCTGTGATTAGTTCCTTTCTTACTGTTTATCTCCTCTCTTCTTCTTTGTTGCCATCTGTCTCTCTTTACCTCTCTTCCTTTTTCCTTTTCCTCTATTACTCTACGATCTATCTATCTATCTGTCTATCTAGCATGTTCCCTCTCAATCCTGACAGTCACGCCCTCAATATAAACTACTTCTACTTTTGCCTTAGCTCCTAACAATTTTTCCTGTCTTTACTTTCTCCTTCTAATTCATCCTTCATATGACTGACAGTCTAATCTTCCCTATCTGTAGATCTGGTCATATCACTCTATCAAAATAAAAAATCTTCAGAGCTTGCTATTGCCCTCTGAGTCAAGTTCAAGCTCTTCTGCCTGGCATTCACAGCCTTCCACAATGTGACGCTATGTTACCTTTCTGATCCCAATTACTATCTGCTTCATAGATCCCATTCTCATACAAACTGGACTATGTCGGGTCACCACCTTCTCCCCCACCACTAGACACTCCCACCCTGAATTTCCTTTCACATGTGCCTTTGCTTATGATTTTCTTAAGCTTACTGTTCTCTATTCCCCTCTTTACCTGTGCAGTTCCTATAGAACTTTTAAAGCCCAACTTTGTTGTCTATTCCTTATGAAGCCTTCCTTGATTCCCCTGAGTCAGCAAGGAAATTGTCCTCCTTAAATTACATACAATATGCCATACTGTACTCCCTTGGCATATGTAACATATAATTCTGTGCATTTAACTATCTGGACATGTGTCTTACTATAAGATCGAAAAGTCCTATGACATCAAGGACAATTTCTTATCTAAATTTCTTTTATTTCTAGCATCTATCGTGGTGCTCTATACATAGCCAGTGTTTACTAAATGTTAAATCTATTAAAACACCAGGGGCATGGTAAACCTCCTTAGGCATCAATGAGGTGAAGATAAGAGCACATCCAAATCTATTATTTCCCAATTCTCATTTGTTCATGGACCAAAAGGTTCAGTAACTCATGTTTTTGTTAGGTTTGTCTTTTGTCATTTGTTTTGTTTTATTTTATAGGAGCTATCTCACTTTCTTAAAGTAGAGGCTCAATCCTCAAAGGCCCTCTGGAAAAAAAAATATGAGGGGAAAACGAAATTAAGTTTTGTGGAAGACTTATGGAAGAGAGAGGAACAGGAAGGTGATCTGTGAAATGGAAGATGCAATGATTTATAACACTACTCCTCCGAATACATGAAATTGAGTTGGTTTATGATCCTTGAAGACTATCACTTTATTGACCTCATACACCTTTGTGGTTTATAGTAAATGCTGGCCTCGTTTCAGAATCTTGAGAATTTTGGATGACTAGATGATCTCTAAGAGCCATTTGAACTCTTGATTCAATGACTGCACGTGTATTTCTGAGGGATCATTGGGCCTCTTGTACCACATAAGCATATTTTTTCTCTGTTGCTCCAGCCATTCTACCAGTTGCATCATATGTTCATGTATTCATTCATTCAGAAGTCGTTTATGAAGCACATGCTCTTATGCCAAGAACTGTGGGTTCAAATAAAAAACAGTAATCCCTACTCTCAAAGGGCTTACATGCTACCAAAGGAAGACAGCAAGTACAGAGAAAAGGAGGTACCAAATATATTCAAAGTGAATACAAAGGCATC
>CM053581.1:57180412-57195967 GCA_028627135.1 Pseudochirops cupreus
GAGAGAGAGAGAGAGAGAGAGAGAGAGAGAGAGAGAGAGAGAGAGAGAGAGAGAGAGAAGCTGAGCTGGGGATTTGGGGATAGGAAGGCAGTAAAAGCTGCTCATATCCACACAAAGGGTTCATAAGAGATTCTATGTGCCATCCTCCCTGCCACATACACACACACACACACACACACACACACACACACACACACACTATTGCTTCCTGTACACAAGATAACAAAAAAAAAAAGGACAGCTGAGCCCTGTACTGTAGAGCTATGTATATTTGAAAGAGGAAGATTAAGAGAGCTAGGCAGTAGGCAGAATGGCAAAATGGCACAGTGAGAAATGTGCTCAATTTATACTAAAACAATCCAGGTTAAATTCCCGGCTCTAGCACTTCAGAATACATGCCCTAATCTTCCCTGGGCCTCAATTTTGTCACCTGTAAAATGGGGGAATTGGACTACAGGATTTTTTAATCCCCTCCTCCATCTCCAAATCTATGACTGCATAAACCCATGATTTTCATTTCTTCAGGCTAAACATTTCCAGCTCTGTCAATCACTTATCATTTAGAAGAATACTGAAAGTCATTACCATCTTGGTTTTCCTGGTGTGTATACTCTCCAGTTTTTCAAAGTCCCCTGCAAAGTATGTCACCAGGGAATGAACTCAGAACTCCAGATGTGTCTTTAACAAAACAGAAGACAGTGGCATGGATTCAAGGATGGAGCCAAGATGGCAGAGCATATGCAGGGACTCACCTGAGGTCTCCCAAACAATGTTAAAATAACACTTCAAAATTAATTCTGGAGGAGCAAAAACAACAAAAGGGCTAGTTGAAACAATTTTCCAGCACAAAACAACTTGGAAGGTCAGCAAAAAATGACGGTTTTACTGGGGTGAGAGTGGAGTGCAGTGCAGTGTAGTACCTACTAGTGAAGTCCTTGCCCAGCAAGCCAGCAACAGGCCTTGGGGGCAACTGAATTGGTGACAATGGTAGTAGTTTACAGAGCTCTCAGTCCACAAATAGTAAAGGATGGTCAATGTAAAGTCAATCATGTACATCTCTCATGAGGACTGCTGCTGTGAATAACTTTGAGGATGTAATCAAACAGTATAGTGAACTCTCTATTTATTCAGCAATAAACTAAAGCAAAACATTGAAGAAACTAAAGCACAACATTCACAACAATATAACATAACAACTTATTACTAAGGTGGCCACATGATCTTAAACAAGACATATCATTCAGTAAGTCATAATCTCCTCAATCAATATACAATATCCAAGTAAGTCCTTCTTCATCTTGACTCAAGGCTGCATTCCAATCATCTCAAAGCCAATCATCCTTAAGAGGTAGCAGAAAGTACAAACACCATCCACCCCCAGGTCACAGTAAGTCGCAATCTCATCAGTCAATATAGAGTACCCGAGTAAAGTCCTCTTTCATCTAAACTCTGACTTAAGGCTGACTTCCAAACCTCATGGCTCTTCTTCCACAGGCTGACCACTTCCAGCTCTTGCCTGAATTCCCCTGACTCTTGCCTAGACCCACATAACTCTTGCCTGGACTCACACATAGGCAGCCCTCCACACCTGTTTCATACCTCAGCTTACTGCTCCACTCCAAGCTCTTTGATGTTTCTGTTTCTAGGAAGACAAAGCTTAACAGAGCTACAACAATATTTACACACATTGCAGGCATTATCATCGCAATTCATTTCTGTCTGACAAAGTAACTCAAATCAACAGAAAAGGCTTCTGTATGAGAAATAAAACACAAATCAACAGTAAAGTCCCAGGACTTCTGTAACAGCAGTAAAGTCCTCTCTCTGGGCTTCTGCAACAGCAGTAAAGTTTTCTTTCAGAACTTCTGTCTAAAAACAACAGAGAGTGTGCTTTTGTCTGACAGATCAGCAGACAGAGTGCTACAGAATGCTGAAATCACAAGCATTCTCCATTTCAGTTCTGCTTAGTCCCAGCTCTGCTCAAACTCTTCTCTGCTCTGCTCCTTCTTGTTCTACTCTTTTGGCAAGTTCCTACTATCATAGGCTCCATGTGATGATGTTAGACCTATTAAGGACAGTGAAAGCCCCCAAATTCCCTTAGGCCTATTAAGAGCAACACAATGTATACTGTTTCCAATAAAGACTTTTGATACAATCAAAAGCAAGGCTCAAAGGCACTTGAATAGCTGAAAATAAGCAGCAAAATACTCCTTTTCTTACCATTACAAATAGTCAGAAAACTGGTCAAAAATACCTTTTGCTGGCAATGGGAGTACAACTCTGTTGGATCACCCATATGCAGTTCTAGGTCTCAGTTTTTGGCTGAGGAGGAACATTTTCTTAAAGTGGAGGCTCTAAAGTAGGAGTCTAAACACTGGTCACACTTCCAAGATAGAAAGGAGTGCCTGTAATCACTCACGGACCAGAGCACAGGCCAGTAAAGCCATGACCACACCTCTCCTTAGGTCATACCACCTTGGAAAAACTGAGAGCTTGCAGACTTCCCCCAGAGTTAGCTCTGAAAACAGGAAAGAAAAATCTGAACCCTGGAACAGTGCCTCCTCCAGTCCAGGAGAAAAGGACAACTTTAACATAAAGTTAACAGTCAATAAATGGGCTGGCAAACAACAAAAAGAATCTCACCATAGAAAGTTATTATGGTAACATATAAGATCAAAAAACAAGCTCAAAGGGGCAGCTAGGTGGTACAGTGAATAGAGCACCAACCCTAGAGTCAGGAGGACCTGAGTTCAAATGTGCCCTTAACACTTACTAGCCATGTGACCTTGGGCAAGTCACTTAACCCCAATTGCCCTGCCTTTCCCCCTCTCAAAAAAAAAACAAAAAACCAAGCTCAGAAGAAGACAGCAAAATCAAAGCGATTACATGCAAAGCATTAGAGAAAAGTATTAATTGGTCTAAGGCCCTGGAAGAGCTTAAAAGAGATTTTTAAAATCAAATAAAAGAGGCAGAAGAAAATTAAGAAAATAAATGAGAGTTATGCAAGAAAATCATGGGGAAAAAACAGTTAACAGCTTGGTAAAGGAGGCACAAAAAATACTGAAGAAAATAATATCTTATAAAACAAAACAGGCCAAATGGCAAAAAAGGGCACAAAAATACACTGAAGAAAACTACTTTAAAAGCAGAACTGGTCAAACTGGGGTGGGGGGAGGGGGATGGACAAAAATTCACTGAAGAAAATAATTCCTCAGAAATTAGAATTGGGCAAGTGGAAGCTAATGACTCCAGGAGACATCAAGAAACAATAAAACACAATCAAAAGGATGAAAAGATAGAAGAAAATATAAAATATCTCATTGGAAAAATGATTCACATGGGAGATAAAGAGAAATAATTTAAGAATTATTGGACTACCTGAAAGCCATGATCAAAAAAGAGCCTAGATATCATATTTCAATAATATGCTCTAATATCCTAGAACCTGAGTATAAAATGCAAGTGAAAAGAATCCACTGATCATCTCCTGAAAGAGATCCCAAAATGAACATTCTCAGGAATATTATAGCCAAATTCCCAAGCTTCCAGGTCAAGAAGACAAAAGCATGTTCACATGTTTCCTTCTCATTCTCACCTCTCTGCCTCTCAGTATACACTAAAATGTTCCCCAAGTCAGCACCTCCCCCCACCTCATTCCCCTTCAGCTTTTACATTCTGTCCACTGAGGACTTCTTACACCTGAATCTCCTCCCCTTGAAGGAGAAAGTATGGTCAAAATTCTCCTTTTTGTCTCCTGCACTCTTGAGTCTCATAGGGTGCATCTCTTTTCCAAGATAGGAAAATAAATTTAAATGGAAAAGGAAGGAAGGAAGATGCATGGATGGATAGATGTGTGATTAGAGGGATTATAGAGATGACAGAAAGATAGAGATCGAGAAATAGAGAATATAGAAGAACATAGGTAGAGAGAGATTGTAGAGAGGAGAGAGATAGATGATAGCGATTTTAAACATAGATATTGATAGATCATTCTATCTATATCAAAAAATCAATCTACTGCTAGATCAAGATATAATATATGATAATAAGAGATAAATTAGACAGACAGAGACAGAGAGAGAATATGGGTAGAACATTTATTAGCATATATGCCAGGCACTGGAAATATAAATATGAAGATAGACAAAAAATACAACATTCCCTGATCCAAAAGAGTTTATATTCTAAGGGGGAAGATGAAACATAAAGAACAGCTGGATAGGAAGATAGTACTGAGGAAGTATGCCTCTCTGGAGAATGAGTTGAGTTAGGAATAAAATTATGATTGGCCACATGGACAAATCGAGATATAGGCAGAACTTATTTCCATTTCACATACAGTTTTCTCAACTATCAGTCCAAATAATAGTAGTCATATTTGTAGAAAACGCTAACATTTGCAAAATGCTTTTCTATCAATAGCTTTGTGATGCAGGTAATTCACATATTATTATCCCAGTTTCACAGAAGGCAAAACTGATCCTCAGAGAAAAGAGGTGACTTATTCCAGGTCATTCAGCTAATAAGTGATAGAGATGGATTTAATCCTGAGACTTCAGACTCCACACTGATTTATTTCAATGAAAAAAAAATTTCAATTTCAAAGCCCAGAGGCTTTGGCTACACAGTATGACTCTAGGTTTTAATTCTTCACAGAACGGTACAGAGCTATAGTCATTGCAGTAACAAAGTCCTATCTTTGTTTTTCATGTTGTTGTTGTTGTTTTTCTTGTCGATTATAAAAGACTTCTTTGTCATCTGTCCTCCTCACCATGTTTGTGCAATAAGTAAACATCTCCCAGTTTACTATTACATGTAAAAGTCATTCCATTTTGGACTCCATCTCTTAGGCTGCTTCATTTTCTTAAAAGCTCAACTCAAGTGCCACCTTCTATATAAGGCATTTCCCCACTCCCCTGCTCTTAATGTCTCTTCTTTCTCTAAAAAAAATCCTGCTTGCATTTTGTACATAATTATATATTATGTGTTGTTTTCTATAATAGAACTGAAGCTCCTTAAAATCAGGAACTATTTCATTTTGTTCTCCAAATCCTCAGAACCTAGTACCTCAGAACCTAAAAGGCAGATACTTGTTGATTGTCTGAATTATCTCTGATTTTAAATTTCAATCTATAACTTCCAAAATGTTGGCAAACCTGGTAGACATGAATTATTATCTGTTCATCATCTCTCAACATATATGAAAATTCTGCTCCCACAAAAGAACCATTTTAAACATATCACTGGGATGTGAGTTTTCTCTTCAATACAGAGCTCCCAGACTGACATGCCCTTCACCAAAGGGTATAAGATTTGAGAATGTGAAGTCCAGCTGCAAGCTGTATCAACCTTGACTTATTTATTCATTTCTAACTTTGCAATACAAGCTTCTAGGATATCTAATGTAACACTACTCCCAGCTAACAGGCAAAAAATCTTGTTAGTATTTTTACTTTCTGTTGAAGATGTAATAGCCAATTCTTCTTTACATAAGAAATGGTCATTCTCTTTGACTTATAAACAAGAAGTTATAACCTTTTAACTAGTAATGCTAGTTTTCTGAAAATTTTTTTTCATTTCTACCCAGTGGGTGCCAGAAAGAGTTGTAGCTTGAAGTCTGAAGACACAAACCCAGGGCTGCAGACTCTGTTTTTATTTTTCTTGAAGTCCTTCAAGGTTTTTCTTCCCAGTCTCCTTATTCAATTCATCTAATTGTTTTTCTCCTCTAGGGCTATAGCAATAATTGAGTGTCCTTCCACATACAGCTTTCTTATTCACAGAAAAGTCCTGGGAACCACATGATTTGTTCTTTTCCTTTCACAGTATTCAAAGCCACTAAATTTGCACACTGACATGAGGCAACACAATGGTTTATATTAGGTGGCAAGTGATGTTCTGTTTTGTTAAGTTAGGTGGCACAGTGGATAGAGTACCTGGCCTGGAGTTAAGAAGACCTGAGATCACATCTGGTCTTAGACAGCAACTATCTATGTGACTTAACCCTTTTTGCCTGTTTCCTCATCTGTAAAATGAGCTGAGGAAGAAAATAGCAAACCACTCTAGTATCTTTGCCAAGAAAACCCTAAATGGAGTCATAAAGAGTCAGACTCAACTGAAAAACAACAAAAATGTTCTGGTTTGGGGTCACCAAATCATTTATTTGTTAATTTGTTTATTCGTGGGGGCTCTGGATATCTTCACAACAGACGGTGAAATGGGTATTTGTTTGGGGGGCCAATAAATGGTTCTATAAACAGAGGAGAAAGGATCTTATGATGGGGATTGGAAGACATGGCTAATCCAAGCTTTGCCACCCATTAGTTTTGTCATTTCATCTCAATAAGTCTCAGTTTCTTCTTCTGTAACACAAGGGTATTGGACCAAATTCTCATTCAACTCTGATATTCCCTCCACATAGTTCCACTGCATTCTCCTTTAGTGATATTACATCTGGATTAGCATGCTCAGTTCTGGGTATTACATTTTTATAAGGAAATTAATAAACTATACTGGGTCCAGTGGAAGATATATTAATATTAATATAACAAATCTATATCATATGAGGAAAACTTTTAGGAAAATGGGATATTAAACATGAAGAACAGAGAGAGAAAAAAGGCAACTGTCTCCAAAGTTTTGAAGATCTTTCAATCAGAACCATACTTAGCCATTTTTCTATTTGGTAGATGTGGTAGAGAAGGTAGAAGAAAGGACAATTTGAATTGATTTACCCAAGGACTGTGAAGAAATTAGAACTGTACAACAGTGGAATGAACTTTTTGTTTATCATAAGCAAGGTAGCAGACAGAAGTCAGAAAGTTGCCTGAGTTCTCCTCATTTTGCTTTGGAAACAATTTTAAATCAAGCCGCCAAAAGAATTCTGGAGCAACAGAACCCACAAAAACATGGAGTGAAACAACTTTCTAGCCTAAGATAAAACAGAAGGACTTCAGAAAGGGTCTGAGTCACTTACATAAAAGGGGAGAGCAGTCTAGCACAGGTTGTCTGGGTGAGCCTGTGGGAGGCTCTTGGTCACAGCACAGATCAGCAACTGGGGCTCCTCACTGCTGGTGCAGCAGGTTAGTGGCACTGATGTTCAGCTATGAGGCCTCTAGCCTTAGGCCAAAAGGCAAATTACTTGCCCTGAAACACTGGCACAACAGGCATGACTAGGCCAGGCCACCCACCAAAGTGGGTAAGGTGCCAGTACCTGAGGTCCTGGTGTGGAAAGCCAGTGATCAGATACCTAGCATCCAACAGAAGAAGCTTATGACAATGCCCTCTGTGCTTCAGGGATAGAACTCAACTTTGAAAATGAGCAAAAATTCTAAAAGAGCCTTGAGCATAGAAAGCTACTAAGGTGACAGGGAGGATCAAAACACAAACTCAGAAGAGTTCAAGAATGCTTACACGTGAAGTCACAAAGGGGAATATGAATTGCTCTCAAGCCCAAAAAGTCCTCTTGGAAGAGGTCAAAAAGGATATTAAAAATAAAGTAAGACAGGTAGAAGAAAAGTGGGGAAAAGAAATGAGAGTTATACAAGAGAATTATGAAAAAGAGTCAACCTCTTGGAAAAGGAAGCACAAAAAGTGACTGAGGAAAATAACTCCATAAAAAATAGAATTGACCCAGGGGTCGCCTAAGACCATCAGAAAACACATATTTCCAATGGTCTTAGGAACAGAGACACCGCTCCTCTATCCATCTCCAGGCGGATCCGCACACATGCAGATACCCCCACATACAAGTATTAAAGGGTTGCGGCATTGGGAAAGTTGAGAACCCCTGATGCTGAAAGGACAGAGTTTAAATGGAGACTGAAGCAATCTACATGCTATCATTCTTTTTTCATGTTTGATTCTCTTTCTTTTTTCCCATTGTTCACTCCATTGGTTACAACCCTTCTGTGCAACCAGACTAATGTCCAATGTGAAAGTATTTGCAGATCTTATACTTGACTGCATGCCGCCATGGCAGGGGGCGGGGATAGGGAGGGGAGAAAATTTGAAACTCAAGGGATTGTGTTACTGAATCTTGTAAACTAAAAGTAAATAAACAAATCAATTTTAAAAAGAAAAAAAATAGAATTGACCAAATGGAAAAAAAAATCCATTGAAGAAAACAACTCCTTAAAAAGCAGAATTTGTTAAATGGAAAAAGGGGTACAAAAGCTAACTGAAGAAAATTTTTCAAAACTAAAATTGGGCAAGTGGAAGTTGATGACTCTATGATATATCAAGAATCAGTCAAACTAAATTAAGATAATGAAAAAATAGGAGAAAATATCTCACTGGAAAAACAAATAACCTGGAAAATAGATACAAAAGGAGTATTTCAAGAATTTAAGACAACCACCAAAAAAAAAAGGCCTGGATAGGATTTCAAGAAATTATCAAGGAAAACCATCCTTACATCCTAGGACCATAGGGTAAAACAGTCATTGAAAGAATCTACGATCACATTCTGAAAGAAAGCCCAAAATGAAAACTCCAAGGAATATTCTAGCCACATTCCAGAACTGTCAAGTCAAAGAGAAAATACACTGCAAGCAGCCAGAAATAAACAATCCGAATGTCGTGGAGCCACAGATGGGATTACTCAGGGCTTAGCAGCTTCTACTTTAAAGCATCAGAGAGTCTGAAATATGATATTCTGGAAGGCAAAGGAGTGTGGATTACAACCAAGAATCAATTACTCAGCAAAACTGGGCACAATCTTTCAGGAGAAAACAATGATCATTCAATGAAATAGGGGATTTTCAACCTTTCCTGAAGAAAAGACCAGAGCTGAATAGAAAATTTGGTCTTCAAATACATGAGTTAAGAGAAGCAAAAAAATATAAACATGAAAGAAAAACACATGTTAATCAATAAGACTAAATGTTTTCATCACTACATGGGAAGATCATACTTGTAACTAGAAACAATAAGTAATTTCATCAAAGAGAATGACAATAATGAGACAACATACCAAAATTTATGGAATACAGTCAAAGCAGTTCTTGGGGAATATTTCATCTTTTTAAATGCTTACATGAATAAAATAGAGAAAGAGATCAATGAATTGGGAATGCAACAAAAAAAAAACTAGAAAAAGAACAAATTTAAAATCCCCAATTAAACACCAACTTAGAAATTCTGAAAATCAAAGGAGAGATTAATAAAATTGAAAGTAAGAAACCTATTGAACAAATAAAACTAAGAGCTGGTTTTACAAAAAAAAACACACACACACAATAAAATAGATAAACCTTTGGTAAATTTGATTAAATAAAGAAGAAAACCAGATTACAAGTATCAAAATGAAAAAAGTGAATTCACCACCAATGAAAAGAAAATTAAAACAATAATCAGGATCTATTTTGCCCAACTGTATAGCAACACATCTGACATTCTAAGTGAAATGGATGAATATTTATAAAAAAAAATATAAATTTCCCAGATTAACAGAAAAGGAAATAAAATGTTTAAATAACCCCATTTTAGAGGAAGAAATTGAACAAGAAAAGAAACTGAACTCCCTAAGAAAAAAATCTCTATGTCCAGATGGATTTACAAGTGAATTCTACCAAACGTTAAAAGAACAATTAATTCCAATACTATAAAAAACTATTTGGAAAAATAGGTAAAGGAGGAGTCCTAACGAATTCCTTTTACACGAGACACATACAACCAAAAGAAGACAACAAATTCAAAAGTCTGACATCAAAAGCCTCTAAAACAAACCCAGGAACTATAAGAAAATGATTCCAAAACACTTTTCACAGAAATAAAGTCACATGGAAACAGTTGGAAAAATATCAGCTGCTCATGGGTAGGCTGAGCTAATATAATGAAAATGACAACTCTACCTAAATTGACTTATTCAGTGCCACAACAATCAAACTAACAAAGAATTATTTTACAGAGCTACAAAAAATAATAACAAAATTCATATGGGAAAACAAAAGTTCCACAATATCAAGTGAATTAATGACAAAAAAATGCAAAGGGAGGTGGCCTAGCCATACCAAATTCAAAATTATATTATAAGGCAGCAATCATCAAAACTGGATAAGAAATAGAGGAATGGGGTGGCTAGGTGGCACAGTGAATAGAGCACTAGCCCTGGAGTCAGGAGGACCTGAATTCAAATCCAGCCTCAGACACTTAACACTTACTAGACATGTGACCTTGGGTAAGTCACTTAACCCCAATTGCCCTGCTCTCCCCCCTCCAAAAAAGCAAACAAACAAAAAAAAGTACGTAAGACTGTTGTAAATTACTATGGTAATTCACTGTTTGATAAACCCAAAGACAATAGCTTCTAGAATAAGAATTCACTATTTGACAAAAACTGCTGGGAAAACTGGAAAGCAATTTAGCAGAAACCAGGTATAAACCAATATCTTACACCTTCTACCAAGATAAGGTTGAAATAGGTACATGACTTGAACATAAATGGTGATACTATAAGCAAATCCGGAGATTGAGGAATAGTTTACCTGTCAGATTTATGATGAAGGGAAGAGTTTATGATTAAACAAGAGATAGAAAATATTATGAAATACAAAACTGATCATTTTGATTACATTAAATTTAAAAAGTTTTGCATAAACAAAACCAGTGCAATTAAGAATAGAAGGAAAGTAGAAAGTTGGGAAACTATTTTTACAGTCAGCATTTCTAATAAAGACCTTATTTTTCAAATATACAGAAAACTGCATCAAATTTATAAGAATACAAGTCTTTCCCCAACTGATAAATGGTCAAAGGATATGAACAGGCAGTTTTCAGATAAAGACATTCAATCTATCATCACATGAAAAAATGCTCTAAATCAGTGGTTCTCAACCTTCCTAATGCCACAACCTTTTAATACAGTTCCTCATGTTGTGGTGACCCCCAACCATAAAATTATTTTCGTTGCTACTTCATAAATGTAATTTTGCTACTGTTATAAATTGTAATGTAAATATCTGATATGCAGGATGTATTTAAATTGAACATAACACACAGGTTGAGAACTCCTGCTCTAAATCATTATTGATTAGAGAAATACAAATCAAAACAACTCTGAAGTATCACATCATACTCATCACATTGGTAAATATGACAGAAAAGGAAAATGATAAAAGTTGGAGATTTGGAAGAGCAATGCATTATTGATGAGGTTGTGAACTGATGCAACCCTTCTGGAGAGCAGTTTGGAACTATGCCCGAAGGGCTATAAAACTGTGCATACCCTTTGATCCAGCAAGACCACTATTATGTCTATAACCCAAAGATCACAAAAAAGGAAAAAGGACCCACATGTACAAAAATACTCATAGCAGCTCTTTTTTTGGAGGCAAATAATTGGAAATTGAGGGGATGCCCATCAACTGGACAGTGGCTCAACAAGTTGTGGCATATGAATGTAATGGAATACTATTGTTCCATAAGAAATGATGAGCAGGTAGATTTCAGAAAAACCTGGAAAGACTTACAATATCTCATACTGAGTGAGGTGAGCAGAACCAGAAGAACATTATACATAGCAACAACTTTGTATGATGATCAACTAAGACAGACTCAGTTCTTCTCAGTAATATAATGATCCAAGACAATTCCAAAAGACTTGTTTTTTGAAAGAAAGAAAGAACTATGGAATCTGAATACAGATTGAAGCATACTATTTTAACTTTTCTTCTGTTTTTGTTTTTCCTTTCTTGTGGTTTTACCCTTTCATTTTGATTCTTCTTTCAGAACATAACTAATGTGAAAATATGATTAATATGATTATGTATGTATAACCTATATCAGATTGCCTGCTGTCTTGGGAAGGGAGCAGGGGATGGTGGGAGGGAAAAAAATTTGAAACTCAAAATCTTATAAAAGTGAATGATGAAAACTATCTTTACATGTAATTGGAAATAATAAAATGCAATTATGTGGGGGAAAATAAAATAAAATAAAATACTTGATAATTATAAAGCAACACATAAATTTGACATATGTACATTTTTACAGTCTCTTTTATTGGTAATCATGGCCAAAAAGTAATAACCTGGTGGTCAGCAGCCTGTGATAAATTTCTCCATTCTTAGCTCTATTAAATGTTTTAATAATAGAGTCCATCATCTGTCCCATATTCAAAAATCTCTATAGGTTGCTACAAAATTGGCTCAAAGGAAAGAACACTGGATTTAGAATTAGGAGATCTGGGTCTGAATTGTGTCTCTGATACTTGCCTGTGGATAAGGATATCATGGACAAGACATTTAACTTTCCCAGGTGTTAGTTTCATCTTCTGAAAATGAGGGGTTGAATTAGATGGCCTTTGTGAGCCTGTGACCTGGGTTCAAATTCTATTTCTGGAATTTACTATTTGTGTGACCTCAGAAAAGTTACTTAACCTCTCTTTGCTGAGGCTGTCTCATCTATAAACTAGAGGTTGAAATACATGGTCTCTAGAGTTCCTCTAAGCACTAGATTTATGCTCCTATGAGACTATGATGTACCATAACTTGAGGCTCATGGGCAGGATTTCTCCTATGGTTACAAAGGTACATCTGAACAATCCATTGTGAGATACTTATTACTATTAGTTTACTAATATGTTCATGTCTTTATCCTACTTTTGAAAGGAACAGATTCACAATAAACCAAAGAAACTGATAAACAATTTTATTTTGTGCTCTTCTAAAAATTCCTTCTAATCTCTTATTTCTCAGCTGTTCTATTTTCACAGTAGATGAGCTAAACTGATCACTGCCAAGGTAGGGAAAAGGTAGATTCAGTACCCACACTAGGAAATGTACACATATCAAGATGAAAGCTAAACCTTACATTTCTTAGTTCCTGCTTTGAGAAAGGATTGACCAGGTTTCCCAAAATTTGACTGTGTGAAAAAGATTCTCAGAAGAGTTACTATCACTCAATATTATATTATGTAATATTCTAGTTTAATTGCACTTATTCTCTCTTTTACTATTTTCCAACTACTTCATATCTGTCACCCCTGGACTTAGACTCCTGAGTTTTAGAGCTGGGAGGAGCCTTAAAGCTCCTCTAGTCTCATCCCCTCATTTTAGAGAATAGGAAATTAAAGCTGAATGAGGTGGCAATGACAGGACTAAGGCAAGGTAAATAGTGACAGGTGTGATTGTATTTGACTCCAAATATGTCCTTTCTCTATCCTAAGACACTTATTAGTTGTGAGACCCAGGGCATGTCACTTAACCTCTGCATGTTTCAGTTTCATTATCTATAAAATGGGAATAATAATAGCACCTACCTCCCAGGGTTGTTGTGAGTATAAAAAGAAATAATATCTGTAAAATGTTTTGCAAACCTCAAAGCACTATGTAAAGGTTAGTGGCACAATGGATAGTGCACCAGACTTGGAGTCGGGAAAACTCATCTTTCTCGGTTCATATCTGGTCTTAGACATTTACTAGTTGTGTGATCTTGGGCAAGTCACTTAACCCTGTTTGTCTCTTCTTCTGTAAAATGAGTTGGAGAAAGAAATGGCAAACTGCTGAGGTATCTTCACCAAGAAAACCCTAAATGGGGCCACAAAGAATCAGAAAGAGTTGAACAACAACAAAATTACAGTGATTATCATTACTACCCTACCACTCCACCAAAGTGGGTTAAAATAAGAGTTCAAATGCTGAGTTGCTTCTTAGTTACTGTTTGACTGTAAGCAAATAAAAGTCTGATCTCTGGTTCCCCATCTGTAGGATGGGGGAAATAATACTAGTTCTACATAATTTGCCAATAGGGCCAAATAAGATTGTTATGTAAAATCTTACATAAATATGAAATTTTCTTATTGATTGCCTAGAAGTAATATAATCCTCTTGAGAGTAGAGGATTGGGAATGGGAGTAAATCCTTTTTCATATCCTCTACAATATCTAGTAGGAGGTATAATAGAAGTCTAGTAATTACTTATTTTATTGTAGTGAATCAGAATCTTTTCTTTGTAAGAAGATCATGCAATTACTGGATTAAGAGCCAGAAAGGATTAGAATATAAACTATTGGCATACTCAATGATGGGAATGTAAGGTTTTATAATATAGAATGTTGACTGATAGAAAGAACATCGAATGTGAGAGCCAGAAGGTGGTGCAGGGAGTAGAGTGCTGGACCTTAATTCAGATCCTTTCTCAGATACTTTACTAGCTATGTGGGCCTAGACAAGCAATCTAACCTTTCTGTGCCTCAGTTTCCTAATCTTTAAAACAAGATGATTAGATTTGATGATCTGTGAAGTTCTTTTCTGCCCTAAATAAATGATCTTAAAATATGTTAGAGCTGGAAGAAATTTTTAAAATTATCTGTTTCATCCTCTTTGTTTTATATGGAATCATGTAAGTTCTGGAAGTTCTTATGCAACTCCCACTCATAATGAATGAGGTTCCCGAAAAGCTGGCTTGTTACATGTTCCCCCTCAGGATTCTAGGAATAACTGTGAGGGGAATCCTCTATTCCAGTGTGTTCCTCTCCATGTCAATTATTAGCTATAATTAGTATGTGTACTCTGTATTGATTGATTCATTCCCCAATATCATTTAAACAATTAATATCAATTAGTTTTTTTATAGAAAAATATTTACCAAGACATTATGCGAGGAAAAAAAAAAAACATTTACCCCAACACTAGAGGTACCCTCTCCATTCTACCACCTCATTCCTTATGGGAAATGGATTCAAATACATAGCAGTTGCTACAAAGCATTCACTCAATCAAATTCAGTCCAAAATGAGGTATCACCATTGGATAAGTTACTCTCTTGTGATAAACATGGCCTGTTTTAGTAGATCTGCTATTGGACTGGGTCAAGGAAGTCACTCCCCAGGGCTTCCTTGGTACATAATCTGGCTCTACCACAACCAATCTCTGGTTCTACTTCCATTCCTGGATCTTGCATGGTTTGCTTTCCTGACTTTCCAAAAATTGCAAGATTGTAGCCATCTCTAAAACGCCTTCCCCTAAGAGCACGAAGGACAGACTAAACAGAGACAGAAAATAACTATACTGTGTGTTCATGACTTCATGGTAGCTCCAGTTATCAAAGCATCCATCCAGAGGCTCGTAAGAGTTCATCTTGATTATTTGTCATCAGTGAAAGAAAGCAAGGTTTAGTTGTTCCTGTGGAAGTGGTTTGTGCATTCAGTTCCAGCTCAGCAGCTAACACAAAAAGGCCTTCAGAGTAAATCAGAGTAAACATGTATAGACAAGTTATGCATGATATTTTTTTAATTTTTAAATTAATTAATTTATTTTCTTGTTTACATCATTCATTTCCATGAGATTTTGGGTTACAAATTTTCTCCCCATCTTTCCCATACCCAATACCTCAAAACAGCCACCTCACTGTATAACCCCTGCCCCAATTTGCTCTCTCCTATGTCCTCCCCCTCACCCGTCTGACTTTCCGGTAGGGCAGGATGGATCTCTCTACCACAGTGGCTGTGTATCTTAATTCCCAGTTGGATGTAGTTAATAGTAATAATAATAATTGTGTATATATATATATATATATATATATATATATATACATACATATTTTTAACATTTGATT
>CM053581.1:57196467-57217826 GCA_028627135.1 Pseudochirops cupreus
ACACTTCTGAAAAGGGACAGGGACAAAGTAGAGACTAGAACAAGGGGAGGGCGGGATAGAAAGGAGGGAAATATTGTCAGCGTTACACAATATGTCTATTGTGGAGATGTTCTACATAACTACACATGTACAGCCTGTATTGAATTGCTTGTCTTTCCAATGAGGGTAGGTGACAAGGGAGGAAGGGAAAGAACCTAGAATTTAAAGTTCTAAAATCATATGTTAAATATATATATATATATATAAAATTATAATTATTATTATTTACATGCAACTGGGAAATAAGATATACAAGCACTGGGATAGAGAGATCCATCTTGCTCTACCAGAAAGTCAGAGTGGTGATGGGGGAGGATATAGGAAAGAGCAGATTTGGGGAGGGTGTATACAGTGGGATTGCTATTTTGGGGGGGGTGATTAGGGGAAAGACAAGGAGAAAATTCGTAACCCAAAATCTTGTGGAAATCAATGATAATAAACTAAAAATAAACAAAAAAATGGAGGGCCAAAAAGTATACTGATTTTCAAAATTCATATAGCATTCTTTACAGAGCTGGTAATCAAACTCAGATCTTCTATAGTTATATCAAGGGCTCTCCAATATCTCTCATAAATAAATAAATATATGTGTGTGCTTATGTGTGTGTGTATATACACATACATGGCCATATATCCATATACAAACATATCTGTATCCATATATACAAACTATGTGTACATACATACAAACACATGTATATACTTATATATACATTTATGTATATATGTGTCTACATGTGTATATGCATGTGTGTATGTATGTGTGCATATATGTAACCCATACATATATATAAGATCTCTATCCAAATCAGTATGCATTCTGGGCCTCCATTTTCTTAGCTGTAAAAAAGGGTCTGTTTAGACCTAGATAACCTCTAAAATTCAGATAATCAAAGGCTTTGTAAAGAGGGGAGAGATCTTAGAGTCAAGGAGTCTTAGAATTCTGTAATTTTAAATTTCTGACACTTACTGACTCAGTGAATATGGATAAATTGTGTAACTACTTTAGCACCTCAGGTCCTTCATTGTCCTTAATTTGTTAATAATAATACTTGTCCTACTCATAACACAAAGTTACCATGAGATTCAAATAAGATAATGAAAGGAAAGGGTTTTGCAACTAGACAACCTGACATAAAATATGTGCCATCATACCGTTGCAGTGGTTCTATTCAAATCAGAGAATACAGCACCACCCAGACTCCCAGTTTCAGATTTCTTTACCATGGAGGTAACGTGATAGAGCAGCAAAAACCTTTGAAAACGCTGGCTTGGGCCTGGCTTTTCCACCACCTTGGTAGATGACCTTGAACAAAGCTTGTCCATTCTATGGACTTCAATTTCCTCTTTTGTAAAATGAAGAGAAATAGATTAGAAGATTTGCATTGTCCTTTCACTTTTATAAGTCTTTGAAATGTAGGAAGATAAGTAATTTGGCTTTTAAATTCACTGCTTCCATAAAAAAAATCCATTATTAAATTAGTCCCAATGCTACTTTTCTATCTTTGAAGAATGTGCTTTTTATTGGGGTACAGATGTGGTATTCTGGTAAGCCTGTGGCTTGATCCCATGGGGTATATAATTAATGAATTAGAGGGCAGAAAGTTGCTTTTTATCCTACTCTTCCTGATAGCCAGTTATAGAGCTTCTAACAAAAATAACTATATCTTCCCTCATAACTAACTACTACCCTATGCTGCTCTCTCCCTCTATGTTCAAACTGCAACTTTCCCTCTTCCAAGTAGGCAATGGAGCACTCTGGGAAGTTAGATCCTAAGTAGCATATGAAGCCATTGAGAAAATTCTAACCTTACCCTCTTTTCTCACAATCACTTCATAGATTAAAGGGAAGGCTGTGAGTGATTGGGAGAACAGTGGCCTGTGAATAAGATCCCCAACTCTCACGTTTTCGTTTTGGGTAGCACAACATGATCTCTAAAAGATGCACAGGCATGGATGGATTGGGATCTGTATCACAAATAACATTATATTATCTTTCCCTCTTTCATTCTTCTTTATAACTGTTGAGGGCAATATCATTCTTCTAGTTGATCACAATCTCGCAATTCTGATGTCATCTTTACATTTTCATCTTATCTCACTGTAAATAACTAATCAGTGGCCAAATCCTATTGGTTTACTTCTACCACTCTTACCTCTGCTCCCATTTCTACTTACAGACAGCCACCACCCTTGCTCCAGCGCTCATCATCTCGACTATGGACTAATACTAATCCCTAATTAGACACACTGCAACATTTCTCTCCCATTTCCAGTATATTCTCCATAAATCTGCTAAAATGATTTTCCGAAAGCACAGATCCCGCTCCCTAGTGACTCTAGGATCATATAAATTACTGTTTAATCTTTATCTCATCCTTCGAAAATTTTACTTTTGTATAAGTTTTAGAACACATAATTGTTAATATACTATTATAGGAATATAATTTATAAACATGTAATTATGCACATGTTTGAGTGCTTAGTTTTGTGGAGGGTTTTTCTGATGCGATATATGATTAATAAATTTTGGAAACCACAAATCTAAAATATTTGTTTAAAGCTGAAACTATTTAATGTGCCATTGAAAGTGTCACATTTAGAAAAGTATAAATATTGAGCATTTGGTTAAAAACAAATATGGATAATATATACAAAGGTACCTCCTAGAGTACATGCCTTCTTCTAACTGTAAAAGCATTATTTTCAATCTAAGTTTGGCATTTGGTCATTATGTAAAGCTAAGTATCAACATGTGACAGAGTGGTAATTAGGTTTTCTTTCTGGATGTTAATCTTTCCACCATTAGGGAATCCCCTTCCACTTCATTTGCACTAGGAAGTTGTTTTAATGTATTGGACATAAGGATTTGTATCATCATTCCACCAGTAAGGGAGGGAAAGTATGTTAGGATTCTCTACCTACATGGCTATCTTTCTAAGTTATCAATTGATACTTAGTTAAACATTAGCAATAGGAAGGAGAGACCAGAATAACTCACTTTTGTCTACTAGACTTGAGCCAGATCCATAGGTCTCAGGAACCTGGGCCCCAATGAATCATGTGGTTCAGTTGAGGAGATAATACTCTGTTATCAACAGGGTAGGATCCCTATTGATTAAAAAATGCTTTGATCTTTGTTTAGAAAAAAAATTATACTTTCTAGCACACAGAACTCAGAATGAAAGAAATATCATTTTGGAAGGTACTGAAAAGCAGGTATGAAGACTCTAGGTTAGGGCATGTCTAAACCAAAAATTATGGGCAGGGATAAAACATACACACATCTCCTGAGATCTGACTCTTTTCTTTCTTTCTCCTTGGGCAATTCCTGGCAGGCAAAACAACATGTGAAAACATGACCCTTCACCACCAGGTGGAGTGAAATCAAAATACACTTTCCTTCCTTCCTTTCCTCCTTCCTTCCCTTGTTCCTTCATTTCTTCCTTTCCTTCCTAACTCCCTTTCTTTCCTTCTTCCTTCATTTTTCTTTCCTTCCTTTTCTCTTTTATTCCTTCCTTCCTACTTTTCTTTTTTTTCTTTCTCTTATTTCCTTCCTATCCCCCTAACTCTAAGCTTACTTTTTACTTGATTTATACCCAGGAAGCTAGCAACATGCAAAATCAAGGCAGAAACACTCAGGCTTTATTTTCATCTATATAAAGCAATCTATTCCTCTCCTATATAAAGAAATGTTTCTGTCATATTTTGTTTTAATGGTTCTGGTTTTGTTTTTATTTTTATCTTTTTCTAAGATTGTATCTTTCCCATCCCCTAAGCTGGAAGTGCATTGGCTCCTCACAGGCCTAATCCCACTACTTAATGGCATGGGAGTTTTGACCTGTTTTGTTTGTGTCTTGGACTGCTTCATCCCTCCATGGGCAATCTGGTCTCCCACCCCTATCTGCAATGCTGGTAACTTACCATATAGATGCTGTGCTGACAATCAGCAAGCAGTACTGACACCCAACTGTCATAGAAAGCTGAAGTTCAGAACTCTTAAGCACAAGAAATCCTCTAACCTCAGCCACCTTAGTAGTTGGGATTACAGAAGTATGGGTGAGCTTTAAAGTTCCTATTAAGAATTAAACTCTCAAGTTTTAGGTAGAGGTCATTTTGATTAACTTCTATAGTTGCAATGAATTAGAAACCTCCCTTCATCCCCTAAAAAAAAGTATGTGTTTGTTCATCCTTATTAAATAGTTTTCCTCATTGTTCTTAAGGGGGAAAAAATTCTATTCATTTATTAGTGTTCTAATTAGGATTTTTTTAAGATTGTAGCTTGGACAAAAGGCAGGAAAGGTGTCTTCATTTAGGGTGAAGGAGAAACCAAGACTTACTGATACTAGCATGAGTTGTAGGAAAGGAACTCATCCCTAAAGATCATTTAAGAGTTTCCAATCCAGCAAGTATTGTTAAGGGCCTACTATGGGTGAGGTATTATACTAAGTGCTTTGGATTGAGAGACAAAAATAAAATGGCTCTGCCTTCAAGGAGCTTACATTTTACCTAGTGGGAGAAGAGAAACAATATAACATGCAAAGCAAAATGTACATGCATGATAATTTGAGGAGGGAGAACACAATTACAGCAAGGAAGATCAGCAGGGATTTCTTGAGGAGGTGAAAATAATGTGTTAAACCTTGAGGGAAACTAAGGATTATACCTGGCAGTGGTGAGAAAAGAATGTGTTGCTGGTATGAGAGAAGGCCTGTGCAAAGGCACAGAGGTGGGACATGGGATGTTACATATGTGAAACATCTAACAGATGAGTTGGGATGGATCATCATGAAGGAAATCATGTGCAATAAGACTGAAAAATATACGGAAGGCAAATTTTAAAGGACTTTAAATGTCAAACAGAGAATTTTATTTGTTATTTTAGAGGACTAATGTAGTCACTCGAATTTCCTCAACAAGAAGGTGACATTACCAGATATGAACTTCAGGAATGTCTATTGGGCAGGTGTGTGGGGGCAAAGCAAACTGGGGCAAGTAGAATAATTGGGAAGCAATTTCCGCAGTTCAAGCAAAAAGTAATGTGGGCCTAACGTGGTGCTGTGGCCCTATGAAAACAAGGAGGGATATAGATTTCAGAGATATTGTAGAGGTAGACATGACAGTTTTTAGGTATGGCGGGGTGAGGCAGGGTGAAGAAGCAAAAGTAGAGCATGATTTTCATGTTGTGAACTCCAATGGATTGAGAGGATGAGGGTGTCCTTGATAAAAAAAGAGAAATTTGGAAGTGGTGTCAGTTTGGGGAACAGGATGATGAATTATGATTTCATCATTTTGAGTTTAAGGCTCTTATGGGTCACTCAGCTGGAATTGTCAAATAGACAAGTGATGAAATAGGATAAGAGCTCAGGAGAGACAAGGGTTATATGTTGTTTGGGGAGTGATTGACCTAGTTATATTTATTACATAAATTCAGTAGAAAGAGAAAACATGTAGAAAGAAAAACAAGGGCCAAATATATAGCTTTGGGAAGAGGGATTACCGTGGTTTTTTGGGTGCACATGTATGATGAGCCAACAAAAGTGAATGAGAAGTCATCACCCTCTTCCAAACCTCACATTTCAGCCTTAGTAAACAAGGAAAAGTGTTTTCTAAATACCAAGCACTATGAAAACGTAAATGTGTAGGGAGAAGTTGTGTTTCATTTTGCCCTCCTCAAACAGGTAGTCACGGAGCTTCTAACAAAGGCAACCAGATCTTCCTTCATCCTTAATCTCATACAATTACAAAAGTCATGGAAAACTATATTATGACAGTGAGGGTAATGGAGAAGACAGAAAGATGTGCTGGACCATCATAATGTCTTGTAATTTAATTTCACATTGGTTGGTTTTATCATCACACAAAAATGAATGGTGGCAATAGCCTGTAACAGAATAAATACCGAGCTCAGGAGCAGAGGATCTGACTTCAAATCCTGTCTCTGCTCCCAGCACCTAGCACAATACCTCTGCAGTATTTTGTTGTTGTTCAGTCATATCTTACTCTTCGTGACCCTATTTGGGGTTTTCTGGGCACAGATACTAGAGTGGTTTGCCATTTTCTTCTCTAGCTCACTTTATAGATGAGGAAACCAAGACAAACAGGGTTAAGTGACTTACCCAGGGTCACACAGCTAGTGAGTGTCTGAGGGCAGAATTTGAATTCAGGAAGATGAGTCTTCCTGATTCCAAGCCCCGTGCTCTATCCACTGTGCCCCCTAGGTGCCCATTGCACATAATAAACAATAAATACTTATTCAATTGAATCTAGTTGTTGGTTTTGTAAGTCATTTAATTTTTCTAGGTATCAGTTTCCTCATCTGGACTAGATGATTTCTTTTCTTTTTATTTAATTTAATTTTTTTTTCTTTTTGGAGGGGGGAAGGCAGAGCAATCCGGATTAAGTGACTTGCCCAAGGTCACATGGCTAGTAAATATTAAGTGTCTGAGGCCAGATTTGAACTCAGGTCTTCCTGACTCCAGAGCTGGTGCCTTATTCACTGCACCACCTAGCCACCCCATGGACTAGATGATTTCAAAAATCAACTCTAAATCCTGTTATTATGACCATATGACCTCAAAATTGACTTCAAGTTGTTATTGCTGTTGTTGTTCAAGAGTTTTTCAGTCACATCCAATTCTTCATGAACTTATTTGGGGTTTTCTTGGAAAAGATACAGGAATAGTTTCCCATTTCCTTTTCCAAATCAATTCATCGGTGAGCAACTGAGGTAAACAGGATTAAGTGACTTGCCCAAGGTCACACAGCTAGTAATTATCTGAGGTTGCATTTGAACTCAGAAAGATAAGTTTTCCTAATGCCAGGCCTGGCACTCTTTCTATCCACTGCACCATGTAAGTGCTCTTAAGTTTTAAGCCAATGTATTATTAAACATTTAAAATTGTTACATTATGTTATTTGAAAATTAGGATTTTTGTCCTCTGGAACTGAAATTAGAGGCTATTTCTTCATACACAAAAGAAGCAGTTGCAAAAATATGGTTGCTAAACACCATAAAATGCCATATGGCTTTTTTCCTCGTGAAATTAACAATCAACCTTCAAAATGCAATTAATACTGCAATTATGATCTGAATGCTCATTTCAGATAATGGGAATATACTTTGCAATCAAGGTTTTCCTTTCTGTTGTCTTCTCTGGGTGTGTAAATTTTTTCTGTCTAGTAAAAATATCATATTGTTGCCTCTTTGGGAGAAAAAAGTGCTCTTTTTCTGTATTATCCTTAATTAATTTGTCTTTAAATATCATTTTTAATATTCTAGCTGTTTGTAATAATTATACCAGAGAAAACTTGTATGAAGGTCATTGCCAACATCTGGAAATGGAAACAAAGACTTTGTTAATTAGAAGAACATAAGAGATAAAGGAAGAACCCATTTTTTTTGGTAAACAGATGCTGTATAGGAGGTGGGGGATAGGAAGAAGGGGAAAAAGGGGGTAGGAAAGAGAATCACAAGAACACAGCAGCTTCTAAAATTTTAACCGTTTATGATAGTTCTTTGGGGAAAAGTGGTGACTTTATTTTTCCTTTCTTCCTTTAAGAGAGTTTAGCAGAGCGTTATAGTAGCTGGTTTGCCAGACTTGGTACCAGGAAGACAGGTGTGAAAATCATGTCTCTGGAACTTATTAGCTATCGCACAAGTACCATCACTTCTCTCTCAGCCTCAATTTCCTCACCTATAAAATGGGGGCCAAAATACCCAGTGTTGTGAGGCTTAAATGGGATAATGTATATAATGCATTTTTGTAATTTATGGTGTTATTTATATAACATACCAATTTATATTTATATATATATACATATATAAATATAACATTTATATATAACATTTATATAAATGCCAATTACTATGATAAAAATAACATTAGATTTAAAATCAGATGAGGTCTGGGTGCAAATTTTGAATCGCACACATGGCAAGTGAGAAACACTCGCTCTGGAAGCCTCAGTTTCCTTATCTGTAAAATGGAGGGAAAGTGTTTTGTAAGCCTTAAACTTATAGAAATATAAGTGATTGTTACCATTATAATTCCATTAGTCCTTACAGAATTTGATCTGCTGATAAGCTGTCATTCCAATATGTCAGCATCTTTAAACTGCTGTTACAGGGGGAGTGAGGTGACACTAACCTGGTAGGACTCCCTTCTCAGCCTGTGACTTTGTTGCAGGCCTGAGGCAAACTCATGCAAACCATTCACTAAAGCCACTCATACAGGGCACGAAAGCTTCCCACCCAGCAGCTGTTGTTCAGTGATGCATCAGTGAAGCAAAAAATTATGCTGGTATAAAAAATAGATCTTGAGCCACAATCCTCCTTCTTATCCCTTTGTTCTGCATTAGGGGAGAACCTCTGGGATTCATTTAGCTGTAATCATTTGTTACTGAGGGGCAAAGCGTCTTTCAGACAGTGATGATGGAGTCACCTTTGAAAGAAGTGCAAATGAGGAGAAATCATTTTCCAATCTGCCCTCCCAGGATTGCATTTGATAAACTAGTGTTCACTCAAAGAGACTGCCCAGAATGTAGATCATATTCATAAATAACAAATGGGCATTTTAGACTTAATTTTGTTCCTAGCAGGTTAATTGCCTGATCTCCTGAACCTTCCCACAACAGTTTATACAGGAAGCAAGATGGAAAAAAAAAAAGGGAGAAATTGAGCTGCTTCAAATTTCAAATGGCTAGGTCAGAACATACCTTGAGTACTGCATCTGGTTCTGGGTACCATATTTTAAGAAGAACTTTAACAAACTAGATCACATCCTGTGTATATTATTAAGATAGTGAGAGGATTAGAGACCATGGTATATTGTGATCATTTTAAAGAAATGGGGAGGCTTAGTCCAATTAAGAGAAATCTCAGGGGATATATGATTGTTGGCATAAAGTACTTGAAGGCTATCATGTGAAAGAGACATCAGATTTAGGATTATTGGATCAGACGTTTAAAAATGGAAGGAGCTTTACAGGTCATGCCTCCTAGGCAAAGAGAGGTTAAATTGTCCAATGTCACATGGATAGTAAATGGAAGAACCAAGAATTTGAACCCTGGTTCCCTGATTCTTAATGCAGCATAGTTTCCATTACACCACAGAGCCTCACAGCAGAGATGCTTTACTTATATTCATGGATCTCCTTCTGAAGTCAACAACATTGGCTCAATCATTCTCATATTGAAATAAGTTAATTTCCATTTTAGCTTTGGAATGACAATCAATAGGCTGTGATTTCCTCCACATAAATTAAGCCATTAGATTTATTGGCAATGCCAAAACCAAATATCAAATCTTTAATGAAAATGAAGATTAATATTCAGCCAAGCAACCTCAAATCATCAAATGTCTAAAATGTTTGCTTTGCTTGCATTGACCATTGCTTTAGTTTTGCCCTAAGGGCCCCAGTTTGCTTTGGAATTATATTATTGTTTGGGTGGCAGTGTGAGAGTCACAGTTAGGTATGAGAGAGAAAATAAAGCACTGAAAGTGCTTTTCCACCTCTCTAACACCACCTCTACCACTGAGGAGCCCTGCAACCTTCTGCAATTTGTTTCTTTTCCCTGGACCTCAGTTTCTTAATCTACAAAATGGGGATAATCATACTTACTATTTCACAGAAGTTTTTTTGGGAGGGAGGCATTTTATAAAGCTTAATCAATATAGCCAGGTGAATTATAATTATCTACAAAATAAAGTTGTTTAATTCAGTTTAGTAAGCACTTATTAAGCACATACTGTGTGCCGGACACTATGGTAACTTGGGACATAAAGACAAAAATGACATAGATCTTGTATTCAAAGAGCTCATATTCAGATGGGAGAAATAACGAGTACATAAATAAGTAAATGGAAAAATAAACATGAAGAGAAATAGTGGAAGGTAGAAAGAAGTGGGAAGAAAAGGGCCAACATTTGGGAAAATCAAATTGCCTGGTTACAAGTTTAATGATCTAGTTTTTTAAGCTATAACATTCAGGCTTTTAGAAACGTAATAGAAAGTTGCAGAGGTGCCCCTCATATTTGTGGCTTGCAGCAGAATGGGACCAGAGGAAAGATGGAAGGAAGGAAGGAAGGGAAAAAGGGAGAGAGGGAAATAGGGAGGCAAAAATGGAGCGAGACAGGGAGGGAAGGGGTGGGAGGAAGGAAAGCAGAGAAGAAAGATGAAAGGGAAGGGAGAGGGGAGAGAAGTAGGAGGAAAGGAAGTGGGGAGGAAAAGGGGAAATGAAAAAAGTATTTTTAATAGTATTTTATTTTTTCTAATTGAATGTAAAGACAATTTTTAACATTTATTTTTATAAGATTTTGAGTTCCAAATTTTCTTCCTTCCTCCCTCTCTGCCCTCCCCGGAAGACATTAAGCAATTTGATATAGGTTATATGCATGCAATCATGTAAAACATACTTCCATATTAGTCATGATGTGAAAGAAAAAATGGTTTGCAAAAAAAAAAAATCCAGTTTGTAAAAGGAAAAAAACATTCATGAAAAAAAAGTGAAAATAATTGCTTCAATCCGCATTCAGACTCCACCAGTTCTTTCTCTGGATGTAGACAGCATTTTTTCATCATGAGTCTTTTGGAATTGTCTTGGATGACTGTATTGCTGAGAAGAGACAAGTCAGTCATAGTTGATCATTGCACAATGTTGCTGTCACTGTGACCAATATTCTCCTGGTTCTGCTCACTCACCTTGCATCAGTTCATGTCTTCGCACCTTATTCTGAAATCTGCTGCCTATCATCTCTTACAGCACAACAGCATTCCATTACATTTATATATTACAACTTGTTCTACCATTCCCCAACTGATGGGTATCCCCTCAATTTCCAATTCTTTGCCATCACAAAAGAAGCTGCTATGAGTATTTTTGAACATATGGAGCCCTTTCCCTTTTTTATGATCTCTTTGGGATACAGACCTAGCAGTGGTATTGCTAAATCAAAGGCTATGCACAGTTTGATTGCCCCTTGTGCCTGAAACAAATATTTATTAAGTGCTTATTGTATGTCAGGCTGTGTTCTAAGTGCTTTACCAATATTACTTCGTTTTATCCTCACAACAACCGTAGGAGGTGGATGCTATTATTATCTTCATTTTATAGTTATGGAAACTAAGCCAGACATAGGTTAAGTGACTTGCCCAAGATCACACTGCTAATAAGTATCTGAAGTAAAAACAACAGCTTTTAGCTACATCCTATAACTGGGTAATCCTCGTAAAAAGATTGTACTAAATCATCTCTATGGTCCCATTAAAACCTGTTGTATTTCTTTTTCTTCATATTCCATGATTCCTATAAAGTAATAACCAAGTTAAGAGATATGGCTTTACATAGAGACAGCATTAAATTCTAAGTTGATTTATGTTTGGGTTCTGTTTTAGAATTTTTAGAGATTGGCCATTCATGGAATAAATGTAAGGCATAACTGAGGGCTAGTCCATGAATGGAATGTATATTCACTCAATCACAGCATAGCTAAAGGACAGAGCCCTTAGGATATCTGAAATCTTCCTATGGAGAATTTTTAGGAAGTGCATGAATGTGAGCAAACATCACATAGGACTGGCAGACCTAGATGGACTGAGATCTGTGTCAGGGAAGGCAGAGCCTAACAGGAGTGGCTGCGACCTCAAAGCCACATGTGACTCTCTAGGTCCTCAAGTGTGGCCTTTTGACTGAATCCAAACTTCACAGAACATATCCTCATAATAAAAAGATTTGTTCTGCAAAACTTGGACTCAGTCAAAAGGCCACATCCAAGGACCTAGAAGGCCACATGTGGCCTTGAGGCCACAGGCTCCCCAACCCTCAAAGACAACTTCAAAAGACTCATGATGGAAAATGATATCTACATTCAGAGAAAGAACTATGAAGTATGAATGCAGATTGAAGGACACAATTTTCACTTTTTTGTTATTTTTTCTTTCTCGTGGTTTTAAGGGGATTTGTTTTGTGTAGTTTGGATTCAGACAAAGGGCCACACTTGAGGACCTGGAGGGTTACATGTGGCCTTCAGGCTGCAGGTCCACCTCCCCTGTTTCAATTAGATCATAGATTCTGGAAGTATCATAATGTTGTATGTGACTCTTCCTTTTTTATACTGCATGGAAAGGGTTACTTTAAGCTGTATATGTATATATATGCTAAATCTACAGTTCTATGTACCACCCTTTTTTTCTGTTCTAGTACAAGGGCAGCTAAATGGAGCAAATGGATAGGGCATCAGGCCCGGAGTCAGGAAGACCTAAGTTGAAATCAGAGTTCAGATATTTATTAGCTAGGTGATACTGGGCCAGTCACTTAATCCTGTTTGCCTCAGTTTCCTCATATGTAAAATGAGCTGGAGAAGGAAATGGCAAACCACTCCAGGATCTTTGCCAAGAAAATCTCAAATGGGATCATGAAGATGATCAACAACAATATACACATGGAAATGCACATTTTATTTGATGTTTGATAAGTTCAGAATTTTTTTTTAAAGTTAAAAAAAAGAAATGTAAATAGACCACAGTAAATGTCAGGGTAGTGACAACATACTTAAATATAAATCTCTTTATTGGCAGGTACCTCAGGTTCATAGACTCATCGCCAAGTATTTATTGGGCATCCATGATGTACCAGGCACTGTGCCAGGTCTCGGGAATACAAATACAAAGAATAAAATAATACATGCTCAAAAGAAGAGAAGGGGGAAACAAGCAATTAGAGAAATCAGGAAATGATTCATTTAGAATGTAGTCCTGGATCTGAGTCTTAAAGGAAAAGAGGGATTTTGTGAGTTAGAGGTAAGGAGGGAGGGCATTCCAGGCTTAGAGTTGGTCCATGCAAAGACATATAGATACGAGTGCCTCCTAAATGAGGAACAGTTTGACAGGTTCAGAGTGAAAGAAGACTACTGTGCAATGAGTCTAGGAAAATTGGTCAGAGCAAGATTGTGAAGTTTAACTAAAAAGTTAAATTAAGGAATTTATATTTGATCCTAGAGACAATTAAAAAAAACCCAAATATGGGTGATTGGTGGAATTTCATGTGAGATACACACTTAACAAATCACTTTGGTAGCTGTGTGGATAGACTGTTGTGAGGAAAGACTTGAGGTAGGGAGACCAATTAGGAGGTTGTTGAAATAATTTAAGTGTTTTGAGTATTGAGTAAGGGAGTAACACAATATGACCTGTCCTTAATAAAAGTAACTTTGCTACCTGAATGAAGGATGTACTAGAGTGAGGAGATTTGTGCCAGGCAGATTTCCAGGTAGGCTATAACAACAGTCTAGGAATGAGTAGAGGAGAACCTGCATCAGTGGGGCAGAAATATCAGAAGGGAGAAATGAGCATATTCAAGACCTGGTACAAAGATAAAATCAGCAAGCCTTAGGAACAGATTGAATATGGAGGGGTGAGATTGTGTAAGGAGAGAGAAAAGAAAGTGGAGGCAGTCAGCACAGATAGTTTATTCTAGGAGTCGACTGAAAAAGGAAAGAGATATAGAATGATAGCTTGATGGGATGGTAGAGTCTAGTGAAGTCTTGTTAAAGAAGGAAGACATGGGCATTTTTTGAAAGTAATAAGGGAAGAAATTCTTTGAGAATCCAAAGGTTCTTAAGGGAGAGTGACAGAGGATGCTCAAGAAGATGAAAGGGGTAGGGATCAAGGGGACAGGTATATGGCCCGGCCCATAGCAGGCATTTAGTAAATGCTCATTCCCTTCTCCTTCTACCCACCCACCCCCCTTTCTCATTGTCAGATACTGTGGGAAAGGAGAGTGGGGGGAGGGGAGCAGGAATGGCATGACTATATGGTTTTGTTCTTATTTTTCTCTTAGACTACAGGGAAAGTCAGTATGAATCTGGAGGTTTTCTTTTTCTCTTTTTCTTTCTCTGCTCTGATATTGCCTATAGGGGACACCAGCAAGAGTCTAGAGCCCTGGCCTTAGAGTTGGCCTTGATCTTGGTCATCACTCTTGGGGCACTGAAAAAGAAAGAATCTAGTAGCTGGCCTCCTCCCTTAGCTCTTGGCTTGCTTCTCTGTGAGGGGTACAGAAACCCAAAAGTACTATTGTTCCTACTCCACTTCTGTCTTCTCCATAGTGAGAGAACAGTTGCCTAAGGGGGAGTGAGTGAGTGAATGAATGCCAGAATTCATCTGCTCTTACTCCTTTATCTTAGCTTGCTTCTGGGCAAGGGATCAGGAAGCTAATTGTCTTCTCTGGCCTTGAACTTATCCCCTTATTTCCTAGATGCTATGGGAAGCAGAACCTGGTAAGCTGGGACCCTCCTTGCTTGCTCGTAGGAAATGCACCAGGAACCTTAAGCTACTGCTGGTCTTTCTCCTTCCCAGCTCTGATTCGGGAAAGGGATTAAGAGCTACATTAGAGACTACTGAAGTATACAGAAGGCTCATCATTTCTACTTGGCTGACTGCTATGGTGGCTATGAATAGCAACAGCCTCCTACAAAGCAGAGCCTTCGAAGGTTTCTTAGAAACCACTGACATCTGTAAACATTTACATTTGGAAAAACAGGGTTCAAAGAAACATGCTTCAGACTTCCTATTCAGTATTCTTACCAATTCAGTACTGCAGTCAACTACCTATAATCCCTCAAGGGGATAAGTTATTTAGAAGGTGGGGGGAAAATTATTTGCTTTATCTTCTCAACTGAGTAAAGGATACTGAAGTTGGGAGACTCCAACAACCTGTTAACCTAAGTTTGTGCTGGACCAAGAAAGCTTTTGCCTAGCAAAACCTCTTAAAGACCTTCTGAGAAAGTAAGAATAATAGCTAATATTTACATAGCACTACTATGTGCCATACAGTGCCCTAAGTTGTAGAAACATTTTTATCCACATTTGATAAATAAAAAAGTGAAGTCCAGGAAGAATAAGTTACTCAACCATGAGAAAGGAAGGAAGAAGAAGCATTTATTAAGTACCAGCTATGTGCCAAGCCCTTTTTAAAGTACTTTACAAATATTAACTCATTAACTCATTTGATCTCCCCCAAAACCCTGGGAACTGGGGACTATAATTATCCCTATTTCAGTTGAGGAAACTGAGGTAGACAGAGTTTAAATGACTTCTCCAGAGTCAATAAGTGTCTTGAGAGGCATTTGAACTCAGGTCTTCCAGACTCTTGGTCCAGTACTCTATCCATTGTGCCATCTCACTGCCATAGTCACACAGTTACTAGGTAGCAAAAGTAAGAGTCAAAATCAGGTCTCCATATCTCCTCTAAGTTTTTACTGATATGTTTGGGGAGTTTGGTTAAAAGCATTTACCTGTATCTAACAGAGAAAAAAAAATCTATGGCCAACTTGGAGAGTATCAAAGGACCTCTCAAAGATCTAAAATGAGGGAGCTTGGTGTGGTTGGTTGTACTTTGTTCTTGAAGAGGACAAAAATGACATTGCTATGTTGGGGTCAAGGCACAGTGATTCCAAAGGTAGCTAATCAGACCAAAAAGAGCTCAGAAGACTCTACCATAAGTTAGGCACAAGTGGTCCACAAAAATATTTGGAGTAGAGTTGTCTCTAAATTTGTAAATCTCATGTTTCTTTTGAGCTATTGTGATTCTACTTTGCTCATAGCAAACAATGCTTTCTTTGATATGGGAATGTGTAATGGTAATGGGGATTTGAAGATCTTCCCTGTCCCTTGTACTGACAAGCAAACAGGTACTTAGTTTCAAGTTCATGATTGTATCAAGTATTAAGGTCAAGAACTTGTAAATCCCACAGTGGGAGGAAGTTGCTGATGTAACAAGAAAGGACAGAATAGGGAGGAGCTAATATCATACATAAAGAAAAGCCTAAGCTAGAGAGTCAGAATTGTTGAGAGAGACAGAACTGCTAGGATCCTGGGAGCTTCTGAGAGCTACTGAGAGTTGGGAGCTGCTGAGAGCTGGAGCTTCTGGGAGCCAGCGAGAACTTCTGAGAGCCAGCCAGAACTGCTGGGAATGAGAACTGCTGGGAGCCAAAACTGCTGGGAGTGAGCAGCATGGAGGCTGAGCTGCTACTGCTGGAGAGTGAGAGAAGTGAGAACTGAACTGAACTGAGAACTGAGAAGAACTGAGAATAGAGAAGAACTGAGAATTGAGAAGAACTGAGAAATGAGAAGAGAGAAGAACTGGGAGGAAGCATGGCTGTGGTGCTGGTACTTTGTCTGTCTGTTTTGATGTTACTTTGTCAGATTCATCTGTTGATAGAGGACGTTGCTGTTGTTACAGAGGCCCTGAGACATGACTGCTAGTTCAGAAGCCCTGAAAGAGAATTTTCTTGTTGTATGTTTACAGAAATCCTAGAGGAGGGTCTTGCTGATGTTTTCAGAGGTCCTAGGACTATACTGGTGATTCATGTTGATTTCTCAGACCTTGTTGTTAGGTCTATGTTGATTTCACAGGCATAAAGTGAATTGATGAGGATGCCAGCAATATGAATGAATGTTACTGTGGCTTTGTTAAGCATTGTCTTCCCAGGAAGAGAAACTGTAAAGGACTTGAGGTAGACTAGACACTGTGAGCTTCAATATGGAACAGGAACTGCACAAGGAGTTGGACAAGGAACTGAGAGCTATCTGCCTTTGAACTCAGGTGACAGCTGGGTAGATTTGGGCAGGAGCTGGGACAATGGAAGAGGAACCATGGAAACTGAGAGCCTGCCTTGAGTCAAGATGAAAAGACCTCTCCTTGGGTATTTAATGCAAACTGAGAAGATCATGATTTACTGTGGCCTAAGGGTGAAGAATTCTGTACTCTGTATCCTGTGCCTCCTTAAGGATGATTCAATTAAGGACTTACTAAATGATTGAGTTACTAAATGACTGTACTTTGTTTAAAACTATGTGGCCACTTTGGTGAAAATATTTTGTGGCCATTTTAGTGATAAGTTGTTCTGTCATAACATTGTGAATGCTGTACTTTGATTTCTGTGAATGTTTTGCCTTAATTTACTGCTGAATAAATAAAGTTCACTATACTGTGTAATTAGAACCTTGAAGCTGTTCAGAGCAGCAGCCCTCTGGAAAGCTGCTTATGCTTGGCTTTACAGCATGCTGGGTGGTCCTGTGCCAGTGTCTCCCATGGTTCACAATCAATTTCAGAGCTCTTCAGAGAGATTTTGAGAGTGTCCTTGTATCATTTCTTCTGACTTCCATATGAGTCCTTACCTTGTGTGTGTTCTCCATAAAATAATCATTTAGGAAAATGTACATTGGCTTTCAAAGTTGGCCAACCCATCAGAGTTGTGCTCTCTGAGATAGAGTTTGAATTCTTGGCAGTTGAGCCCAAAAAAAGGACCTCAATATGCAGTACCTTATCTTGCCAAATGATCTTTAGAATCTTCCTAAGTCAATTCAAATGAAAGTGCTTTAAGTTTCCTGGTATGGCACTGGCATTCTTACTGTCCAGATTTCACAGGCATACAACAATAAGGTCAGCACAATGGCTCTAAAGACCTTCAGTTTGGCAGGCAGCCTAATACCTCATCTCTCCCACACTTTCCTTCAGAGCCTCCCAAACACTGAGCTAGCTTTGGCATTAGCATCAACCTCTTCATCTACGTGGATGTCTCTGGAAAGTGTACTGTCCAAGTTAGGTAAAATTATTCACAGCATTCAAAATTTCTCCATTTGCTGTAATCAATGGTACTATATATGGATGCTATAGTGCTAACTGATGGAGAATTTCTATTTTCTTATTGTAATTGTCAGGCCAAAATTAGCACAGGTATATTCTGTTGGATCTCAGCCAAAAGGAGGTGAAAAGACCAAAGGAGTAAATTTATTTGTTCACCTTGTGGAAATTGCTTGAGCAGATTTTCACAGGGAATCTACTGTAATTTGTACCTGAACAAGAATTGTCTCTGTGCCATTCCCCTTCAACAGGGACTCACCCTCTACTGAAAACCTCCAAAGAAGGTAATTCTACTGCCTCCCTACTGCTGTGAAACTGGACAAAATCTACTCTCAACTTGAGTGTTTGGATTTGTAAAATCTGATGACCATGCAGCTTAGAAAAGTGCTTGAAGATCAGTACAGTGTTCCCATACTTCAAAGACTGTCATAAAATACAGATTGATTTATTTCCCCCACTATAGGCATTGCCTATTCAGCTCTGTTGGAATTTTTCTAAAGGCTTTGGTATAATAACTCATAATATAGGGGTATTTTGAAAGGTGGAAGCTCACCAAGAAAATGAACAGTTTTCAAATTTAACAAATGACTGAATATGAATGAGTTATATTTCCAAAGATGGAAAATATAAAATTTTTAATGCTCAACTAAAAAAAAAGCCCATTATTCTTACTTTTGGAGAGGCACTGTTAGTCCTAGGAAGCCAATAACTTATAGACAAAATATATAGGATTCTACAATTAGACACAAAATCTAATGTCTTGCTGCCTTCTTTTTAAGAAAAATCTAGCATGAAGCCTATAGAAATTATTAATTTCTTCTTTTTAGACTAGCAGGTAAATGCAAAAAAAGAAAAGAAAGAAAATATTGTAAGCCCCTCTCTCTCGCAAAATTGAAAATAGGGGAGATGGTATTATAATATCTACAACTTTAACTTAAATTAATGTCACTTATATTTTATAGTCTTAGTCAAAAATGAAAAAGCTATAACTAGGGTAAGGCAAGTAGAATTTTTGCTCAGGGTGTCAAAATTTATAGCATCCATCTATCACTTGAAACAACTGCCTTAAGCACTTAGGTCCTAGGTAAACTACAAAGCTACCAGAGAGCCTGCTTTCTCCTTCCAGTGGATATAACTCAGTCCTTGCCTGCTTCCAATTATTCTCACCTTCATAGTGATTTCCCATTTAGTTATTGCATCATAGGGTCCAAGCATTCCTTTCTCTCCAAAATAGTATGACATTCCAAGTTTTCTGGGGTCCTTTCATGCTACTTGCCCCAGGTGGCAAAATTGCTTTTTATGACTCTGACAAAATATTAGTTTCATGACCCAGGGTAAGTCATTTAACCTCTGTTTCTTTCAGTTTCCTTATCTATAAAACAGGAGTAACAGTAGCACCTACCTCCCAGACCGGCTATGAGAAGAAAATGAAATAATATTTCTGAAGTGCTTTGAAAACCTTGAAACACCCTTAAATGCCAGAGATGGTGATGATGATGATGATGATGATGATGATGATGATGATGACATTAGGGCAGAAGAAACATTATTCTGTCACAAATATGTCCACTGTTGGGGACTCTTCTCTAGTGACAGAAAATTGAGCTGTTAAGCCCAGTCTGTAAGATGTGTCATTACCACTGAGAACTACCTTAAATAGCACTAAATTCCAGTCTTCTAGGTATAGGGCCTACCAATTGGTCACATCACAGATACTCAGAGAACCAAAGAAAACAGTTACCACAATAAAAAAAAAAGCATTTGGCTTCTGTGTGAAAGTTCTGAGAATATAGATACAAACATGAGATAGTCCTTTCCTCCAAGGGACTTATGGCCTATTGAAGAGTGTCACATAATCATAGACAAATAATAGCAAATAGCTTACAGTTAGCACTTTAAGCTTTGCAAAGTTGCTTGTATATATCATCTTGTTCAATCTTATAATAACCTAATAAGATAAGTGTTACTATTTTCTCCTTTTTGCAAATAAGGAAAATGAGGTGGAAAGAGATTAAGTGACTTGCCCAGGATCCTATCACTAGTTAGTTTCTAAGGCAGCAACTTCAAATACAAAGTAATTTGAGAAAGGGAATAATTTGATCAAGTTTAGGGTTTGTAATGGTAATGGGAATTTGAAAATCTTCCCTGCCCTTTAATAGGCCTATGAGGAATTTGAAGACCTTCCTGCTTTGAAAGCAAACTCTGCCCCTAATAGGCTGAATGTTGTCACATGGAGCCTGTGGTGGGAGGAGTTTGCTTAAAGGTAGAGCAGAGTCCACAGGAAGCTGGGAGTCAGAGCTAGACTAGAAGGCTGGAAAAGAGGATGCTCAGGCAAGGAGTCAGATAGGCTCCTGAGTAAATATTGATCTAATATTGGTTGGTGGGAAGGCTAAAGGATTCTGTGGTTCTATGTGTTGTTATGGCTTATTAACTTCTTTACGACTATAATAGAATCAGTTTACTGGTTTTAGGATTTTGTTTTCTGATGTCTAAATAAATGCTTCGCTTCTGTCCTCTATATGGAGAGTTTGTTATATTTCCCGATTGAGCACCGTGCAGGAATACTTATAGTCATGGTCTTTATTGTGCATAGGCACTACAGGGTTCAGGAAAGATTCATGAAAATAGTGACAACTCAAGTAAGCCTTGAAGGGAGATAAAGAATTCCAAAAAGAATTGATGAGGTTATAGTGAATTTCAGGAACTGGGATAGCCTAGGAGAGGTCAAGGACATAAGAGATGAAAAAAGTCCAATTTGGTTGGAATTTAGAGTACATGCATAAGAATAACATGTGTTCCTATTAGATTGAAAGTTCCATAAGAACTATACCTATGTCTTACTTTTATCATGTATCTCTTAGAAATAGAAAAGTATACAGTCAATAAATTTTTCTGAGTGGAACTGAGTTGAAAATGATATACATTTGGGGGCAGAGCCAAGATGGCGGCGTAGCAGCAGCAACATATCACAGCTCTCACATAGCCACCCCAAAATACCCATAAAATAGGACTCTAAACCAATCCTAGAACTCCAAAACGCACACAAAGATACTTCCCACTAAAGTCAGCTCGGCTACGAGGAACCATATCAGCACTGCAAACCGAAACCAGCCTGGCCTGAAGCCGTGGCTGTGTCCCGGGGGCGGCTGGACGGGAGGAGCCGAGGAGGTTCAGGTGAGCAGATTAGCGGCAGCTGTGAATGGGAATTGTGAAAGGGGGAGATAAGCAATGCGGCCAGAAGGCCTCCAGAGTGGAAAAGTGAAAGGCAGAGGTTTTGCACCCACCTTGGCGTTGCAGCTTCCCACCCTGGCCTGCAGGCAGCAGGGGGACTGAGTGATTGAAGTCAGGCCAGAGCTCTCGCGTTGAGCAGCTTGGACAGATTGCCGTCTTGGGACTCGGTCTTGGAGTCCTTGCTATCCAGTCAGCCGGAAGCATATAGGAAGAGTTCCCAGCCTCTCCCTAAGAGCTATGGCAGCCGGGAGGACCCCAGCGATTTGGGACAGAGCTTTCCCTTCTGGAAGTAGAGCCCCACAGAGATTTAAAAAAAAAAATAATCACGGTCTGAAGAACCATGAGTAAGAATAAGCATAAGAAGCAAAGTAAGAACAGCTCCCAAACCCTTGATACCTTCTTTGGGGTAAAGAAAGATCATGGGAGAGAGAGGGAGGAGGAGAGC
>CM053581.1:57218326-57283742 GCA_028627135.1 Pseudochirops cupreus
TTGAAAACAGATCCAGGAGAGACAATTTAAAAATTATTGGACTACCAGAAAGCCATGATTGAAAAAAGAACTTGGAAAGCATCCTTCAAGAAATTCTCAAAGAAAATTGCCCTGATATTTTAGAACCAGAGGGCAAAATAGAACTTGAAAGAATTCACCAATCACGTCTTGAAAAAGATCCCCAAAATAAAACTCCTAGGAATGTTATAGCCAGGTTCCAGAGTCCCCAGATCAAGGAGAATATTACAGGCTGCCAAGAGGAAGCAATTTGAATACTGTGAAAACACAATTAGGATAACCCAGGATCTGGCAGCTTCTACATTGAGGGATTGAAGGGCCTGGAATACGATATTCTGGAGATCAAGGGAGCTAGGATTAAAACCAAGAATCACCTACTCAGCAAAACTGAGTATAATATTCCAGGGAAAAATATGGTCATTCAATGAGGTGGAGGACTTCCAAATATTTTTGCTGAAAAAACCAGAACTGAAGAGAAAGTTTGACACTCAAATACAAGAAGCAAGAGAAGGTAAACATGGAAAAGTAATCATAAGGAACTTATCAAAGTTGAACTATTTACATGCCAACATGGAAAAACGATAATTGTAACTGATGAAACTTTTCTCAGTATGAGGATAGGTGAAGGGAATACAAATGTATATATACTTATACATACACATATGTCTATGTAGGAGGGTTTATATATGTATATGAACACATATTTGAGTATTTGTATATATGTATACATAGAGGGCACAGGATCAATTGAATAGGAAAGGACAATACTTTAAAAGGTGAAATTCTGAGGTGGGAGAGGATTAGAATGAGAGGAGACAGGGAGAGACAGAATGGAGTTAATCATCTCATATAGAAGACACAAGGGATAATTGTTACAACAGAGGGGAAGAACAGGAAGGCAAAAGGGAAAGGGTCAACCTTACTTTCATTGAATTTGGCTTAGGGAAGGAATGACATAAACTCTAAACTGGGTATCTTGCCACACAGGAGAGTAAGGGAGATGGGGATGAGATGGGGCGATGATGCAGGGGAGGGCAGGATGGGGGGAGGGTTGCTGGAAGTACACACTTCTGTAAAGGGACAGGGACAGGCTAGAGAACAGAACAAGGTGGGGGGGGCAGGATAGGAAGGAGGGACATATAATTAGTCTCTCACAATATGTCCACTGTGGAGATGTTCTGCGTAATTACACATGTAGAGCCTGTATTGAATTGCTTGTGCTTCCAGTAGGTGTGGATGATGAGGGAGGAAGGGAAAGAATCTAGAATTTAAAGTTCTATAATCAAATGTTAAAAATATATATGTATATATATATATTATTATTATTATTATTAAATACATGCAACTGGGAATTAAGATATATAGGCACTGGGGCAGGGAGACCCATCCTGCCCTACTGGAAAGTCAGAGGAGTGATGGGGGGAGGACATAGGAGAGAGCAGATTGGGGGAGGGGCCGAACAGTAGGATTGCTATTTTGGGGTGGTGGGTAGGGGAAAGATGGGGAGAAAATTTGTAACTCAAAATCTCGTAAAAATAAGTGATGTAAACAAGAAAATTAATTAATTAATTTAAAAAATGATGACTGAGCTGTTAACTCTCTGGTAAAAAGAAGTCACCCACATTAGCTAGACTTGTCTGTGAAAGACAAAAGGACAAATAGGGTTCTTTTGTCACTTGGATCATCTAGGACAGTGGTTCTCAACCTCTGGGTCACGGCCCCTTTGGGGGGCAAACAACCCTTTCACAGGGGTCACAGGAGTTGCCTAAGACCATCAGAAAACACATATTTCTGATGGTCTTAGGAATGGAGACACCACTCCTCTATCCATCTCCAGGCAGGTTCGCCCACATGCAGATACACATACAAATATTAAAGGGTCCCGGCATTAGGAAGGTTGAGAACCACTGATCTAGGAAGTCTTTTTATCTCGCCAAGACATAGCAATTTAGTATATTAAAATACTCTGTTTCTTTTAAAAACCTCCTCAAGTTTCCTTCTTTGGAGTGAGAAATCAGAGAGAAAGGTAGTGGCAATTCAAAGATCTCTGGTGAAATTGTTGAAATCTTTCCCCTAGCCAATGACCCTGAAGTTAAAGAAAAAGAGTATGACTAATTTGTTCAAATATTTTTTATAAATTTCTCAAGACAGGGTAAGAAATGAAGTATGAATCCAGGGTTTTCCATTAAGGAATTTCCAACAGCAATTTCTATCAGTTGGGCCTGGGCTGGCATGTTGGGTCATATCACTTTCCCCATTACTCTACTCCATACATGTTCACAAATTCCACCCAGTAAGGTAGGCAGTGATGAATAGAGAGTATATCAGACCTGGTCAGGGGAGGAGAGGAGTAGTTAGAAAAGACGGGTGATACCTCCATTCCAAAGGTGGCGGGCCACAGGAGGAGTAAGAGTTCTGCAGGTGAACTTGTCTCCTCTCACAAATAGCCCTTTATAAGCACATAGTCATACTGTTATATAAGGATGGCTATAGGTAGATATAGACAGAGGTATAGAAAACTATAGATAAGGTTGTATCTAATGGGATAATTATTTTAGAAAGGAAAAGTTATATAAGTTAGAAGCAGGTGGGAAGTGGGCCATAATTTTCTGTTCTTAAAAAAAATAATAATCTCCAATTCTATACCAAGTTTGCTCACTTGCAGGGTGGAGTTTTATTGCTGATATTTGAAAGGAAGTGAGTAAAAACATACCCATTGTTGTCAAACAGGCCTTTATTATGCTATATATCAGCTGTGGTGACGAGAAATTTAAATTGGTACCTGGTGTCACATGTTGTTGTACTACTCTTAAAGAATAACTTACTACCATGGAAGGCAGTCTTCTAACCATTTTTTATATTTGATTATGGCTGCTAACAATCAGAAAGTAATTTTCTTGCCAATAATAATAAAACTTGAAGCTGCCTAATTTAACAGTGTTCAGAATTGTTTAGATACATCACGTATTGTTTATAGTCCTGAACCTAATGTAATGACAATATATCTTTCAATAAAAAATGAACATTAAAAAAAAAATCTGAAGTTCCAACTTCCACATGAAGCCTTTCCTGATTCCCCTCAGCTATTTTACTAGTCCTCTTCCCTTGTTCTTTAAAAAAAAAATCCCTATTACTTTTTTGTAGAGGACGACAGCATAGAGATAGAGAGCTGGTCTCAGACCAAGGAAGACCTAGAAGCAAGTCCTACATGTGACGCGCTTGCTGTGTAGACCTTGGGCAAATGACTATCTCTCTCAGAACTCTAGGCAGCTCTCTGATAATCTAAGTAACAGACAAGGTAACTGCCCTACATTATTAGGGAGAGTGTTGTCATCTGGGAGTTGATAATGCCAATGTGATGACAGGCCCAATTTCTAGCCTATCCCTATTTTATTTCATTTTATTCTGTATTACTTGTATTTCTGATTGAACACACTTTCTCCATGAATAGAATGAAAAGGCAACGGCTGATTCATTTTGATCTTCCTGTCTCCATCATCTAGCTCATAACAAATACTTGTTGGTTATTAGAGAATTGTTAACAAAGCTTACATTCAGTCAGGTAGACTTTGAAAATGGTAAGTTTTCCTCTTTGCCCTGATGAGACATCAAAGCAGTTTCTCCTAGAATTCTGTCATGTTGTATGTGTGTCAGAGAGATAGAGACAGAGACAGACAGAGATAAGAAAGTTAGAGAGAGATAAGAGAGAGACACAAAGAAGGGAAAGAGAGAGAGAGAGAAATAGAGAAAGAGAGAGAGACTGAGACTGAGACAGACTATGGGTACATGTGTATGTGAGAGAGGAAGACACACATAGACATACAGACAGAGAGAGGCAGAGAGAACAGAGAGTAGAGAGACTGTATGTATATGTGTGTGAGAGAGAGAAAGAGAAGAGAAAGAAGAGGGAAAGACTATGCAGAAGCATGTGTGTGTGAGAAAGAGGAGGAAAGTGAGAAGGAGAGAGAGAAAAAGAGAGAAGGAGAAAGAGAGAGAAAGAGAGAAAGAGAGAGAGAGAGAGAGAGAGAGAGAGAGAGAGAGAGAGAGAGAGAGAGACTGAGTGAGTGTGTGTGTATGTATTTGGGTGAGAAGTTAGGGGCAGCAAGCCTGGAGATTGGCCAGAAAAAAGCAAATAAATATCAACATATAAAATAGAGAAAGGCAGGGGGAGACAATTTTACGAATAATTATTGTATAAAGACAGCTCAAACAAATGATTCTCATTTTGTTTTAAATGTAGGCCTTTTCTTTCTTTTTTTTAAGCGCACAAAGGCTTATATTAGCCTCCCAATTAATATCATGATTAACTCTTTAATCCAATGGCTTTATAATTACTAGTCAGTTAGGTTCACCTTGCAGTTTCTGGCAAAGCCAAAGCTATGTAGTATAATGGCTTTATCTGCTAACCATGTATAGCCTTTCTCCCAAGATATCTACCTATTAGTTATACGTAGAAGAAAGACGAATGATATTTCAGTCCCCCTAAATAATACTGGTTCCTAGGTGTTTCCTTTTTCCAGTTCCTAACCAACCCACTGAGGTGAACGAAAAAAGAAAAACAACTCCAAGATATGGCACTAGATAAACAGATACTGTTAAAAAGCAGGAGAGATCTTAGAGATCATTGGGTCAAATCACTCTGATTTTATGAGGACAAAGCAGTAGATAAGAGAAATGTCCAGGGTTAAAACAGGTTCCCAATTTTATATCCACTGCGTTGCTATATCATATTACAAGCCCTCTGCTGAACTGGGATTAAGAGCTCAGAGTTTCTGTCTGTGAAGGAAGCATTTCCTCTCTCTGTCCATAGTGTAGGCCTGGTAACCATTATCAACAACCAAAATGGATTCTGGGTTATATAATGACCTTGGAAATGGGTCAAGAAAATCTTGACAGGGCAACAGCTATAAGAAAGGAATTAATGGTCCATGCCAATCACTGTAAAAAGGTCTACGCCAGATTATGAATTTAGCTTCATATATGTCTCATGTTTCTATTCTCAACAATTCTTTTCTAGTCACTGAATATGACTAAATTTGAGTGTTAAGAAAGTAGTACTGGAATAGAACTTCAATATTCCCCTTAACTTTGCAGTCCTATTTTCCTCTAGGCTGCTTAGGTAAATCCTAGGCTATTATATGCAGTTCTAGGTACTATTCTTTTCAGAAGGATATAGATCAGCTAGAATCTATGCATTTCTGGGGTCAGGGCAGGGGAAGGGAGGTGGCAGAATCAAGCAGGATGATTAGAGCTTGAGAAAGAAGTTCTAGAAGCCTGGTCAAATAAGGAACAATTAAAGAAAGTGGGCATACTTCATCTGGGTTGAAGGCTGAGGGAAAATATAATCACTTCAAATGCTGAAAAGGCTATACTGGAGAAGAGGGCTAATAAACATGTTTTATTTGTTATAAAGGGCAAACACTGGACTAATATTTGGAAGTTTTAGTTCTTCATAGAAAGCTTTCTAACTATTAGAGATGAAATGGACTGTCTTATAAAACAGTGAATGCCCCACCATGAATATTATTCAAAGCAAGGGCTAAATCTCTCAGACACTGAAGAAGGGAAGTCCTACTTTGGGTGGGGACTTAGAGTAGATGATTTCTCAATTCCCTCCTATCTCCAAGATTCAATTATGTTATAATGATATGTACACAAACAATACATAAGGTCACATATTTAGGGCTGGAAGGCATTAGAGAGGTCATAGTCCAACCCTCTCCTTTTCAAAGAAGGACACTGAGATAAGGTTATTTGTCCAAGAGCATGTAGGTTGTAAGAGAAAGCTGGGATTTGAAGTCAAGTTCTTGGACTCCAGATCCAAAGTTCTTTCCACAGTACCATGCTGTTTTGCATGCTTTGTGATGTAGTAGAAAGAAAACTGGATTTGAATTTAGGAGGCTTGACTTTTCTTTCTGGTTCCATTCCTGAGTAGCTGTGTGATTGAGGTGGGGTCATTCACCTTCTTTAGGACTCAGTTTCCTATTTTGTAAAACAGAGCCAATAGCATCTGTTTCACCTAGCTCGTTTTGCTATTATGACAATGAAATATGTTAATAAGAGTGAAAGGGCTTTTAAAACATAACACACTGTCCAAATTCAAAGTAGACAGTATTATTATACATTCAGTTAGCATGTCCCTCCACTTCCATTCTTTTATTTACAGAACGTCAATCAGAGATTTGGGGCAGCTGGAGCCAATGCCTGGAGCCTGGGTTCATCATTCCCTTCTAGTTTCTGTAATGATAATTGCTCATATTTATGTAACCCTTTAGGTTTGCACAGCATTTACATATATTATCTCATTTGATCCTCATAGCGACTTCAGAAGATGGGTGCTATTGTTATCCTTCTCGTTTTGCAGACAAAAAAACTGATCCTCAGGGAAGTTAAGTGACTTATTGAGAGTTGGACAACCTGGAAGAATCTAAAGGAGGATTCGAATCCACATTTCAATGACTCCAAGTCCTGTTTTGTATCAAGCATACCATATTTCCTCTTCCCCAATTAGAAATCAGGAGCTGAATCACATCCAGTGACTAGTACTCCATCAGACTGTAAGCTCCTTGAAGGGAGGGACTGTCTTTTGCCTTGTTTTGTATTGCCAGCAATTAGCACGATGCCTGACACAAAGTACGGTATGGGTGCTATGGTATGGTTGTTGTCCTTTCTTGAAGAGGATCAAAATGACATTACTATGTTGGAGTCAAGATACCATGGTTCTAACTGTGGCTGGATAGACCAATATGAGCTCAGAATGCTCTACCACAGGTCAAGCACAAATGGTGCATATGAACACTTGGAGTGGAAATGTCTCTAAATTTACACATCTCATATTTCTTTTTAGCTACTTCAATTCTGTTTTGCTCATAGAGAACAGCATATTTTTTGATATGGGCACACCATGCTGGGTGGTCCTGTGCCATTGTCTCCCATGTCTCACAATTAATTCCAAAGGTCTTCAGAGAGACCTTGAGAGTATCCTTGTATTGCTTCTTCTGAGCTCCACATGAAAGTTTACTTTGTGTGAGTTCTCCATAAAAAAAAAATTATTTAGGAAAACATACATTTGGCATTCAAACAATGTGACCAGACCATCTGAGTTGAGTTCTCTGCAGTAGAGTTTGCATGTTTGGCAGTTAAGTTCAAGAAAGGATCTCAGTGCCCAGAACCTTATCTTGCCAGGGGATCTTCAGAACCTTGCTAAGACAATTCAAGTGGAAGCAATTCAGTTTCCTGGCATGGAGCTGGTAGACTGTCCATATTTCACAGGCATACAACAAGGTCACCACAATGGCTGTGCAGATCTTCAGTTTCCCAGGCAATCTAATACCTTTTTCTCTCACATTTTCCTTCAGAACCTTCCAAAAACTGAGCTAACTCTAGCAATGCATCCTTCAACCTTATCACCTATGTTGACATCCCTGAAAATCATACTGTCAAGGTAAGTAAATTTATCCACAGTATTCATAATTTCTCCAATTGCTGCAACCAGTAGTTACATGTATGGATGATGTGGTGCTGTCTGGTAGATGACAGTACCAAAGGCCTTGGTCAGATCAAAGAACATTGTGTAGAGACCATTGTTCTACTCCTGGAATATCTCCTGGAGTTGTCGGGCAGCAAACACTATATCCACCATCCCTCGGCCCTTTTTGAAGCAATACTACCTCTTAAGTAAATGATCATCTTCTAGATGAAGGATCAGCCTATTAAAGGAGGACTCTGGGAAGAATCTTGCCAGCAATGACTAAGCGGGAAGCACAACTCTAACCCCCACTGACCTATGATTATCACAGAAAAACCTGTTTCCTTTTCCTTTATAGAGATTAATAACAGAGCCATCCTTGAACTTTTGTGGATAATCTCCTCTTGCTATATAAGTTGGAAGAACTTTTGTCTGAGCAGTGGACCTCCTGCCCTGTAAATTTCTTCTGGAACAGAAACAGCACCAGGCACTTAACTACATGAGAGAAGCCTAATGGCATTCAAAACCTCTTCTTCATTGAAAGTTTGGCTAAAGAGGGATAGACATCAATCTGAGGTTATGTGGTCACTTACTTCAGCACTGATCAATTGATAATGGTCTGTTGAGAAGACTACGAAATTGTTCAACCCATCTCTTCAAGATCATGTCCTTGTCACTAATCAATGTGGCTCTATCAGCACTGATTAGATGAGATGCCCTATAGGTTGTTGGCCCATCAATAGCCTTCAGGGCATCACAAAGAGATTTGTATTGTTACAATCAACATAAAACTGAATTTCATCTGCTTTCTTACTGAACCAAGAATCCTGCATCTCTCTAAGCTTCATTTGCACTTTATTTCTGACAGAGTTAAATACTGCCTTCTTAGAGACAGATGAACTATCTGGCTGGTAAACCCTATAGGGATCTTGGTTTTGTTTTAGCAGCTTCTGAATTTCCCCATCATTTTCATCAAACCAATCTTGATGTTTTTGAGTGTTCTGGCCCAGATGAATAAATGTGATGTTGTACACCAGATCTCTGAAAGCTACCCATTCCTTTTATGTTCTACTGTCACCAATCATGTGTTAGCTCAACTCCAAGTTAGCAATGAACTATTCTAATCTGCTGACATTAGGTCTGCTGGTAGCCCTCTTGCCTTGAGGCTGCTGCTTTTGTTGAACATAAATGTTTAGTTTGGAGAGGATAAGTCTATGATCAGTCCAGCACTCTGTACCACACATCACCTTTGTCACTCTCACATTCTATCTATCTCTTCTCCTTGCAATGACATAATTTATTAAATGCCAATGTTTACAATGACAGAGCATACATGAAGTTTTATTGAATTGAGGTAAGCAGAAGACAGTCCTGGTGATGAGGTCATGAGACTTACAAGTTTTCAGTAGTAAGTAACCCACTGCTGCTTCTGTTTCCCAACTCTATTCTTTCCAAGAACTTTCTGTCATGTCTGATAGTCTGCGCCTCCTGTGAAGCCAAAGTCACCCAGAATTATAAGCTTTTCCTCATTTGGCACACTGATGATGAAGGTTTTTTGATCTTCATAAAATTTCTCTTTGACCTCATCAGGATTTGTCATGGTGGGAGCATACACACTAAGGATGGTGGCGTGATGCTTTCCTGAAAGTGGCAATCATGTTGTCACAAGTCTGTCATTAACTCCTTTTGGGAGAGATATAAGCTTGTTGGCTAGATTAGTTTTAATTGCAAAAGTTATGGCAGCTTCACTGACTCCCCATCACTGTTGTCACTCCAGAAAAAGTATACCCAGTTCATATTTCAGTTAAGCTGGCCTTGATTTGCCAGCCTTGTTTCACTGAGGGCTGACATTTGGATGTGATACATTCTAAGTTCTCTTTTAGCAAGAGTTGTTTGTCTTTCAGGTGTATTGCATTTTGGGCTACCCATAAGCGTGCATATATTCCACATACTGATGGTCAGTGGAATCATCTTTGCATGAGGTTTTCTCATTTATTATTGTTTTAACCACCATCTAGGATCCCTACCTGCCTTGGTCAGAAGATCAGGGTCAGGTGAAACTGACAGTTTTTAAGGTATCTTTTCTAGCCTCTTAGTCAAGCCAGGTGGTAAGCAGTACCATCCTTACAAAAGGTTATTCAGGTACCCAGGGGGCTGCTGAATTGTGCTGCTGCTTCAGTCCAATGAAAAGATGACCCTATGGCCTGCATGCCTGTGTGCAGGGTTGTGACTCTAGCTCTCAATATATCCACAACTGCTGCCCTGTATGTGAAATATCTTTTGACTCACGCATAAACAGAACTTGTTAGGCAGGGTTGCAAGAAGTCATCAGCTTCAATCTCTTTACCAGAGTCATCAAAGTCCAGTGGCAAGACTAAAGTCAAGATGACTAAGGATAGCCCTAGATGCAGTAGAGGACCTTGGCATCTGTGATGTGTGACCAAGCTCTAAGTGCTCCATAGGGCCTGCTTCAGCTGATTTCACTCCCCAACTCACTGAAGAGGTTGAGATTTTTCAGTTACCCTCAACCTGGTTTAGCCCATCTTCCAAAACAGGTTAATAGGGTGTGTTTGCTGTTCATACTACAGTTCCTTGGAGCTACAGATGAGAGTTGGGTGAATCAGGTGGACACCAAAGGTGGAAAGCAACCTTGAAACAGACTCAGCATCCCTCACACCAGAGGCAGTAGTCTTCCCTGAATACCCCTACACCCCTGGCACACCACAGATACTTAGAACTGGAAAGGTCCTTAGATATCACAGCTAGAAGGGTCCTTAGAAAGAACAGCTAAAAAGGATCCTTAGAAAGCACATAGTCCAACCCCCTCATTTTATAGTCAAAGGAATAAGCTCAGAAAGGTAAAAAGTTTTGCTTCTCTAGGTAAGTAAGAGGCAGGGCCAGAATGCAAACCCAGCTCTTTAAGTTACTAAGTCCAATGCTCTTCTCCTTATCTTACTCCATCCCTCAATCTAACTAGATAAAAGGTATCCCTTGTCAACTGTCCATCACCACCAGCTCACAAGGCACCTGAGAAATTGAATGATCAAAGGCTAGGAGCTGTGGTTGTTGTCATTATTGTTGTTGTTTTTCGCTCTCAATCCCAGGTGCATCCCCAGCAATTTAAATTCTCTGTTCCCTTTGATTTCCTTTCCCAGGGCAGGCAAGGCTCATGAGGGACATTGTTTTAAAGTTCATAAAACATTGTGGAAGACTATGTGACCTGCTGTGAAAGGCCCAGTGATCCAGAAAATCTAAGGTAAGTTTGCTTTCTTGTCTTCAAAGTTTGTGAAGAGAGGGTCTAAAAGGAAACTCCTCTAGCAGTCATCTTCAAAATGGTAGGAGGGGGAAAGAAGGTCGTATTTAAAATGAGCAGCATTTCCAATTTTGGGGGCAAAAGGCTCACAAATTAAGATGAAAGCTTAGATAATTTTCATCAATGATTCTTGTAAAATAAACTGATCTGGAATATCAAGATAATTACTTTTCTAGATGGTCATGAAGTTGTACAATGGGTGTGGAATGAAGAAACTGAAGTTCAAATCTGTCATATCACCCTTAATAGATCTATGACCACTTACATTTCCCCATAATAGCTCTGTCTAAATCACAGGATTGTTATGAGTAAAGTATTTCATAAAATTTAGAGTACTATGGAACAGTAAATTCACAAGAACATACATTAATTCCTAGAAAGGCCTTTAGATCTCATCTATTACAACCCATTTATTGTATAGTGTTAGCAAACTGAAGACCAGAAAAGTCAATCAACTTGTTCAAGATCACACAGGTAGAATGTGCCTTTCAAAAGGTGGAGAAAATGCTGAGGTACCCCTGATAAGCTTACATAATGAATGAAGTTGGTCACGGTGCTTCTTCAGAGAGACACATATGTTTCCAGAGGCTCTTTGGAAGAGACACACACAGAGAAACAAAAGATATATAGCGGAAATCAGCTCCTTAGGATATCACCGATTTTCAGCTTGCTTCCTTAGGGACTGCTACAGTGGACTTCTTTGAGTACAGTCAAGCCATCTTCCTAGGTTTGAGCTAAGATCTCACCTCAACCCCAGTTTTAGAACACATTCATTCAGGAGAACACACTTCTAACCTCCACTTCTAAAAATACTTAACTTTTTTTTTCAGATTTATAAATTTTATTTACATTTTTGTACATATAAGAGCATCACACAATTACATTTTCTTACTTTCTGACCTGCAAACAGATTACTTAAATGGGATTTTTTTTCAAAATTGTGAAATTATCCAAAATGCAACAATGACACACATGACAAGTAATTCACAAAGTGTAATTTACTAGGATATATCCTAAAAATTTAAATAGCCAGTCAGTAGAACATCTGACCAATTTAGCAATCAATTATTTATATTTTTCAAAACAAATCTCTTTATCTAAACTTCCATGTCAGAACCTTGGAAGATTTTTTTTTCCAATGGAAGAAAAACAGGAAGTTATGATTCACAACTATGCAGTATTGACAGCCCTTGATCCCAAACTCTTAAGCAATTTTGCAGCCTGCCTCTGATCAATAAGCATCCATCCCTATTTCAGTTTGTCAAAAAATTGAAGTGTTAAATTTATGCCCTTGTGTGCATAGAAAGGCTTATGTGTTCCTTAACTTATAAATTAAGGAAAACAAAATAAAAATAAAAACAAGTGGTCACTAAAATCCCAAAACGTTCCTACTGGACCACCCACTCACAGCTATTACTACCATCTCCCACATCTGCAACCGGTGTCACATAGTAATAGGCTATATATTTGGAAGAAAGTGATGATGCTTAACTTTTTTTTAGACTCAACTCTAGGTTCAACTTTCAAAGGAAGTCTTTTATCATGCCTCAAGTTGTTACTGATCTCTCGGCCATCAAAGTAGCTGATACTTAATCATCTATAGAAAACTGGAGATTTTAAGCTCCTTGACCAAAGGGACTTTTTATTTTATTTCATCTTGTCTTTCTATCCTCTGTCCCTGGCATGGTTGTTCACATAACAAGATTTTAATAAAAGCTTATTGAATTGAATCATTATATTCATTTCCCCAGAACCAAGAATTGTGCTTTATACTAATACGTATTTTGTTAAATTGAATAATTTCCCATATGTGACAATCATTTAACCCTAAAGTCATTTGGAGAAACCTGGAGTGGGGGGGGTGAAGAGTTGTCATGAACAATAAGATTTAGACTTGATATGGCTGACCCCAGAAGATGAAACAATAAACAACTGGCTGATGTTAGAGAGAGGTAGATTTTTCTTTTTAAATAATGCAAATAAAATTTCCTAACAACTGGAGTTTTCCAAAAGTGGAAGGGGCTTTCTGGTGAAGTAATGGAGTCTCCATCCCTAGAGGTCTTCAAATACAATGTAGCTAAACACTTATTGGAGCTGTTCAAGGTACAAGTCAGACTAAATGGATCCTTCAGGCATTAAGATTCTGTGAGCAAACCTGAGATAATGGAGGAATAATTTAATTTCCACAGTAAAATGGGAGAAGTTAAGCCTTGTTTTGCACCATTTTCATAACATAAGTTTACATAAACTGATTTTAAATTTCAAATTGACGCCATCTGTATTTATTTAAATAGCCCGTTTGTTTAAACATTTGCCTCCTTTGAAACCTTGGAAATTCTTATTCACATCAAACAGAGCACGATTAGGGAAAAAACTTAAAAGTTCAACAGATTCCAAAGGACTGAATCCTCACTATGAGTGAACAGTATGATATGGAAGTCCAAAGAACTAATAAATAAAGTTCTATTTATAGACTCAGAGTAGATAACAAGACAGCCAGTAATCTTACTGTTCTCTTTGTTGGTTAGGTTTAATTTTGGCTCCCTCTTGATTCTCGAAGGCAAACTGGAGCACATCTAGAAGAGAGCAAGAAAAGAAGAATGAAGGAACTCAAAATCTTGCCAGTTAGGCCTTAGTTGAAAAATTGGATGATACGGTTGGAAATAAGAAGTCTAAATGAAAACATGAGTTAGGCTTCAAATATTAGAAATCTTATTATATTGAAGAAAGATTAAACTAGTTGTGTTTGGCACAAGGAACCAAAAGGGGAGCTAAGGGGGAAATTTATAAAAAGGTAAAAAATCAATTTAATATAAAGGAAATTTTTTTATTATTATATGGTTATATCACCTGACTAAAATTAAAATTAATATTTAGAGTCATAGAACTTGGAAGAAGCAGTTTTCAAACTCATACTCTAAGTACTTTTTTGCTCTATAAAGTGTGACATTGCTAAGCCACTTAACCACTAAAGCCTTTAGTTTCTTCCACTGTAAAGTGAGAATAATGGACTAGATGATGCCAAAGGTCTCTTTCAGCTAACTCCAAAAAATTATGATTTCAGGCAATCAATCAACAATTATTTATTAAGTGTTTACTACATGTTAGAGCTTGGAAATCCAGGTGTATTTACTCCCAGTGCCTAGTAACTATTTTTTAAAATTAAATTGGCATCAAAAGTGCACATTAATACACTCTTAGTGGAATTGTAAATAGGTCCAACCATTCTAGAAAATGATTTGTAATTATATGAAGGAAGTAACTAAAATATCCTTATCCTTTCACAAATTCCCTTGATAGCCATATATCCCTGCAGAGATTTTATACACACACACACACACACACAGTGTATACACATATATGTACACATATATATGTATATATGTATCTGTGTGTATACATATATGTGTGTATACATATATGTGTGTATACATATATATATACACATGTATGTCCTATGTTTTAAAAAAAGATTTAGGAGCATTCCTTGCAATGGCCAAAAATTGGTAACAAAATGGATGTCCTCTGGTTGCTAAAGGCTAAATAAAATGTGATATATAAATATCATGGGATTCTACTGCTCTGGAAAAAAATTATGAATATAGAAAAAACAGGGAAGAATTTTATGAACTGATGCAAACAAAAGTAAGCAAGACTGGGAAAACAGTATACACAATGACTAAAATAACTGCAAAGAACAAGAAGAAAATAATTAAAATTGTATGATTTGAAATCATGCTAATCAAACTTGATTCCAAAGAAGAGATATGAGAAGGCAGAGCAAAAATTGGAAGAATAGTATAAGCTCCTTGAGGGCAGGGATTGCCTTTTGCCTCTTTCTGTATTCCCCAATACATAGTACAGTGCCTGGCATACAGTAGGCAGAAATATTTATTGAACTGAATATAGTTGTGGAACACTACCAATGATTTCAGATCTTTTTTAAAGCTTTAATTAATTTTGTTGATTTGTTTTGTTTTCTCTTTTTTTATTCTTTGTTATAAGAGGGGGCTGTGAGAAGAATGATGGAAAGGGTTACATTGGAAAGGTAAGTGATATAAAAACAAAAGATGTAAATAAAATTTATTTTAATATTAAAGTGACATTCACAAGCTGGAGTGAACAAAGAAAAGGGTGACATGTATTGTGAGGGGACATAAAGCCATGTCATATAAAGATATATAGGAGGAACTAGAGATATTTAACATGGAGAAGAAAAAACTTAAGGGAGATGTAATAAATGTCTTCAAATATTTTAAAGAATAGCATGTGAGGGGAAAAAAAAAAGATTAGACTTGTTCTGCTTGGCCCCAGAGTGCCAAATTAAAAGAAATGGGTACATGTTGCAGAGAGGCAGTTTCTTTTTCTTTTAATGTTTACATTAAATAATTTATTTCTCTAAAAATAATGTATCAAAAAGTTTACTGAAATGCCTTAGGGGAATGGGTCCCTCTACATAAATTTCAAGAGAAGACTAGGTGACCAGTGTTGAAAATGTCATAGAAAATATTCCTATACAAATATAGGTTAGTTTAGTTGCCCTCTGAGTTTCCTTTCAGTTTTGAGATTTTATAATTCCTTTCACTAAATTGAAATAAAATTATAACACAAGATTTTTTGAGCAAAGTTTTAGAAGGTAAGCACTGCTTAGCAAATTTTATGTAGGGATAATTCCCTTCAAAAAATCATAACATATATTTCCTAAAACAATCTATGTAAATCTGAAATAATTTTTATTCAAAAAGTTAAAATTATTGTAATTTTATTACAAACAAATCCTGAACCTACAATAAAATAACAATGCAGAATTATTGACTAAACCGTCTGTGTTTTCATATCTATCTATTTAAAATGATAACCCTAATAATATTATCAATGTTTCGGTTGGACTAGTTTTTCTTTGTACAAGGTCTCTTATCAAATATATTGCTACTTCTAATTCTTTTTTAAGATCAATATTTTGCCTTTATAACAGCTAAATCAGAAAACACCATCTTATACAAATAAGATATCATAAATGGTAGCAAGTTTTGCAGTATTTTGTTCAATAAACTTAGACAATTCTTTATTCTCCAATAGTCAAAGCATAAGACTACTAAGTACAAACACATATGTTTTGACATCTTAAAAGAAGACAAATACATTAGCTTGTCCTCATTCAGATGGAGTAAGACCAATTGTGTCATATTTGTCCAATGCAAAAGGGTTACTCATACACTCATGTTTATAAATATACAGGTCTTTAAAATAAGATAAGAATTGTTTCTAGAGATGGGCCAAGTGGTTGAGAAGCAAGTTTTTACTTCTGTATCATTTGTTATGTATTTCTTTTATCATAAAGTATACCAATATATTATTTTGTAAGCTTATTATTCAGAGCCTTAACCTTTTCATAAATACACTCATTTTAACTTTCTAAATCAGAGTTTGAATCTGAGTTTGTAATAGCTTATTTACTTTTTCAAAATTAACCACCTATTCTCAGGACGGAAGAAGATATCTACATTCAGAGAAAGATCTAGAAAGAACACAGTTTAAATGGAGACTTGGAGACTGAAGCAATCTACATGCTATCATTCTTTTCCATGTTTGGTTTTGTTTCTTTTTTCCCATTGTTCACTCCATTGGTTAAAACCCTTCTATACAACCAGACTAATGTCCAATGTGAAAGTATTTGCAGATCTTATACTTGATTGCATGCCATCGTGGGGGCTGGGGGGAGAAGGAGGGGAGAAAATTTGAAACTCAAGGGATTGTGGAACTGAATCTTGTAAACTAAAAGTAAATAAACAAATGAATTTTTTTTAAAAAAAGAATTAATCACATATTTCAGGAGGATTATTTTCAAATGAATTTGTTTCATCTTTACTATTATCACTAAGAAAAATGATAATTTCTTATTTTATCTTAAACTCTCTTGAAAGTATTTTGCCAAAAGAAAGTCAACATGTTTCTAAATCATATAAAAGTGCCTTGTGTTCTTCTACATTGTCCGAGAATTCTGCAAAGACCTTTCCTTTGTTTGTTTTGGCTGTTTCTATACAACTGATAGTTGTATAATTTCTTAAAAGCTTTACATAGCTTCTCATTCATGGTTTCTGATAGAAGTGATTGTCCATAAAACATACCATGTGTCCAAATTATATCAGAGGTCACACTTTAAATTGTTACTTACAGACTTCTTTTTGCTTTGAGATTGAACAAACTCAATCAGTGTGGAGTCCCATACAGTTTCCCCATATTTTATCATTTTCATTAACAGATATGTTACTTATATTGACATTTTATCTTGATGAGGCTTTGACATCAACAGGTTTGCAGAGAAACAAATTGTTCCTAACATCAGTTTCAAAAACATTTCATACATACATAATCAAATGAACATCTTTAACTACATCTGTTGCTTCATACACTTGCAGTGCAAAAGAGGAAAATTTAGTTTCTGCATTAATTGATTCCAAAGATCTTCAGACATATGGACAATTCTCTTTTCAGCTGTATTATCTACAAGTGAAACCATTTGAAGATGTTGTGCACGTGATTCTATGAAATATTGTTTAAACCACATCAATAACTGCAAGTAGTACCAACATTTTCCCCATTGAATGAAGCCATTTACATTTAGCAATTCTGTAAGCAACACTATACAATGAAAGTAATCCTTTTCTAATCAGTGTTTGAAAAAGGAAGAGATTTTTTAGGGGATTGCTTATTAAAATAATTTAATTTTCTCTAGAAAAAGTCTCTTATCTTGTTGACATGTTCTGCAAGTACACTTTCAATATGTTGATTAAATTTATTAGGTTTCATGTTATCTGCAACTAAAGCAATCAGAGAAAGCAAATGCAAGGGTCTCTTTGTACCATTTGTAACAGTATTTGTGAATCCCAATAATAAATATAATGGACCATATGCTCTGGTTTGGGCATCAGGCTTCTTACTTTGTGTTTCTTTATGTTTGCCTCTTATACTGTATCTATTACCTCTGCCTATACTAGTTTCATCTGCTGTAGTTAATTGTTTTCTCTACCCTATTATGTGTTTACCCAACATAAAGGAATATTTTATTTTATAAACAAGAGGACAGTAAAAGTTGACAATTAAATTTGAATGTAATAATTGAAAATGTCAAACAATTTATAACTGTTCTCCAATTATTTCCATTTTTTAAGAAGTAGCAGGTTGTCGTTTTTTAATAGCTTATCATGTTATGCTTTCCAAAATAAATTATGCTGATAAATACAAGTATGATATTGTACTTTTAATTTCCCTGAAAAAATTATAAAAGTTTTTACACTTTATTTAAAAATAAAACAAGCAGCACAAAATATCACATCTGTATTGTGAGGTTCCCTTGACCATCCATATTGTTTCAATAAGTGCTGATGCAAATGCAAGCTGATATGTGCATATTTTATTAAATGATAGGTATGCATCTATAAAACCAAGCACTAGCAGCTTTTCAGAAGAATGCTAGTGTGAACAGCTTATAAGATTCTGATTACACAGCATAGTGAACACTCTATTCCATAACAAATCAATGCAAAACATTCACAATAAATCAAAGTATAGCATTCACAATGTTACAACTTATCAGAGAAAATCAAAATACAGCACTCACAACAACTTATCAAAGAAAATGGCCACATAGTTTCCACTACAGTGGTCACATAGTTCTGAACAAAGAATAATCATTTAGTAACTCAAGCATTCACAAAATCCTTAATTCAATCACAGAGTACAATAGTCAAAGTTTTCCACTCATGGGGCATACTGGGTTACAAATCAATTACTTAGTACTAAGTACAATCACTAAGTACTAAGTCAATCAATCATCCTTCATTATTCACTATTCAATCATTATAAACTACATAGACCCTCCACCTAGTCACTAGTCACTAGTCAATAGTAAATTTACAATTTCTCAGTTAGTACCCAGTATCTAAGTAAAGTCTTCTTGCAGCTTAACTCAGGGTGGTTTCTTGGATTCCCTGGATCCCCTTCCATGGTCCCAGATCCTACCTGGATTCACCAAACTGTCACCTGGGCTCAAAGGCAGACAGCTCCAAGGTCCTTGTCCAGTTCTCCAGGCAGTTCCCACTCCACATTGGAGCTCACAATGTCCAGTCCATCTCAAATCCCTCACAGTCTCCACTCCTGGGAAGTCAAGGCCCAACAAAACCACAAACAGACAAAGTCTCAACATCACAGTAATGCTTCCTCAGTCCCTTGTCAACTCCGGCTGGCCCTCAGACCCAGAAATCTCAGCTGGCTCCCAGAATCAAAAATCACTCCATTCAGGTTTTCAAATTCCAAACCATTCTCTTCAGCCTGTGGCGAGGGGACAAGGGGGGTCCTCTTCAGCCTCTTCAGCTCCTCTTTAGCCTCCTCCCAGCAGCTGCTTCTGCCTCCACGGTGCTCCAAGAAATGCTGACTCAGTTCTCAATTCTCAGTCCTACAGTAGCAGCCCAGCCTCCAGATGCTGCTGAGAGAAACTTTCTCTCTCTCCAGCAGAACAGCTTCTGCCACCAGATTCTTGTCCCAAGAAATTCTGACCATCCCTCTCTGGGGCTTTTCCTTATATACACACACAGCATGGACTGCTTCCTGTTTCAGCCAACCTCTTTCTGTTACATTAGGAACAGGGGTTCATACCTTCTGTTTCTTTCACAGAGGCTTGATTAATTACTAAGTGCTAAGTATCTGCTTACTTGCCAATACAAAGGGGTCTTCAAATTCAAATTACATTACCATTACAACATCATGCACTGTCTATTGGAACAAATTCACTGTGTTGTTAATCAACTTAGCTTACTTTTATTTTAATGTTTCATTGAACAAAAAAGATCTGTTTACATGTTGATTACATTAGAAATAAAACTATGATCATTACTTCAAACCCACTACTACCACCTCAAGGGACCTCATGCTTCCTTGCATACTCCACAGTTTGTAAAAATTCTGGGGAATAAAAAAGACAATGACAGGATTTTAGAATGTTTTTTAAATAACTGTTTCTTTGTCATAATTCTGGCTATTGAGTAAGTTCACTTTAAAAGATAGTTTTAGTCCATGAAAGAAATGAGGATCATAAATAACTTTTTATACTTCATAATATGACTTCATTTGTTTGTGTTCCCTCACCCTTCTAGTTCTTTCAGTGTCACTTATTCTCACTGTCATTTGTTGTTCTGAAATGAATTGCACAAGTTCTGTGTTTGGAGCACACACTTTGTCCCTGGATCTCAAAGCACAAGTGGTATATTCTCTCCTGGAAATCCTCTTTGGAGTTGAGTAGCAGAGTACTTAGTTCCTCATTAAGTGCATATTGCCATTAAATACTCACTGTAGAGATCCCTAATACTGGGCAGTACCTGTGAGGTACTTACACTATTCAAGAAGATACATAAAGGCTCTTTCCTATCTAAAGTAGTTATGGCCAACAGTACAAATGTACTCTGTCAGTATAATTATGCCAATTATCCAAAAGATCAATTTAATGTAATGTGAAGGTCATTCCTGCAAAAGTGTTATTTTTTTTCTTCCTTCCTTTCTTTCTCTTTCTTCCTCCTTCCCTCTCCTCCTTCCTTCCTCTTTCTTCCTTCCCTTTATTCATCCCTCCTTCCCTTCCACTTTTTTGCTCTTTCTTTCTTTTCTTCTCTTTATTCCTCCCTCCCTTTCGTACTCCCTTCAAATTCTTCAAATTTTTCATTCTTTCTTTCCACTCTCTTTCTCTCCCCCCCCCGTCCCCTCCCCCATCCTTTCTTTTTTTTTGGTCAGTGAAATATTCCCTCTGGCCCCCCCAAAAAATCCTCTCTGAAGTAGCTCCTACTAATCTGGTCATTCCAGAGATGATCATGCAGGGTCATTCACTAACAAAGCAGAAGTGAAGAAACTTAACTAATCAGGCTATAAGTTTATTTCCTAGTTTTGAATAGAGTTTGAAAAGTGCATTCATTGGCCAAAGTTGTTTTGTCAGCTGGGCATTGTGGCCTGTATCATTTGCTACCTAATATCTATGTCACTTTGGGCAAATCAGTATCCTGCTCTAGGACTCATTTTCCTCAATTGTAAAATGATGAGGTTGCAATAATCTTCAAGGTCCCTTCCAGTGCTAATCATTTAGGTATGGGAAAGGAGGTGTTACAGCTGATTAAGAAACTGTAGATCACAATAGGGTAAATGGCAATGGTGATTAGAAAGGCGGCATGCTGAAGGAAACTACTGATAGCAAGAGGTATACAAAAGGGGAAAATAATTTCTATTATTCCTCTCCTTCACAGTATTTGTGAGGTGTTGATGTAAGGTTCAGTTTGATGTTGATGGTGGCCAGAAAGACATTTTAATGGCTTATTATGTTATGCTTTCAAAAATAAATGATTTTGGGAAATGTAACTGAAATGTAACTCTTTTGGTACTTTTATCTTCCTCACAAGAATTATTTAACTTTAAGAAAGACTCTAGAGAGCCATGGAGTTTATACTTAGTTTATTATACATCATCACCATTCTCTATTACAACCTCAATTAGGTGACTAAGATAGAGCCAAAAATAAAGCAAGAGCATCAATGAACTCAGAAAAAAATCCCTTGCTCCTCAGCAATGCTTGCTTTTACCCATTCAGGACTTGCACATAAGATCTTTTCCCACTATCATAGACTGGACAGATAGTGAGTCAAAGGGATGGTTTCCTATCAGATATCCACCAACATCTCTTGACTCTCAGTCCTGTGTGCTTTTATTCTGTATTTCAATGGAAGACCAGGCCACCTTAACACCTCCCAAACAGCAATATATTTTATCCTGCTTCCAATGTGGGGCTCAATTTGGATTACTAGGCATAATATCACCTGGGTATTTCTAGTTGTTCAGGAAAGATGGGATTTTTAAAAATCAATCAGGCCATGATGTGGAAGAGAAGGAAGCTGGCTTCTCCCTGCCCCCAACCAAGAAATGTCTAATCAGTATTCCTGGGAATGCCAGAAAGGAATCAACTCCATAGTGATGGATGGATTTTTATGACTGGCAAAATAAAAAGACAATTTAATTAGCAGTGACCTGATTACTGCATATGCAAAAATTCAAACCACCTCCAGCCCATACCAAGGTAAGCTCTGTCAAACAGCCCTTCAGAATTAAGAGCAGATGGAGTTGGAAAGGGGATTTGCAAAAATCTCATCTTGCTATCCACCTGGATATCTTCTTGAAATTGTACTACTACTCTGCCCAGCTTTCCATCAGTAGTACCATTAGTTCTAAAAAGAAGATGTGCAAATAGCATTGAGTGCCTTATGAATCAATCTACCATTCCTGCAACTTTCCAAAAATGACTTCCTTATACTGTTCTTCTTTATATGTTGTCTTTCCAATTGATATTAATAAATCAACAATCATTAAGTTCCTACTACATGTCAAAAATAGGTTGGATACTGAGGACATTAACACAAAGAATCTATACATTTATTAAGATCAAGGAGTAACTTTACTTTTTTGTGTGTATTTGTTTCCTTTGGGCTTAGCACAGTGCCTGGCACATAGAAAATGCTTAATGAATTGTTTTTCTCTCATTCTTTTTTTCCCCATTCAAGGAGTGTAGAATCACTGAATTCTAATCTAATCACCTTGACAACGGTCTTAATATTTTGAACTTATTCCCAAGGGAAAGATCACCAGGGACTGTCATTCTCCCTCAAGTCCATCCACATTCCACATGTGTGAGTGCAAAATACATGTGAATACACACCTTGGCCAGTGTTATACACTTCTCTCCTCAGGTGCAAACTAAAACCATTGATACAGAAAACCACAGCTCTGTCAGAAGACAGAGGACATGTACCCAATATCAGTCTCCTGATGGTTGGTTGGTTTGTTGGTAATAGCAAAATCATAGCTGGTAGTCAAGGCAGAGAAACTCATTTGGCCAACTTTTAAAATAATACACAGCAAAACATGTGGTTGCCAAACAACAATTCATTGGACTAAAATGAAGAGAAATAACAGCCTAACAATAATAGTTTATATGTCAAACACTTTTGGTCTGTATAAGCAACAAGAGGCAGGAGAATGGTTAAGACCTCCTGAGTCTTAAGAATAGAGACAATAGAACAAATGACCAACTGTAATGCTATGTACAACTAGCTTCCCTTTCCTTCCCTTTCTTTCCTTTCCCTTCCCTTCCCTTCCAAAAGAATGCTACTGTGAACAGCTTTTAAGGTTCTGATTACACAGTATAGTGAACACTCCATTTATTCCATTACAAATCAAGGCAAACATTCACAATAAAATACAATATTCAAGGCAAACTTTCTCAGAAAATCAAGGTACAGTATAATATTCACAACATTACATCTTATCACAGAAAATCACAATATAGTGTTCACAACAGCTTAACATTAGAATGGCCACATTGTTTTCACTACAGTGGCCACAATTTTTAGAACAAAGAACAAAATAATAATCATCTGGTTTCCCTAAGGGGGGAAATCCTCCTTACTTAATCAGTCATTTCACAATATAATAATCAATACTTAATCATTCAATCAATTCACAATACAATAATCAATCTTCCACTCATGGGGCAATTACAGATTAAGTTAATCAGTCACTTATCTAGCAATCAGTCACTAAATACAATCATTAGAAAATTACACAAACCCTCCACCCCTCGGTGTCCAGTAAACTTCAATTTCATCACTCATTCAACATCCAAGGAGAGGCCTTTTCTTCATCTTGACTTGGGATAGTCTCTCAGACTCCCTGGATCCTCTTCCATGGCTCCAACTCCTACCTGAATCCACCAAACAGTCACCTGGATTCAGTGGCAGACAGCTCCCAAGTTCTTGTCTAGTCCTCCAGGCAGTTCTTGTTACACAGTGAAGCTCACAGGGTCCAGCACATCTCAAACCCTTCACCACTTCTGTTGCCAGGAACTCAAGGATCCACCAAGCCACAAACAAACAAAGGCTTATCCTGGTCATGCTTCTTCAGTCTTCCAGGAGTTCAGCTGGCCCTAGGACCCAGAAGGAATCTCAGCCTTCTAGGTGGCAGCAACTTCAGCCTTCACCAGATTCTGGTCTCCAAAACACTACAACTCAGTTCTCAGTCAGATTCCAGATGCTGGGAGACAAACTCACTCTCTCTCTCTCTCTCTCTCTCTCTCTCTCTCTCTCTCTCTCTCTCTCTCTTTCTCAGGTGACTTCAGTCTCCAGGATTCTTCCTCCACCAGGAGCCACCAGGAGGAACATTCCTGATTCCAATTCTCTGTCTCTGGAATTCTTCTTATATACACACACTGGCCTCCCATCTCAGCCAATCTCCTCCTGCCATGTCAGCAACAGTAGACAGAGTTCACACCCTCTGTTCACACAGGAGACAGAGTTCACACCCTCTGCCTCTTTCACAGAAGTACTTAGCCCTTAGTTACTAAGGACCAAGTACCTGCTAAATAAATTACCATTACACAGGCTTGTGTTTTCTTAGGGCTCCTCTCACTAAATAGCAAATGTCAAGGTTCTACCATCATCCAAACACATTTACATCTATAGCATTTTAACATTTACAATATTCATTATTCCATTTAATCTACAGAAAAGCCTATGAGATAGATATTACATATAATAATAATAATAATAACTGGCAATCATAGAGCATTTCAAAGTTTAAAGAACAGTTTACACATGCTATCTTGAGACTCACAGTAACCCTTTGCAATTATCTGGGATTACTGTGCCCATTTTATAGGTAACAAAATTGAGCATCATGGAAGTTAAGTAATTTATTCATGGTAATAACAGAAATAAGAATAAATGACATTTAGACACCACTTTAATGAATCTAAAACATTTTTATGTCACAAAAACTCCATGATGTAGATCCTATAGACATTTATAATTCATTTTGCAGCTGAAAAAGCTGAGCCTGAGATTACATAGCTTGTCATTTTTATACATCCAGCAAGTGTCAAATGTAATAAGTGAAGCCAAGTCCTCCTGACTTTAAGCCCCTCCCTCTTTTCACTATGCCACCAGTTACTTCCATGTTTTCAGATTTCAAAGAAGAGGTTCAAAGAGGCAACAAATGTGCTGAACACCACAATAATAAATAATGAGACTGCTATGAATTTAGACCTTCTTATTCTAAAATAAGTGTTCTTTAGTTACTATCATTTCCTAGAAACACTTGGCCTTGCTCTATATCAATAAGCCTCTAGAACAGTGGTTCCCAACCTTCCTAATGCCCTGACCCTTTAATACTTGTATGTGAGCGTATCTGCATGTGGGCAGACCTGTCTGGACACTAACAGAGAAGCAGTGTCTCAGTTCCTAAGACCATTGGAAATACGTGTTTTCCAATGGTCTTAGGTGACCCCTGTGACCCTTGTGAAAGGGTCGTTTGACCCCCAAAGGGGTCGCAACCCACAGGTTGAGAACAGCTGCTCTAGAAAGAGATTATTGAAAATGATCTGATTGGCAGTATATGAATGCAATATATAAAAGTGAAAAGTATTTCACTTCTTTTCCAGGTAACTTTTTTTTGAACAACAAGGATAGAGGGAGCCTTGAAGACATTGTCCCTGGAGCCTAAGACTTATCTTTTGGGAATAAATATTTCAGAGAGAACTTGTTTTATTTCTTAAGTTAAGGGATTCATACAAGTCTTTCTGCTCTGAATTATTCCATTCCAACACTATCTGGTACACATATAAGTTTACATAATGACCTCTGGGTCAGAGTCCAAAGAAAATTGTGACTTGTACTTGTTTGTTTGTTTTTTAATAGTAGAGCCAGGGGCAAAAAGGGCATTCAGTCAACAAGTCTACGTTGCTATTAAGTTGGTCAAAAAGAGTTTGGATCCTGTACTGAACTGGTCAACTTGACAAAACTGATGGTTATAATAAAAACACACATAAGACTAGGCTAACCTGGACTATGTTTCTGAGACACTCTCTATCCCTACTGTCCAAAAAGGAAAAAAAAAGGAAAAAAGACAGTATTTCACTTTTATATACTGAATTTAAATTATTTATGAACCCTACCATGTGTTTCTAATGTTCTTTTTATTTTAATCCAAATGAGATAATGAATCCATGGTCTGTTAATCTCATTTTTTTCCCTTTGCATTAATGCTTAATTATAATAATGTTGTGCATCGCATTTGACTCCAACCTATCCCTAATCCAGAATCCCCAAAGAATTGTTAATAGTTCAATCAATTTCCAAATTGTGCATTTTCTCTGCCTTCGGATTTAATTGCAATCATCATAGAAGGCATTATGGGCATATGCTATTAAAATGGAGTAATGAGATAAAAATATATATGGTTTTTATATCTTTAAAATAAAATTCAATCAACCAATTGTTATTGAGTACCCATACTGTGGAAGGCCCTATGTGAAACTGATTTCACTCAAGAGGAGTGGCTTTTGCAAGCAGACCTTCACATCTGGGTAGTTTTGCTATTATAATTAGAATTTGTAGGTGGATATAATGTTAGTTTAACTAGCTCCTTTGTTTAGGACTCAGAGCTCTGCAGGACACTTGTGTGAAAATATGCAAGGATCAAGTTTTGACACAGCTTAGATTTCGTGACAAAGTGACAATTTTGTGTAGTAGGAAGGATAAAAACAAAAACAAAAACACTGGATCCCATGTCAGGATACACGAGTTCTAGCTTCAGTTTATCTAAGCTTTTCAGTTCCTTCAGCATCCACCGAAGGAGTATGCACATAGTAGGTATTTTATTCCATTTAGCTAAGCTTTGTATCTTCTACAATTTCTATTACAGGACTCTGTACATGGCGAGTGATTTAGAAATATCTGTTTCAATTGTTCAAATGGATTTAAAAGACATTGCTTAATGTCTTTGCCACCATAGTCACTTTAAATATTTACACTTCATTTGAGCCCCACAACAATTCCTTATAAATTCTACACGCATTATTACTCTCATTTTATAGATGAGGAAAGTGAGACTTAGTAAGGCAAACCAATCTGCCCATCATCATACAGTAAATACATAACAGGTGCAGGATTCAAACTCTTGTGTTTTCTGACTCCAAGTCTAGAATTTTACCCATTACACCACACTGTCTTTTCAAATTAAATCAGTCTGACCAAGCATAAAAACTAGTGGTGTGTGGTTTGTTTTTTTCTGAATTGAACTGACTCAGCTTGTAAGTTACATACTCATGTGGATCTGCTCAAAGAATGAGAGAAGTCATTTAGTTTTAAGCTCCCCTTTGACCAACACATGTGTCATCTTGGCTCCATCCTGGACAAGGAACAAAAAAAAGATGCTCTATTCTCAATCTTTACTAATTCTGGTCATTATCTGGAAGGAAGGTGGAAAGGGGAAGAAAGAAGAGGAGGGGAGAGGAGAAGAGAGGTGAGGAGACAAAAAAAAATAAACAAAAAAACTCATCATTCCCTTCTACAAAGCCATAGTCAACTCTATAGAGAGGAAATAGAGAGATTGTGCTGTCGTATAAAGAGCTCTAAGATTTGTAGGCAGAAGGGTTAGAATTCCAAATTAGCTATGTGATCGTAAACAAATCTTTTTTTTTTCTGTGCCTCAGTTTCTTTATCTATTAAATGGAGACAATCATACTTGAATTACCTCATTAAGTTTATGTTAAGGAAAGTGCTTTGGCACTTTATAAATGTGAAATATTATAATTATGACATTGTACTTTGGTCGTAGCAGTTCCAGAAAAATAGAACACATAAAAGAAATGAACATGGTCCAGGAAAGTCATATGACTTCCCTGAGCCTCAGTGTCCTCATTTGTAAAAATAATGGGGTTTGCAATATGTTACTTCTATCCTTCCTGTTCTAAATTCATGCTTATGTAAAACGGATATGGAACAGGGAGCAAGATTATAAAGAATAAAAAAAAATATAGTATTTCAGAATTGGAAGGGACCTCTGAAGTCATATATTCCAACATTTAACTGAACATGAATGTCTAGTCCAAGATACCCAACAAACAGCTATTCAGCATCTGCTAAAAGACCCCTAACAACAGCCAGTGTGCTGCCTCCCAAGAAAACTGTCCTTTTTTGATTACAGTTCACATTCTTAGGAACTGTCTTCCCCATACCCACACCCACAACCCATTTACATAGAGCTGAAATCTACCCCTCCATAACTCTTGGCCACTGCTCTGAGCTCTAGCCTCTTGTGTCCAAATCAAAGTCAAAAACCTCTTCTCCATGACAACCTTTTAGATATTTAAAGACAGCTCTAATGCCCCTCCACTGCCAGCCCCAGGCTCAAGTCTTTTCTCTAGGTTAAACACATTAAAAAGATGAGATTTGCTGTGACCTGTTTATATAACAATCCTGAATGTCTGGAATTCATTAAAAAAAAAAACTTGGACTGAAAAGATAAATGTTTGGTCCCCTTTGAATCTAGTAGGAACTACTTTTTCTTTTCTTTTTCTCTAAATAATTTTAACTCAGGCAACTAGGTGGCCCAGTGAATAGAGCACCTGTCCTTGGAGTAAGCAGGACCTGAGTTCAAATGTGACCTGAGACACTTAACACTTACTAGCCATGGGACCTTGGGCAAATCACTTAACCCCAATTGCCCTGCCTTCCCCATTCAAAAAAAAAAGGCAAGTAAATAATTTTAACCTATTAAATATTTTCCAATTACATTTTAAAAGAATTTAACATTTATAAAATTTTGAGTTCCAAATTCTCTCCCTCCTTTCTGTTCCTCTTCCACCTTTTGAGGAGGCAAACAATACAATATTTATTATACATGTGAAGTTATGCAAAATGTAGTTCCACATTAGTCACATTACAAAAGAAAACACACACACATAGAGAAAAAAAATAAAGTTTAAAAAATTATGCTTCAATCTGCACACAAAGTTCACTTGTTCTCTCTCTGGAGGACAACAGCCTTTTACATGATGGGTCCTTTGGAATTTTCTTGGACCACAGTCTTGATCAGAGTAGCCTTTAATAGTTAATAAGAATATTACTGTTACTATATACAGTGCTATCCTGGTTTTGCTCATTTCTCTTTTCATTAGTACATATAAGGATTCCCAGGAAACCATCCTTCTCACCATCTCTTTTAGCACAGTAGTATCCTATTATAATCATATACCACAGCTTATTCAGTCATTCTCCATTTGATAGGCCTCAGTTGCCAAATTTTGGCCATCACAAAATGAACTGCTATAGATATTTTTGTACAAATAAGACCTTTACATTTTTCTTTGGTCTCTTTGGGAATAGTATTTCTAGGTCAAAGTGTATGCAAAGTTTTATAGCCCTTTGGACATAGTTCCAAATTGTTCTCCAGAATGGTTGGACCTGTTCACAACTCTACCAACAGTATCTTGGTGCATTGGTGTTCCAATTTCTCCATATCCCTTTTAACATTTATCATTTTCCTTTCTGTTCATATTAGTCAATCTGATGGGTGTGACATGGTATCTCAAGAATTGTTTTAATCTGTATTTCTCTAATCAGCAGTGATTTAAAACATTTTTTATGTCACTATTGATCACTTTGATTTCTTCCTCTAAAAAGCCTGTTCATATCATCTGACCATTTATCAATTGGAAAATTGCTCATAATTTTATAAATTTAGCTCAGTTCTCTATATATTTGAAAAATTAGTCCTTTATCAAAGAAACTTGCTGCAACATTTCCCCCCATTTCCTGCTTTCCCTCTAATTTTGGCTGCATCAGATTAGTTTATGCAAAAAACTTTCTTTTCTTTTTCAAACAAAAGTTAAGACTACTATGCATAATGAATGGTAAACTCAGGAAAGTTGTCATTATAATTCAAACTCTTGTGTATGTTAATTTCAAGTCCAGAATTCTATCCATAATACCACCTTGCTTTTTTCTAAATTGGTCTTACCCAGCATAAAATCATTTGGGTTTGGGTTTTGTTTTTTCTCCTGAATTGGACTGACTCAATTGGTAAATAAGTATTAGGTACATAATTCTCATACAGATCTGCTAACAACAACAACAAAAAAAACAAGCGAAGTCATTTAGCTTTAAGCTCCCCTTTAGCTAAAAAGGACTTTACAGTTGAGAGAGAATTTTCTCAAAGTTTAAAATACCATGATGTTAAGCCAAGCATGAGCAGCTTTCCAGAGGACCGCTGCTGTGAACAGCTTCAAGGTTCTGATTACATAGTATAGTGAACTCTCTATTTATTCAGTAACAAACTAAGACAAAACATTGACAGAAATCAAGGTACAGCATTCACAATGTTATGACATAACAAGTTATCACGAAAATGGCCACATAGTTTTCACCAAAGTGATCACACAGTTTTAAGCAAAAGATATCAAGTCCCCTTAATGGATACAAAGTACAAAGGTCAAATTTCTACACCCCTCGGTCACATTGTCTTAATCTCTCAGTCAAAAAGTCTTCTTTCTTCTTAATAGGAGATTAGTTTCCAATCATCCTTAATTCATTCATACTGAAGAGGTACAGGATACAGAGTACAAAGTCCTCCCACACCTAGGCCACAGCAAATCACGATCTTCTCAGCACTAAATACCTAAGGAGAGGTCTTTTCATCTTGACTTGAGATAGGCTCTCAGATTCCGTGGTTCCTCTTCCATGGGTCCAGCTCCTATCTGAATCCAACCAAATGTCACCTGATTCAAAGGCAGACAGCTCCCAACTCCTCGTCCAGCTCCTTGTCCAGTTCCTGTTCCATATTACAGCTCACAGTGACCAGTCCACCTCAAGTCCTTCACAGTTTCTGTTCCTGGGAAGACAAAGCTTAAGAAAGCCACAATAACATCCATTCACATTGCTGGCAGCATCAACAATTCACAATCTGACTGTGAAATCAACAAAGATCCAACAACAAGGTCTGAGAAATCAACACAAATCATCAGTATGGTACCCGGACCTCTGAAAACATCAGCAAGACTCTCCTCTAGAACTTCAGTACACATACAACAAGAAAATCCTCTTTCAGGGCTTCTGAAGCAGCAAGGTCCCAGGGCTTCTGTAACAACAGCAATGTCCTCTATTAGCAGACAAATCTGACAAAGTAACATCAAAACAGCCAAAGTACTGGCACCACAGCCATGCTTCCTCCCACTTCTCTCTTTTCATTTCTCAGTTCTTCTCAGTTCTTCTCAGTTCTCAGTTCTGCCACCACAAGTTCTGTTCTCAACTCTCTCTCTCTAGCCTGGGCCTTTCCTTATGTATGACCATTAGCTCATCCCTGCCTACCCCTTCCTGTTGCATCAGCAAGTTCATCCCACTGTGGGATTCACAAGTTCTGTTTTGTTTTGTTTAAACAAAAACTTGGCATAATCAAGCAGGGAAAAAACAAAGTGCTAAGTACTTATTTGCGTGCCATTACAAGAGGCAGGGGAGATCTTCAAATCCCCATTACCATTACACATGAACAGCGTGGAGACAATGAACTTGGATTTTACTGAACTTGGTTCAATAAAATTCATGTCTACTAGAATTAAGGAGTCACCTGCTGAGGTTTAAATGAAGTAAGTGTACAACAAAACCAAAATGGGTTCATCCCCACCATGTATAGTACCAAGTATTTGGCCTACAGGGGTAACAGAGTGTGGGAACACATTCTAAACACAGAAACAGAAAAACCTACATTTGAGGTCTCCTTGTCACTTAATAGCTATGTGATTTTGGACAAATCATCTAACTCCTCCCTGAGACTACCTCTTTCATGGGTGTATTGGAAGGTAAAAATAGTTTCTAAAATGTTCTACATAGAGGGTACTCAAAATCTCAGAATGTTAGACTATCACACACAAAGCATCAGTTTTGTAAGGATCCTGAGAGCATCAAACTTCAGAATGTAGACTACCAGAGCTGAAATGACTTGTAAGCACAAAATATTAGTGCATAGGATATTTGAGCTAGAAGACACCATAAAACCATAAAATAGTAGCACAGAATGTTATAACTACAAATGACATTAGACCACAAAGAAACCTTAGACCATAGAATATGAGACCAACAGAATATGGGAGCTGAGATGACATTAGAAAATAGAAAATTAGAGCTGGAAGAGATTATATCATGCTTCCAGTCCAACTCTCTTTGTCTACAAAGAAGAAAACCAAGGTGTAGACTATGAAAGGGGCTTACTCAAAGTCATACAATGAGTTATTGCAGACTTAGGACTAGATAGGATTCAGATCTCTTGACTTTTAGTTACTCTTTCCAGTACTCTGAGTTTCCTTTGGAAGTGCTTAGTAATGATAAAGTACCATATAAATGTGAGTTATTTCAAAGACAGGATCACAAAGAGGAAGAAAATATATTGCAGACACTTTGCCCCTCAATTACTTTTAATTATGATATAATTTAAATTACTGTGTTTTTATTTGCCCATGATAGACTGAAGTTGCCAGTTTAATATACAGCATTATCCAATGACACTGCTAGGTTCTTGAATACTGTGTTACTTTGGCTTGGATTCTTGGTACTACTCTTAGTGTGTCTGATTCCAGATTGAGAACTGCTACACATAGCATCATTTTGGTTTGTTTGTTTTTTTTCTTTTTCTTTTGTTCTTTTCCTTCTATTAATGAGGTCTAGTATTGAATGTTGGAAAGACATTATTAAAAAAACATACCAAATATAACGATTTCATCATGCTGTTCTTTATGCAAAAAAACAAAAAACAGAGCTCAGAGAACACTAGATCTTCCCCTTACATGACTGAGTACAGGTAATAAACCCATATCACTGAATGTGTTCAGAGGGTCCAACTTTAATCAAGTAACTTACAATAAATATAAGTAACAAATGGACTTGGTCACCACATTTGTACCAAACAGGCTGTATTATTCATACCTCCAAAAAGATTAATTCTAAGCAGATAGCTAGATGTCCCATATTTATTTTATTAATATATCTGCTTACTTCTCTACCAATGGCCCTCTTTGTTCTTACAGATTTATTTGCATAAACTTTAGATTATTGCCTAAGAAAAATCTTTAGGCCAACAAGAATTTATCAAAAAAAATAATAATAAAGAGGCTTTTGTTCACAATTATAATGCATTATAGTAAGCTGGGGTGAAGCATCATCTCACATTGATCAGACACTAGCTAGCAGCTTAGTTAGTTTTTTCTAATTAGAAATCAGAATAGAATTTATACATAGATTACAAAATGGCACTCTGTTATGTTTTGCCAAATATCTCTTTTTAAATGACCGATCATCTTTATTTGAATATTAGATCACATTATTCTTCTCATTCAAAATATATATCACAGTGAGAAAAGCTTTCAAGCCCTCTGCTACTATCACATGCAGATAGATCATTGCAATTGTTTCAAAAAGATACACAGATTGCCCAAGGAAGCAATTGGTACCCTGGGCCACTGTGCAGTTCTGGCAATGATAATCACAGCCATCAGTCATTGATGTTACTGTATTCCAAACTGTTCTCAGGAATTTCTATATGCCTTGTTCTCTTATTTTAATTTTTCGTATCTTCATAAGTCATTCTATATCAGAGATTTAGAATGCAAACTGAATTCTGTTTGGCATCAAGAGGCAAATACAAAAATATATGACTATTCTATGGACTTTCAGTGAGTTCTTGGTTCAGGCTCTACACAAATGTTCTATTCCTGTTCCACAACATAGAGGGGAGGTGACTGATTTCTCAAAGCCTGTGAGTTGCTGGACTTCATCAGTCAGGAATGTTGTTGGCCACAGAGATAAAATCATAGGTCTGTGACTCCTCTCACAGTCTCCAAAATATTCAAGACATTGTGCCAAGAGCTAGGAATACAAAGAAAGGCAAAAAATAAGCCTTGCTCTCAAGGAGCTCACCTTTTAAGGAGAGGGAGACAGCATTCAAACAATAATGTACAATGCATAGCCTACATTTAGATTACATGCTACCTTGGGAAGTGGGGGGGGGGTGGAATTTAGAATTCAAAATATTACAAAAGTAAATGTTGAAAACTAAAATAAATAAATAATTTTAAAAACAAGTTACAAACAAGTTATACAGGATAAATTGGAAATAATCTTAGAGAAAAAGAACTAGCATGAAGAGGAATGGTTCCTTGTAAAAGGAGAAGTGAGATCATAACCGGGACCTAAAGAAACTCAGGGAAGCCAGAAGGTAGAGATGAGGAGGGGAAAAATTCCAGGAAGAGGAGGAAACCAGCAAAAATTTGTGGAGCTAGAGGATAATTGTCTTTTGTCAAAATAAGCAAGGAGGACAGTGTCACTGATTTGGTGAGTATGATGAGGGGATTAAGATGTAAGAAAACTGAAAAACTAAGAGAAGGCCAGGTTATAAAGGAAAAGTCCAGCAGAGGATTTTATATTTAAACCTGAATGTAATAAAGAGTCAGTGGGATTTATTAAATAGCTGAGTATCATAGTCAGATCTGTGCTTTAGGAAGATCCTTTCAACAGCTGAATGGAGGATGGCTTGAGTGCAGAGAGACTTGAGGCTGGAAGACCAACCAGCAAGTCATGGCAATAAAAAAGGCATAAGAGGTAGAGGTCTTGTCTTCACTAGGGTGCTGGTCATGTCAGAGGAGAGAATGTATTACAGGTGAGACACGTTAGAAAGGTAGAATTGAAAAGACAACTTTAATGAATGTATGAAGATGGGAGATTGAACCCTAATTTTCTGTATTATCTAGAAGTCCAGCTTAGCTATAAAATAATTAGACATGTCTAGATAGGTATCCATACAATAAAGAGTGATCTGACCCTCTGTTGGCCCTTTTTGTCTATATTCTTTGGGATATACGGGGTATGTAGGGAGGACTAGCACCTCTGGCACGATGGCTTGCCAAGCCCTTTTCAGAGCTGTTCATTTACCTTCTGTGCCCCCCTTCACCCAACTCTCCCATGTGGCTCCAAGAAGCTGGAGCACACACATTGACCATACTCTGGTAAAACCATCTAGGCAGATGGGCTAAATGAAGATTGAGAGTAACACATAGGCTTCAATCCTGTTGGTGAGTTAGGGGGATGTCTACCCCAAGCATGTGAAGACTTTCCCCAGAAGAATAAGTGATGAGAACAATTTGTTCCAACAGTCATGAAAGTGGCTGGAACAGGTACTGTGGAGCATTAAGAGCTTGGTCAGACGCTGAAGATGCCAAGATCTTCTAAACATCCTGGGACAACACCAGTTGTCTTGACTGTTGTCCTGCCATTGGACATCTATGACTCAGGAAGAGAGAGTGAGGTTGACAACTTTGCACAACTCTGCCTCACTTAAATATAATTCACTCACAAGTCAAGACATCATGTGATGTCTTTGTCCTCTTCATAAAATGAAGAATGAACAACAATGGACAGCTAGCTAGTGTTGTACTGGGTCTGGAGTCAGGAAAATCTGAACTAAAATCTGGCCTCATCTAAGTCATTTACTAGCTGTATGACCCTGGGCAAGTCACTTAACCCCTACTTGCCTGACATTCATTTGTAAAACAGGGACACACTGAAGAAGGAAATGGCAAAACATTCAAGTATCTTTGCCAAGAAAAGCCCATGGTACTGTGTCATGCAGTCATGTAGAATTGGACACAACTGAATGACTAAACAGCAACAAAAACAACAAATGTACAAGTTCCATGAGCCACCAGGTAGAGAAAAGTTACCCTATCTCCCACCTGGTCATCATTTGCCCCTGAGCACATCCCCTTCATTCTTTCTGGTTATTTGGTGAATGTGTGTTCTAATTAACTGACTGACTACCAGACAATCTCTCATAACTATCAAAAGTTCCACTTGCTAAACCTCAGACCACAGTAGAATCCACTAGAGTGGTAGTGCCAAACAACAGAGAAAATGCCAATATACAGATGTAGAAAGAAAAGATCCTGCAACAGCTTTGGGGATTATGACTCTCAAAACAGAGACAAATGTTTGTTATAGAATCTAGAGAGGTATCAATCCTAAAAGCCCAGCAGAGAGTTATGGCTAAAGAGAACCTAATAAGGACTCCAAAACTGAGAAAATGACTTTCAGGACAGGAGTACTGAGGAACCTCTCAGCTTAATTTGTTCTCTAAATTTTCTTCCTCCCAGTGTACTTTAAATTTGAGCTTACTGTCCTCAAGAACCTGGTGTATGAAAAAGAATATTGTATACTGTGGGTTAGGAGAAACGTTTTGAAACTACTTTTTCAGTAAATACCTTTCTAGAAGCTATTAAAGTTTTGCTGGTTGATCAATAATGGAAATTGTGCCAAATGGGGGCTTACGGGTGACAGTACTAAAAACCACAACCTCACAAGGGAAATCCAAGAACCCAGGAGTTTTTTGGGAACTCAACTTTCTAGCATGAGTAAGGATTGGAAGAGTGAGGGTGGATTGACTACTGCTCATATATATAACCTATACATGCGTAGCCATGCAAAAAATTTCCATAAGAGTCATGTTGTGAAAGAAAATATAAATAAAAAATATTCAAAAATAAAGAAAGCAAAAAATGTATGCTCCAATCTGTACTCATGCACCATTAGTTCTTTCTCTGGGGGTATGGATAGTATTTTTCATCACAAGTCCTTCAGAATTGTCTTGGATCAATATATTGCTGAAGATAGCTAAGTCATTCACAGCTAATCATTTTACAATTATGACTGTTACTTTGTAGGTACCACATTTCACTTCACATCAGCTCGTGTAAGTTTTTCCAGGATTTTTATTTCCTGAGAGCATCCTGCTCATCATTTCTTAGAGCATGATAGTACTCCATCATAATCACAGACCACAATTTCTTCAGCCATTCCCCAATTTATGGGCATCCCCTCAGTTTCCCATTCTTTGCTACCAGAAAAGAGCTGCTATAAATATTTTTGCACATATAAGTTCTTTTCCTTTTTTCTTATCTCTTTCAGGATATAGACCTAGTAGTTGTATTGCCAGGTCAAAGGGTATGCATGGTTTTATAGCCCTTTGAGCTGGGCAAAGTTTCAAATTGTTCTACAGAATGATTGAATCAGTTCACAACTCCACTGATGGTGCCTTATTTTTCCCAGATTCCCTCCAACATGTATCATTTTCCTTCTCTGCCCTATTAACTAATCTAATACGTATTCGTTAGTAACTCAGAATCGTTTTAATTTGCATTTTTCAAAAAAATAGTGAGTTCGAATATTTTTTCATAAGGCTATAGATAGCTTTGATTACTTCATCTGAAAATTGTTCATATCTTTTGATCATTTGTCAATTGGGAAATGGCTCTTATTTTCATAAATTTGACTCAGTTCTCTGTGTTTGAGAAATGAGGCCTCAATCAGAGAAACTTGCTTCAGAATTTTTTTCACAGTTGCTACTGCTAACTGTATTTCCTTCCATCCTATTTCTCAACCCTGTTTATTCCCTCTCTCATTTTACCTTGTCTCTCCTCAAAAGTGTTTGGCTTTGGATAACCAGCTCTCCAAATCTTCCCTCCCTTCAGTTATCCTCCCCCCCTTCTCTTATCCCTTTCCCCTCCTATTTTCCTATAGCATAAGACAGATTTCTATACCCATTTGAGTGTGCATGTTATTTCCTCTGAAATAATTCTGAGTAAAGTAAGGTCCATTCACTCCTTCTCACCCCCTCATCTTACCCTCCACTGTAATGACTTTTTCCTACCTCTTTTATTTGAGAGGTTTTACCCTATTCTACCTTTCCCATTCCTTTTCTCCCAGTACATTCCTCCCTTGCCCTTTGACTTTATTTTTTAAGATATCATCCCTTCATATTCAAGTCACAATTCTGTCTTTTGTCCATATATATACATATATATCATATGTGTATGTTATGTGTAATATATATGTATATACACACATAAAAATATATAAACATATATACATAAATTATATATATATACTCCTCCTAACTGCCCTAATAATGAGAAAGTTCTTATGAATTACAGGTATCATATTCCCACATAGGAATGTAAACAGTTTAACCTTATTAAGTCCCTTATGCTTTCTCTTTCCTATTTACCTTTTCATGCTTCTCTGGAGTCTTGTATTTAAAAGTCAAATTTTTTATTCAGTTCATCAAAGATGCTTGAAAGTCCTCTATTTCATTGAATATCACTTTTTCCCCTGAAGAATTATACTCAGTTTTGCTGGTAGGTGATTCTTGGTTATAATGCTAGCTCCTTTGCCTTCTGGAATATCATATTTCAAGTCCTCTGATCATTCAATGTAGAAGCTGCTAAATCTTGTGTTATCCTAACTGTGACTCCACAATACTTGAATTGTTTCTTTCTGGCTGTTTGCAATATTTTCTCCTTGATCTGGGAGCTCTGGAATTTGGCTAAAATATTCCTGGGAGTTTTCATGTGAGGATCTCCTTCAGGAAGTGACCAGTACAATCTTTCCATTTCTATTTTTCCCTCTGGTTCCACAACATCAGGATGGTTTTCCTTGATAATTTCTTGAAAGATGATATCCAGGCCCTTTTTTTTTATCATGACTTTCAGGTAATCCAATAATTTTTACATTATCTCTCCTGGATCTATTTTCCAGATCGGTTGTTTTTCCAATGAGACATTTTACACTGGCTTCTATTTTTTCATTCTTTTGGTTTTGTTTTATTGTTTTTTTGATTTCTCGTAAGTTGTTAGCTTCCATTTGCTCCATTCTAATTTTTAAGGAATTATTTTCTTCAGTGAGCTTTTGCACCTCTTTTTCCATCTACTTTTTTCCAACAATTTCTTTTAAACTTAAATACACAGTAAGAAAAAAAGGAAAGATATTATAAATTTAAATACCAAGAATTAAATACAAAATAAGAAAATAAAAAAGTATTGTCATATGCACTGTAGACCATAAGACAGTATTCAAAATATACAGCAATAAATTTACATTTCAAAAAATATATTCTTCAGTGAGCTTTTGTACCTCCTTTTCCATTTGGCCAATTCTGCTTTTTAAGGTGTTCTTCTCATTGGTTTTTTGGACCTCTTTTACCATTTGGCCTAGTCTGTTTGTTAAATAGTTATTTTCTTCAGTATTTTTGTATGTCTTCTTTATCAAGCCATTGATTCGTTTTTAATTTTTTTTTGCATCACTCTCATTTCTCTTCTCAATTTTTCTTCTTCTTCTGTTATTTGCTTTTCAAAATCCTTTTTGAGCTCATATTTTTCTTGGAAGCTTGGGTTGTAGGAACTCTGTATTTGTTATCTTCTTCAGAGTGTGTTTTTTTGGGGGCGGGGGCGGGAGGTTGTGGGTTTTGTTTTTCTTTTGCTTTTATGCAGGTGGGGAAGGCAGGGCAATTGGAGTTAAGTGACTTAGCCAAGGTCACACAGATAGTAAATGTTAAGTGTCTGAGATCAGGTTTTGAACTCAGATCCTCCTGACTGCAGGGCTGGTGCTCTATTCACTGTGCCATCTAGCCGCCCCCCAGAGGGTATGTTTTGATCAGCTTTGTCACCATACATTCTATGGTCAGAATTTTTTCTGTTGTTTGCTCATTTTCCCAGACTATTACTTGACTTTTAATTCTTTGTTAAAGTAGGGCTCTGCTTCCAGGGTGGAGGGTACACTGTCCAAAGCTTTGGGAATTTTATGCAGCTATATTCAGAGAAACTTCTAGGGACTTATAAGTTTTCAATTCCTCTAAGGTGGTATGATCTAAGGGGAAGTGTTTACTATACGCCTGCTCTACATATTGGTCTATGAGTGACCACAAGCAGGCTTTTCTGCCTTGGAACTGTGAGGAACCCTGCTCTGCCCCACCCCCACCACCCCAACTCTGGTTGCAAGTTCAGTGTTCTAGTGCTCTTTCTTGCCCTGGGACTGATGCCCAGGTCTGTGACCCAAATCAAAGCATGGGTAAAGCAACAAAGTCCTGCCTTAGTGCTATCAAAGAGACTCCTGTAATCTCCTGACCAGTTGTTCATGTAACACACTTACCATCTGTGGGCTGAGAGCTCTGGAGGCACCACTGCTACCACTGATAAAGTCACCCTGAGGTCTGTTCCTGGTTTGCTGGGACCAGATCTGCTTCTGGCACAGCCTGTGCTAGACTGTACTCCTCTCTTACCCTGGTGCAATAGATATTTCCTGTGGACCCTACAAGTTGTCTTGGGTTGGAAAATTGTTTCATTCCACTTTTTTTGTTGGTTCTGCTGCTCTAGAATTTGCTTAAAGTCATTATTTAAAAGTATTTGGAAGGGTTTGGGGAAGAGCTCAGGTGAGTCCCTGCCCTTACTCTGCCATCTTGGTTCTGGTTGTGATAGTCCACCCTTGGGAAATTTAAAACCGTGTTTCATACTACCAAAGTTCAGGCTGTTGAGTGGAAGCTAGGTGATGCAGTAAATAGACCTTGATTCAGGAAAACATCTTCCTGAGTTTAAATCTGCCCTTAGACACTAATTAGCTGTGTGATCCTGGGCAAATCACTTAACCCTGTTTTTCTCTTTTTCCCTCTCTATAAAATGAAATAGAGAAGAAAATGACAAACCACTCCAGTATCTTTGCCAAGAAAGCTTCAAATGGGGTCACAAAGAGTCAGATATGACTGAGCAACAAGTACCTTTAAGAGGTTATGGGGTTGGAATTTAAGAGAACTGATTTTTTGTCTCACTTCTATAACTATCAAATTACATGCCCTGAGAAACATTTAGTGAGCAGAAGCAAGAGGAATTGAACTAGGTCTTGTTGACTCTAACTCTCAGAGTTTTTTTGTAATATGGCATGATGATACAAACTTGGAGGACTAATAAGAGATAATGGAGCCCGACACTTATTCCAGATGAGCAAACTGAAACCAAGAGAGAACATGGTATGTTAATGCTAGGTGGTAGTAGAGTCTCAACGAGTAAAGCCTTAGTCTCCTGTTTTCCCCACAACTCTTTCCTTTTTTCACACATGGTCATACTACCCAGCAAAGCTGTTATGTTTAGTAATAGTCATAACATGTTTATAGTTTGTACTTCCTGAGATCTCTTTACTGCTTCAACCTGCCATTCACAAATATGTATTTGACAATTACCTTACATTTATTTTGTATGTTCATTTATGTAAATGTTGTTCCTCTTGATAAAATTAATGAATCAATCAATCAACACATATTTATTAAATTTTCTGTATGTGCCAGACTCTATATTGGGCACTAGGGATACAAATACAAAGAATAAAAGAATCTCTACCTGCAACGTACAAATATACAAATGTAGCAGAAAAAAAGGACATTTAAAATATATCACAGATACGTAGTTAATCATATGCACATGTGCATATATATATGTGTATATATATATATATATATATATACACATATATATATACACACACACACATGCACATGCATGCATGAATACATGTACACCGAGTAGTTAAATAGCTAATTACATGGTCTTTGGAAGAGAGGTCATAATTGGAGGTATCAAGAAAGGCTTCATGAAGAAGATGGTACCCTGACCTGCAGAAAGAGAGTGTAGAGATAAAGAGGGACTACATTCCAGGCAGGGGGAATGGTCAATGGAGAGTCATAAGTGAGGAAAAGAGAAAAGATGCCACTTTGTCTGGATTGCTGGCTTCATGTGGGAAAGTATCCAATGAGGCTGATAGGGTAAATTGGGGCCAAGTTGAACAGAGCTTTAAAAGCTAAAATAAGAGGTTTAGATTTAATTCTAGACGCAATAAAAATCCACTGGAGTTTTTTGAGTAGGGGAGTCAAATAACTGGATCAGCTCTTGAGTAAAAATACTTTGGTAACAATGTGTAGGATGTAATATGAAAGCTCATCACAACTGGGGACTATTTCATTTTTTTGTCTTTGTATCTATGGCACACAGTGAAGCCCCTGGAGTTAGGTGCTCCAGCACGCGCTGGAGTTAGGAAGACTTGAGCTCAAATCTGGTCTTAGACACTTACTAGCTGTGTGAATCAGGGCAAATCATTTAATGTATTTCCACATTTGTAAAATGGGGATAAATAATAGCACCCACTTCCTAGGGTTGTTGTGAGGATCAAATGAGATAATAGTAATAAAGCACTTAGCACAGGGCCTGGCACATAGTAAGCACTATGTAAATGCTTACGGCTATTATTAGGATTATTTATTATTATTGTTACAACTTGCACAGTACCTTATACACAGGAGATGCTTAATAGATGTTGGTTGATCAAATCATATCATTTTAACCAGAAAATTAAATTCATATTTTCCATAAGGATTCAACGTGATTTTAAGCTCCTATTCACTTTAACTATATTATTCAGTTGGGTTAACAAGGGTTTATTTATGCAGGCAAATAATACCTTTCTTTTCCTATACTTCACCCTGGCACAGAATCCCATTTTCAACTCATATAGTTCAAGGAAGTGTTCAGTCTGACTTCAATCAATCCACAAGCATTCATTAAGCATCTAATATATGCCTTGCACTGTGCTAGGTGCTAGACATAAAAATCCAGAGATAAGACAATCTTTGTTCTCAAGGAGCTTATATTCCAATGTGAGACACAAGTGCATTTATAAATAAATAAATCTATCTATATCTATATCTTTCTGTCTATCTATATAGAATAAATACAAAGCACATAAACAGAAGGCAGTTTGTGGGGAGGCCACCAACAAAGTCATGCTTGAGCTTCATCTTGAAGGAAAAAAGGGGGAGTCTATGTGGTTATCCAGGAAAACAGATGATAAAACACATTATTTATAGAGTTATGGGTCAACAGGTGAAATAATATCAAACACAAAGCTAATCTCTCACCCTTCCCCCCAGTCACTTGGTTGGTTTTGCTTAACAATATCCTAGTTATTGGCTGGTTTTACTTTCTCTTTCTCACTCTTAAAAGAAAGGGCTCATGGCAAAGGTGGGAGTAGATAAAGGAAGATATACTCATTAGAATGAGTAATGATAATGATGTAAAGCATTAATAAGATTTTCAGATTAAAAAAAAAATCTATTCCTTGTCAACGTTCACCTATACACCTTCTAATACGGATACCTTTGTAATATTATTTGAGCTATGGTATCATTCCAGTGCTCTTCAAAGTGATTTAATGATCTCAATACCCATTTGCTTTCCTTCTGGAAATAAAAGGTCTTAATTTGCAGCATCATGGGCACATTTTCATATGCGGCTCTTCTAAAGCTGAGATCAAGGAAGAAAAAGCAGGGAAGATGTTAGAATGTCAGAGAAATAACATTCTATTTTAAAACGAACGATGTATATTCTAATCCCAATGACAACAATAAGACACTCCAGGGTGTGCTTTAATGGGCCATTAGTTTTCTTCTTGGGTGGTGAAACTTCTTTGGCCTATAGCCTTCTGCTCCCCTGAGTCACTGGGCTTCTATTAGAGCCATTAAAAACTGCCTGGAATGTGGTTTTGTCTAATGTGATTATTGTCAAAATGTTCAAGTTGTGAGTTTATTCCTCACTGTGTTAGCAGTTCACTTTCTTCAGTTAGTATAGACATCTTACACAACCATGAAAACTCACATTTATAAAAAACTTTAATATTCACAAATCAATTCCCCTCACAACTCTATGAGATAGACTGTATGCGGATTTTTATCCCCATTTTATAGCACTAGAAACTGAGTCTACAAGAACAGGTGAAATACCTGTGGTCACAAAGTATGTCTTAAAATTCAAGTTTAAACCCAGGCTTCTTAATTCTACACCTAGAACTCCATTATATTCAGTTGTTTTTCACACTGCTAATTCTTGAAACCCTATTTTTTTTTCAAAACAGAATAACAGAGGAAAAAAAAATCATGGGATATTGAGTGCAATATCCAAAATCTAATCTCTGGATAGTATCCGCATATAGTTAGCTAATTATAATAGAGAACTATACTAAAAATTACTGTAACCAAATTATATAGGCTTCACACATGTACTTAAAGTTCTAATAATTTATTATATCTATCCATATATAGATAAGTATATATAGAGATACAATAATATAAGTATATCTATCTGTGTATAGATAAAATATATAGAGATATAATATAAGCTATTAGATCTTCAAGTGCATGCATTTACACTTAATTAAGAACAAAGGAACACAATCTCTTGAGCCTGTGCACTGCTCCTTCTTTTTCCTATGCAGTGTTATTTACGAATGAAGGTCTCTCCTTGTGTTACTGTTGACAGATTATGGTCAAAAGAGTAAATATCAAAAAACAAAAATGTTTCTTCTTAGCTACATAAAGTGCTTCATCTACAGAGAAAAAGCAGAATCCAGAAGGGAGTGCTTTTCCCTTTACACACAATTTAGTGAGGGAGGAAAAAGAACATTAGGTAAATATCTGTTTTTCTCTACGTAGTCTCCAAATTAAAACAAACACAATACAAATATTGTAAGGGCACAGCCAAACTAGTTTTCAGAAAACAAAATAAACAAAAAAACTACATCCTAAGCAGATTAAATTTCCTGCCTGGATTCTAGGATTTTCCATATTCTCATACCAGGCTAGCTATCCAGTTCTCCTTTCTATTACTTGCCACCAGGATCCTTGAATTTTAGTCATCTGGCTTCTTCAGTATCCACAAATACACTGAATGAATTCTACTGCATATAGTTTCAGTTATACTTTATGGAGTGAAAGGGAGGTGGAGACATGGTCATTAACATGTCCCCTTGTTCAAAAAGGGAACATAATGTCAGGTGAAGGAAGCATGTAGCCCAAGGCTGCTAGTAGAATAATCCCTTGACTTAGATGTTGCTATCTACATATCACTTCTTTGTTGACTCATTAATTCAAACCCTGAGATTTAGCGTAAACCAGAGCTATTAATCTTTCTTTTGTCATGCACCTCTTGAGAAATCTGGTTAAGCCTATGAATCTGTTCTCAGAATGTTTTTAAATGCCTAAAATTTAATATATAGGATTACAAAGGAAACCAGTTATATTGAAATAAGGTTATCAAAGTATTAAAAAAAAATCATGGATTCTATTTTAAGAATCCTTCTCAAATTTTTTTCTTACTTTTTATATAACTCTCTGTTATGCCTATGTAAGTAATCAAGCAACAAGGATTTATTAAGCATTTACTATTGTAAATGTGAAGTACTATCTTGTACTTCTACAGAGACTTCAATTTAGGTGCACAGTTAAGTCTAAGGCTATTTGTCCAAGAATTTTCCACTTTCCTTCCCCAAAGTGTATTCCATTCTTTTTTAGAAAACATTGTCTCCAGAATGCAATAAAAATTAGCTCATATTTATTTTGAGACAAAGGCCATTTAAAAGTTCAGACAGCAAATAAACAACATTTTAAAAGAGCAGGCAGTTCCCAAGGGAAACAATGCCCAGTCTCTGGGAAGAAGTGAGAGAGAGGACAGTGAGAAAGTAAAGAGGGAATAAATTCACCAGGTCCTAGTGTAGAAGGAAATTCTGTCCAGATAGACCATTTCTTAAACAGGTCAGTAAGCCAGACAAGGCTACAAGAAGTCCAGAGAGTAAGGAGTGGAATATAGAAAGGAATGTGCATTGTAGGGACACGTTGATGACAAAGGCATAATTATTGTGATGGCAAAAATGTGGAAGGAATCCAAATAGAAGGATAATTTATGAGTCAGTAGTATCCTCATCTAGATGATCCTCCTTGTGAATCATATCATGCTACTGGCATCAAGCCTCAGAACACTGCAAAGCCTGCTAGAAGAGATCTCTGATGTATTACTGTAAGATTTTTTTTAAGAGATCGAGCTCCAAAAGAAACCTGAGCCCTGAGACAGAATTTCAGACCTTAAAGGGCAACCTTGAGTTAGTTTAATCAATAGCTGAACAAGAATTCCACTTGTATTCCTCTCTTCTTTCTCTTACCCTTTATGCTCATCTCATTTTCCCTTTCCTTTCTTGGGAATGTCATCATATAGCTGGAGAAAAATAGAATATATTTCCCAAGATTCCTGTGTCTGAAATTAGTCCTGAACTTATGCTGCAAAATCTAGTGAAGTTCCTAAAAATAGGGCTAAGAATTTAATACTCATTTTGTGCTGGGCCTTCTTTGATTGGGCCTTGATTGTATCATTAAAACTGCCCCTAACATTTTACTACAATGACTCCTTTTCCTTTTCCTTTTAGCTAACATTTTATGGCCTTCTGACTTATTAAATATAAAACATATACACTGAATTCAAGTCTTTTGGGTAGACTATCCCACTTCTTTAATAACTTCTGAATGTTTTCAGTAACAAAGAGAAAGGTCCCATGTAGAACAAATTATCTATGATAGCCTTTTTATGGGAGGAAATAAACTGGAAAATAAGGATATGTTTGTAGATTATAGCTAAACAAATTATAGTACATAAATGTAATGGACTATTTTCACAGTATAAGGAACAACGGATATGAAGAATCATGGAACAATACGCAGAGAAGCATGAGAAGATTTATACGAACTGATATAAAGGGAAGTGAGCAGAACCAGGAAAACAACAACCACAATGAACACAACAATGTAGATATAAAAAAAAATGAAAAACCAATCAATAAAAGTTATAATGTCCAACCTTGGTCTCAAATATATGAGAATGCATCTCCTACCACTTCTTTTCAAAGGTGGAGGATCATGGGTGTGGAGCACGGCATCAGACTTGCAATACGCTTGCTATTTGCTTTGAGTTTTTCTTTTACTCTTCTTTATTTTAATTTGCTTTAAGATACAGCTCTTTGAGAGGGAGTAATAGAAAATGTGGGTGATGTAAAAATAAGATATAAACGACAATTATTTTTAAAAATAAAATATATGAACTGGGGAAAAAACAGAAGAATGGTTTGAATTCCTGCTCTACTACTTGGAAAGTAGGTTACCTTAGGTAAATCACTTAGACTATTTGGTTTTTTCACTTTCCCTTTTGTTAAAATGAGTAGGTTGGACTAGATAATCTTTAAGATTTAAGTTTAACATTCTGAGATCTTATATCTCAGCCTCTTGATCGTAAAATTCATATGTAGACAATTTTCTATTTATATCCCCATTGAATATTATGATCACATGAGCTCACACACACACACACACACACACACACACACACACACACAGGCTTTGAAAAGAAATAGTGTTAGATGAATGCAAAACAACATGATTAGATAACTATTCCCAATAGGCACATAAGTGAGTTTTGAAATTAACAAGAATACTCAGAAGTTCCTTTACACACATCTTTCTCTTATGCAATATACTGGTTGGAAGGTGACCCTGCGTTCTCAATAGTTTTGCCAAATATGCTCACCTTCTGGCAACTTCCATGATGAGAGTAAGGTCTGGTGTATATGCCTAAGTGGAGAACTACAGCCCTGGCATCTGAGAACTACCCTGGCTAAACTCATAAAGATAAGTCACCAGAAAATTGAATACCAGTGAAGGACAACAACTTTTGGCCACAACAAGTCTACAAACTACTGCAGAATGCCAAGGTTTAGTTCTAGATTTTAAAAAAAAGCAAGTCCTCATATGATGTCTGCACCAATGAAGCGTTGCATGAGCGGGAGAGTGTGCAATGATGATGTGAGCCAGGCAGAGATTGGAAGCATTCATACATTTATTGCATGCATGCTAAACAAGTCTCAATTAAGCATCTAAGGGTCCAAGTTTATATACTATAGCTAAAGCACTTACATTATACTTTCTCATGGGAAACTTCACATAGTTTGCTACATGAGGCACCTAACTTGTAACTTTGCAGGAAGCTACTGCCATGGGAAGCTTCTTTGCTTTCTTACCTCATGCATCACTACTTTATCTATATAGCTCAAGCAGCCAGGGTTTCAGGGATGGCCAGAATGTTCCAAGTCTCCCTTGCACTGGGATGAGTAAGGAGGGGTGGTAAGTCAACATTGAGGTGGGTGGAAACAGGCTCAAGGGGGTCCTTGGTCTGGATTCACACCCATGGCAGACCCCTCAGACCTAACCCTTAATATCGCCCCCTACCCTCACACTGATGAAACTATGTTTTGACATAAGGAAATGGAAGCAAGAGTTAATATAGTTCGTTTCTTTTTTCTTTTGCCTCTACACTTATTTCTTTAGCAACTTTATAGAACATCCTGAATTCATAACCTGATAGGAAGCAGAACATTTATCTCCCCATAACTTTCCAAATCCCCTTTATCTGTACATGCTGCAATGCATTAAACTTTTTTTGACCATTCAAAGGAATTAAATAATATTAGGGCTGGAAATTACCATAGAGATCAACCTTTTCATATTATAGATGAAGAAAGCCTCTCAGAAAGGTTGATGGAGTTGTCCAATGTAACAAATACAGAAAGTGAATTCAGAATGAATTCAAACAATGTATCTCTATTGGACTACATCCTTCTCCTCTAAAATAACTGGCAGATGTGGCTGCAGTTCTACCATCAGTGACGTTTGAAAGATCAAGGAGAATGGAAGAGGTACTACCATCCTGGAAAAGAGCGAATCACGTACTAAATTTTGACAAAAGAAAGAGAACAATATTAGAAAAGCAATGAACATTGGGTTTCATTCCAATTCCTGTAGAAAGTGTAGAACAGATCATTAAAGAAGTGGTTACTGAACACTTGGAAAAGGATAAGGTGATTAAAAAGTGCTACCAAGGCTTTATCAAGAACATTTCATGGGAGGCTAATTTTATTTCCTATTTTGATAGAATTACAAAATTGGATACTGAGGGAATATGAAGAATATAATTTACTTAGATTTAGCAAAAGATTTGATAAAGTATCCTATGCTATTCTTATGAAAATACGAAGTGACACAGACTAGAAAATAATACAGATAAATGAACTTGCAAATAGTTGAATGAGTAATCTCAAAGAGAAGCTGTTAATATTTCAGCACCAACTTAGGAGAAGAGTGACCTCAGGTATCTGTGATTATTATCCCTATGTAATAACACTTTATATCAATAAATTGGATTAATGCATAGATGATACATGTCTTAAATTTGCAGATGATTCAAAGACAGGAGGAGTAGTTACTGTTATATATCGAATGTAAGTGTGAGTAAATGACTTCCTGATATTGTTTCTAACGCTAAAGGAATGATTCTATAATCTAGTATAAGGTCACATGGGCCAGATCTTGCCTTCCCTCTGGTTTCATATGACTCCAACAAACTAAGGATGGATTATGCATTTAAATAGAGCTGTATTATATTTTAAAATTTAAAACTATTGTTAACTAGAGGTCTATATAAAAACAGAAGAATGGGTGGGTTTGTCCCTGGATAGTAGTATACTAACCTTAATCTTGTAGATGAAATTCAGTAAAGGAAAGTGTGAATTTAAAATTACTTATACTTGGGTCCAAAAAATCAATTTCACAAGCAGAAAATAGCAGAAAACATGGTTAGAGAGAAATTGTCTAAAAAAAAATTAGCAAAGAGAGGGGAATGTATTAATTGTGAGATTCCTTCTATCTCTAAAAGTTTATGTTCCCATAAGGGGGCTGGTTAAGGATTTGAAGTCAGTTCCTCTCATTGCAAATTCAATACACTTTCTCCTACACAAATGGAAATTACCTTACTGTCTTATAAATGGATATGATATACTATTTATTAATAATATGTCTTTTTCAATTGTAGTGTTATTTTTTAATTATATTGTCATATAAAATGGTGCCTTGGACTGTTCTTTTATTTTCATATTTTTACTCAAATTCATATGAGTTTTAGTTCATCTTAGACACTAGACCTCTGGTGGTACAGTGGACAGAATTCTGGACCTAGAGTCAAAAAGATCTGAGTTCAAAGCCAGATTCTGACCCTTACCAGCTGTGTAACCCTGATCAAGTCTCTTAACCTCTATTTCCCTTAGTTTCCTCATCAGTAAAATAGTGATAATAATAGCACCTGTCACACAAGGCTATTGTGAGGATCAAATGAGATAATAATTGTAAAGCACTTAGCATAGTACTTGGCATATATAAATGCTAGTTATTATTATTCTTCGTAATTGCCATCATTAGTATAGCTTTCAAAATGTTCAGTACAGTATTTTATGCACAGCAACAACTGGTAACAACTGGTAAAAATCCAACAATGGAATGGACTACCCCATTAGGTAGTGAATTCCCTGTCCTCTGAAGAATACATGCAGAGGTCAGACTGTCACTTGTCAAGCATGTCACAGAGAAGAATCACCAATTAAGTAAGAGAATAGACTACACAGTTTCTGTGATCCCTATCCACCAAGTTTCTATGATCTATAAATATTTGTGGAATGAAAAAAATTAAGTTTATTATTGGGGGCCACTTGGGTACCAGCCCCAAGTGTGAGCAGAGATGTGAAAGAGAGGGGGAGAGAGAGAGAGAGAGAGAGAGAGAGAGAGAGAGAGAGAGAGAGAGAGAGAAAGAGAAAGACAGAAAGAGAGAGAGAGAATAAGGTAGCTAACGTGGGTAGTTCAAGAAAGAACCATGAACTCCATTTAATGATGATTTGAACAAGGTTTCTAAAGATCTAAAGGACAAAGATTCAAGTATTCTCATCAACAGACTTAGTTTTTCACATCCTGGGATATCATCATAGTTTTATCGTTACAATAGTCTACTATATCTTGCAAGTAATACTCAGATAAAATCAAAATTTCTGTTTTCTAGGCTCCAAGAGTCTGGGGGCATTCATCAGGTCTTTGGGAAGTTAATTAACATTTTTAAAGGCATTAACAAAGAGGATGCAAAGGGCAGAGCAGGCCTTCAAACATCTAGGTTTTGTAAATCATTGTCTTGAATCTGCTATACCTTGAGAGGGAAACAGGAAAGGCTTGTCTTATCTGAAGCTTTGAGAATTCCAGGCACCAAAAGTCTTTGGAAATCCAACAGGTCTTTGGAAGTCAGTTAACATTTTACAGGATGATGCAAATGAGAGCAGGTTTCAAAACGTTTAGGTTTGTTTAACACAAATCTATGCCAAAACTGCATCTCCAGAGCATCTGTATGTGAACTGACCCCCAAGATCAAATGTTTTTGGCTTGCTTCAGTTTATCATTTCTTTAACCTTCGATGGAGGTATCACATTGTTCCTTTTGGGTACCTGCTTAGTAGCACCTAACTGTTGAAAGTTCTAAACCAAGAATTGCTCAGAAGCTCTGAACAGATGTCTAGAGAACATGTCAGCTTGCTCAGGGCAGAGTTAAGCTTCAAAGCAATGAGTGAATTATCCTTTTAAAACTTGCATCTCACTCCATCTATTACTAATTGCTTTATACAAATAATTATTTTGGAGACTCATACTGAAAATATAATGATGAAATAAATCTATTGCCAAAAAAGAGAAGTGCCAAAGCCCGATCTCCTTACCAAGATCCGCTCTCTTTATTCAATTAGGAACTCAGAAACAAATTAAAATTCCATTTTCTTTTGGTAAAATAAACCCAGTACACTTGGTAATTCAATCTCAGTTAATATTGGGTCCAAGTGAAACAATCAAGATATAATGGGAAGAAGACTGGATTTGGAGTTAAAGATGTGGCTTTTTTATCCTGGCTCTGCTGTGTCTGTGGACAAGCAACTTCTCTTTTCTAGAATTCAATGTTCTGTTCTACAAAAGGAGAGGATAGGTTTACTTCATAGCTTCCTTCCATTTCTAAAATAGGTGTTCCTAAAATATGGAGCCATTTCCAGATGATAAAGCATTAGAATTACATCATATAGTACTTTATGCACAGAAAGAAGTCAAAGGTATACTATAGCCAACTTGTACCAATTTGAGAGAGTTGATAGTTATATTTTCATAGTGAGCACTTACACCACAAAAAGAAGCAAAATGCTATAAATCAGGGCTTAATTTATTATTTTACTGATTGTCTGGATTTAAGAAATTGATAAAGGAAATGTTAATAATACAAATTAAACTTCAAAATGTGTCATGTGTACTACCCCTGCCCTGTAGAGAGCCATTCGTTACCATTTAACAACATCCCTGTTTGATCCTCACAAGAATCATTTTAGGCAAGCAGGGTAGATATCCCTTTGTGAGGAAAAGTGACTTATCTAAGGTCAGGTGGAAGAAATGGAATTCAAACTCATTTCTGATCTGAGTCATTAATGTGATGTGACTACCAAAGTCAATAATATGATCTTAAGCAGTATGGTTTCCAATAGGAAAGAGAGGATAAATCCACTGTTCCTTGCCTTGATCCTATCATATCTTAAGTACTAGGTTCTTCTCTTGGGGTTCTACTTTAGAGATTTACAATCTAGAGCATATTCAAAGGAGAGTTAGCAAGATGGTAAAATAATTTGAAACCATGCCATAGGAAGATGGGTTGAAGGAAATGGAAAAGTGTATACTGGAGATTTAAAGGGGACAAAAGAACTGACTTGAAATATCTGAAGAGTCAATATCATTTCCCATAGGGCTGCTCTCCTTTGGACTAGTTTTCATCATGCCCCTAGGAACCTCGTTATCTTGCAAAATCAACATAAGCCTTAATATTCATACCTCATCAGTACTGCTCAGTATGCTCTGTCTCTCTGGAGAAAAAAGCAATGAGCCCCTCCCCAAAGCCCCATTTAAGGTGGATGCCAGACATCTCTTCATTTCCTACCCAGCTGTACTCCTTTGGATTTCTCTGATAAGGCACTCCATACTTTCTTCTGCCTTCCTGATTGCCTTTTCAGTCTCCTTCTTTGAGCTGCTTCCTTCAATTAGATTTTAAGTTATTTAAGAGCAAGAATTGTCTCTTTTTTTCACATTTGCATCCTCAGAGCTTAGTAAATTGTCTGACACATAGTAGGTGCTTAACAAATGTTTACTGACTGACTAAAATAAAAATAAAAATAAAATAAAAAGACTTTATTTGCTCTGCTTTCCCTTGGTGATAAGAAGCAAAGGGTAGAAAGGGAAGGCTGATTTTGGTGTGGTATAGAGAAAAACTTGCTAACAATTTGTTATTGTTGTTCAGTAATTTTCAGTTGTGTCTGACTCTTTGTGACTCCATTTGAAGTTTCTTTTTGGCAGGGATACTTGGACTGGTTTGTCATTTCCTTCTCCAGCTCATTTTACAAATGAGGAAGCTAAGGCAAACGGGGTTAAGGGACCTGCCCAAGGTCACATAGCTAGTAAGTGTCTGAAGCCAGATTTTAACTCAGGAAGATGAGTCTTCTCTAGTCCAGGCACAGTACACTATCCACTGAGCCATCTAGCTGCCCTGTTATTAGCAATTAGGCCTGTCCAAAAATCAAACAGGCTGCCTTAGTTGGTAGGTATTTCCCCATCACTGGAAATACTCAAGTAGAGACTGGATAACCACTTGTCAGTATTTTAGGAAGGGTTTCCTGTTCAGGTATTGATTAAGCCAAATGGCCTCTGAAGGTCCTTTTAAATTTAAGAATATGCAATTTTTTGACTCCCAAATCCAATGTTCTTTCTATGTCACTAGATATAGGGATAAAGTAGATAGTAAGATGGCCTCAAAGTGAAGAACTGAGTTCAAGCCCTGCCTCTGACACACACTGGCTATGTGACCCTGGGCAAGTCATTTCAGCTCTCAATTCTCTATGCAATTCTCTATGATTCTAACTTGCAGATATGTTAACTTGCATTGGCAGAAGGGAGTTTCTTCACCCAATAGTTCCTTGTACCAATGAAACCATGGGTCTAATTCTTTCCTTACTTGATGCAAAAGGGCAATTTTCTATTATATCTACTTGCAACATTAATAAGAATATATCTATATAATCTGTCTATTTTCATTTCTTCTAGCCAAATTTTACTCATTGTCTGTGTATTTATTTCCCTTTAATGTGTGCCTTCGGGAAGGAAGCTTCAAATCTCTTCAAACTGAACAGAATCTCCAGCATGACAACTTGCCAAATAAGGATTACTCCCCAAACCAACTCATTATTACATTTTTAAAACATCCCTCTCATGTTGTGCTTCCCTGCTTTTTGAAAGAAAGAAGGATGGAAGGGGTTGGGGGGAGGGTGAGCACTCAGAAAACTAACAAACGGTGGCAGAAACACACCAAGCAAATCGTTTTCCTGGCTATTATTCAAACTTCAATCCATGTCTAAACGTCTGTTGAAAAATGGTAATATTTTACAGAAGCCCGCACAAAATCATCTGAAATGACCTTTGTGAATAATTGAAGATGCCTTTTGTCTTTGTAGCCACATTCCCTAGAACATGAACACCATACTGAGGATAGATTGCTCCAATCGGCTCCATACATCGTCATTTACAACTATTCCTGTCAGTTTTACAGTAAGTGGGGACATTTGTTAGGAAACTCAACTAGAACCCGGAGCACTGAGGTATTATTAGAACACACAATATGGGTTTCTTTCCCATTCCCACTTCATTCTCCCTGTCTTAGAAGTAGAGACTTAGGCAAATAACAGTCATTATATTCTGTAACCACAGGCAAGATTAATCCTGAGCCATTTTTATTCCTTCAAATCATAGCAGAAACAGAAAAGACAAAGGCAAACAGTGTGCCAAGATCAAAGCTAATGGAGAGAGGTTATGAGGTGGGATTTGGAGACTGAAAACCTGAGCAAGATTCCAGTTCTACTGCTCATTAAGTGTTTGACTCTGTGATAGTAACTTAACCTTTAATGAATAGGTTGGTTTTATCACTTGCAAGGTCCCTTCTAGTTATAAATATGATTGTGATTCACTTCTTATTATAATATGCATATTGATTTGTGAGAAAATGGTGGCATAAATAGAATGAGGGGGTTCTGATCCCCTGAAAATCCTCCAATTGGGCTTAGAGATACATCATTCTACTAAAAAGCAGAAAGCATCATCTATAGATCCCTCCATCCTACAGAGAAATCCATAGAGGGACCCCCAGAGTGCAGAAAAGATCCTAGAAAAGACAAGCACAGAAGGAAGAACACAAGCAGCATTCCATGAAGCCTTCCAGGCATTTTCAAAACTCTCTGCCCAGTCCAACCCATTCATACCCAAGCACTGTAACTTCTGGAAAGCTATTTTGGAAAGGTCTGGGCAGTCCACCATAGCATTTTTCTGTCTGAACCAAATAGATCCTGAAGTTCAAACATTGGTGGCTGATTATTTGAATTTAGCTTGGCCTTGGAGAGAATTATAAATGAAAATTTCCTAGAACTCTATTTTAGAGTTACCAGATCAAAGAAAAAAACACTTCAATTCTCAAAAGAGTTCAAATAACAGAGAACTACAATAAGGATTACAGAAGGCATACCACCTGTCATGATAAGAAGAGCAGAGCTTGGGATGTGACATTACAAATGAAAAGAAATAAAGATGTACAACCAAATACAACCTATCCAGTAAAACTTAGCATAATCCTAAAGTTTAAAAAAAAAAAGGATCTTTAATGGAAGTATTATTGATTAAAAATCCTAAACAGAGTGGACAATTGGAAATGGAAATGCAGTGTCAAGAAAAAACATAGAAAGATATATATGTTTGTATAATTGAATGGGAACATGTGGGGATGAAATGTTTACATGTTAATAGGGGAATAAGAAAAAAAAACATCTTCTCAGAACATTGATATGGTTAAGGGCCACACAGAAAGGTTAAAATTACCAGCTCTGTGGATGGTTTTGTTCTAATTAATTAGTGGTCTCTGGAAAAGACAAAAATAGGAAGGACAGTGAACTATACTTATGAAGAAAAGATGAAGAGGGTATGGAAATAATGACTGCAATATATACATATATATACATATGTTTATAAACATGTAATGGCAAACAACAAAGTACTTAGCTTCTTGTTGCAGCAGCCTTAGTATTTAGCACCTTGTTTCAGTTCAAGTTTCTTTGAAGCCTTGCCCATGATAATATCAAGTCTTAGTAAAGAAACAGAACTTATGAACCCCACAACTTCTGAACCCCTATTGCTGATGCAACAGAAAGAGGTAGAACAGGGAGGAGCTAATAATCATATATAAGGAGAAGCCCAAGCTGGGAAAGTGTAGAACTGAGAACAGAACTTGTGGTGGCAAAATTGAGAAGGGGAACTTTGTGGTGGCCAGGCACTCTGTTTGTCTGTTCTGTCTTATTGATTTTTGTTTGTGATACTTTGTACATAAGCCTTGGGACCTTATTGGAAGCCCTGAAAGAGGACTTTCTTGTTGTCTGTTTACAGAAGTCCTGGAGGAGGGATTTGGAGGTCCTGGCACTTTACTGGTGATTTGTGTTGACTTCTTGGATCTTGTTTGTGGGTCTCTATTGATTTCACAGGAAGATAGTGAATTAATGATGGTGCCAGCATGTGTATGAATGTTGTTTTTGGCTCTGTTGGACTTTGTCTTCCCAGAAATGGAAACTGTGTGGGACTTAAGGTGGATGGACACTGTGGGCATCGGTATGGAACAGGAACTGGGTGAGGAGCTGGAAGAGGGGTTGAGAGCTGCCTGCCTGCCTTTGAGCTCAGGTGATAGCTGGGTAGATTAAGGCAGGAGGTGGGACCATGAAAGAGGAACCATGGAATCTGAGAGCCAGCCTCAAGTTGAGATGAAAAGACCTCTTCTTGGGCACTTAAGGCTGACTGAGAAGATCATGATTTACTGTGACCTAGGGGGGAGAACTTTTAACTTTGTACTTTGCGTCCCTTAAGGAGGCTGGCTCCTTAAGGATGATTAAGGACTTACTGAATATCTTTTTGTTGAAAACTATGTGGCCACTTTAGTGATAACTTGTTATGTTATAAAATTGTGAATTCTGTACTTTGGTTTCTGTGAATATTTTGCTTTAATTTACTGCTGAATAAATAGAGAGTTCACTATACTATGTAATTAGAATCTTAAAGCTATTCACAGCAGCAGTCCTCTGCAAAGCTGCTCATGCTTGGCTTTACAACATATACATACACACACACACACACACATATGTGTGTGTATGAAAAATGCACATAATGAAGGTGCATAAAATGAAGAGTACAGTCACGGAAAAGGGGACAAGGGAAAAGGTATCCCATGAATTTCATTTAAATCTAATAAAGAAAGATTAAATAAAATTAGAGAGACAGAGAAGAACAGATTAGAACACAGAATATAACAATATGCTTAAGACACAAAGACTCACACAGAGTTAAAATCAGCCTCACACAGAGGCTGAAATAAAATCTATTATACTGCATCTGATTTTTTTAAAAAAGATGCCAATAAAGATTTCAGATGAGGCTACCACAAAGAAAATTAAGATAAAAAGAAATAAATAATAAATTGCATAATGCTTAAAGGCACCATAGAAAATGAATCAATATCAAAATTTAGCATATGTGCACTTTATAACATATTATATTTAAAGAAAAGTTCACTGAATTGGAAGGAAACAGAGAGAACAACAATAATAGTGGGGAACCTTAATCTACCCTTTTCAGATCTAAAAAAATATTTTAAAAAAACCTAAGCAAACAAAAAAGAAAAAAACAGAATTAGAACTATGGAAAAATTAGAGATGACAGACAGATAGTAATTAATGCACAAGGATGGAAAAGAATGTATATATTTCTCACTGGCATATGGCATCATTACAAAAATTGACCATGTATTTGAGCATAAAGATTTCATCCAAAAAAAAGTAGAAAAGTACATCATTTATTGTTCATAATACAACTAAAATTTTTAAATAAGAGGCTCTTTTAAATACACACACATATAATAAATACTAAATAAGATAAGTCTAAAGAACTGGTGGGCCAAAGAACAAATAATAGAATAAAAGATATTTTCACCAAAAATGACAATAATGAGATAATATATCAAAATTTATGGGAAGCAGCTAAAGTAGTTCTGAAATGGAAATTTATATCTCTAAGTGCTTTTATCAACAAATGAAAGAAGGAAGGAAGGAAGGAAGGAAGGAAAGAAGGAAGGAAGGAAGGAAAGAAGGAAGAAGGAATTGAATTGGTCATGCAGGTTAAAAAAACCTTGAACAACTGGGAGCTTAAAACTCCCAACTAAACAATAAAGTAGAAATTAAGAAAAGCAAAGAAGAAATTAATAAAAATTAAAAAGAAAAATATTGCATAATTGCCATGTAAAACTAGGAGCTGTTGTTTATAAGACAAGGGGTATTTAGTTTGACTTTTGAAAAATGGAAAACCAAATTGTTGATATATGTAATGGTAATGGGAATTTGAACATCTTCTCTGTCTCTTAATAAGCCTAAGGGAATCTGAAGACCTCCTCCTGCTTTGAAAATAAACTATGCTCCCTAAGAGGCTGAATGTAATCACATGGAGCCTGTGGTGGAAGGAGTTTGCTGAAGGGTAAAACAGAGCCCACAGGACGCTGGGAGTCAGAACCAGTTAGACTGTTGAGAGGAGAACATACTTCCCAAGGAGACAGGTTTGTGAGTAAATATTGGTCTTATATTGGTTTGTGGGAAGGTTAAAGGATGATGTGGCTCTCTGTGCTGTTGTGGCTTATTAACTTCTTTGCTACTATAATGGAATCAGCTTACTGGTTTTGGGATTTGGTTTTCTGGTGTCTGAATAAATGTTTTGCTTCTGTCTTCTATATGAAGAGTCTGTTATATTTTGTGACTGAGCACCATGCAGGTATATTTATAGTGACCCTGGACATTGTGAATATTGCATTGGCACTACAATTTCAAAAAAATGCAAAAGCAAAACTTATAACTGAATAAATTACCTAAGGAAGCATATAAACATAATAAAGCATGTTAATAATATACATAATAATAAATTAATAATATAAATAAAAATCATCATTATATCAATTAATGCTAAAGGACATTTGACAATATCTAACACTCATTTCTATTAAAAATTCTAGAAATAATTGGAATGAATCAACTTCTTTTTATTGTAATAAATAGCATTTATGTAAATGTAAGGGCAAATATTCAATGGAGAAAAGTTAGATGCCTTTCCAATAAGACCAAGTATAAATCATTATAATCACTTCTATTTAATATAATTCAAGTAATTTTTCTCAATCAACCAATCAAAACCATTTGTTAAGTTCCTACTATGTACTCTAGTACCTTGAACACTGTGCTAAGTTAAGCACTGGAGATGCAAACAGAGGCCAAAGATAGTCACTGACTTCAAGGATCTTACAATTTAAAGGTGGAGACAGCATGTGAACGAATATAAACAAAGCAAGCTATATATACCAGATAAATAAGAAATACTTATGAGAGGGAAGGCACTAGAATTAAGAGTGGTTGGGAAAGGCTTCATGTAAAAGATAAAAATAGAACTTAAAGGAAGGCAGCAGAGTTAGTAGGTGAAGTTGAGGAAGGAAGGTATTCCAGGAACGGAGGGCAACTGGAGGAAAAAAAAAACAACAACAGAAATGAGAAATGGGGGTGTCTTGTTCAAGAAACAGCCAAGAGTTCAAGTGCCACTAGTTTGAAGAGTACATATATGGAAATAAGAAGATTGGAAAGGTAGGAGGTGGGTTAGGTTATGAAGGGCTTTAAATGCCAAACAGAATATTTTATATTTCATCCTGGAGGTACTATAGGAAACCAGTGGAGAAATGATCAAATCTGAACTTTAGAAAAATCACATTAATGGTATTGGAGTGGGGAGAGACTTAAGACAGGCAGACCATCAACCGGCTATTACAACAATCAAAGCATAAGGTGATGAGGGCCAGTATTAGAGTGGTGGCAGTGTCGGAGGACAGAAGTAGGCATATTCTAAATAAGCTGCAAAGATGAAACCGACAGGCTCTGGCAACAGATTGGATGGGGGCAGGACAGGGGGTAAGAAATACTAAGGAGTTAAGAATGACTCCTAGGTTGTGAGCCTGGGGAACTGGGAGGATGATGTTGCCCTCCATAGTGATAGGGAAGGGAGAAGGCAGGAAGGGTTTAAGGTAAAAGATAATGAATTCGTTTTGGACCTGCTTTGGATATGCTTAATTTAAGATGTTAAATTAAAAACATTTAGCTTGAGATGTCTGAAGGACAGATGGAGACAGAGGCATATTGGAGGTCAGAAGAAAGGCTGTGGCAGAATCATAGATTATAATGGTATTTTTTTTGGTGTTTTTTTTTTTTTGAGGGACAACTGGGGTTAAGTGACTTGTCCAAGGTCACATCTCTAGTAAGTGTTAAGTGTCTGAGGCCACATCTGAACTCAGGTCCTCTTGACTCCAGGGCTGGTACTCTATTCACCGAGTCACCCAGCCACCCCTAAAATGGTATTTTTACTTTCTACCTGTTATTATAAGGCAAATATTTTGAACTTGATTTTAGCAACTAACCTATGAAATACTACATAAATGTCAAATGTTAGTTCTTTTCTTTTTTCTTTTGGGGAGGGGGAAGGTAAGGCAATTGGGGATGAGTGATTTGTCCAAGGTCACACAGTAACTGTGATCAAGTGTCTGAGGCCGCATTTGAACTCAGGTCCTCCTGACTCCAGGACTGGTGCTCTATTCACTGCACCACCTAGCTACCCCAGATGTTAGTTCTGAAATCGTGCTGACACTTAAAGATCCTTATAAAAGTCTGGTAGACGAATCTTTGGTAGACTTGGGCGTACTTCAAAATCTTGCCTTTACGGCTGCTTCTTTCTGGAATTTTCCTCAGGGTCTGTCTTCCTTCCCTGAAATATTCAACCATTTCTACACCTCCTTTTATGCTCTATCTCTACGTGAGACTTGCCACTTTCTGACAATGGTGAATTCCTCCTTGGTCCTCCATTTTCTGGAGGGATCTAAGGAACTCTCATTAAAATATAAACTCCTCAAGGGTGGGGGCTGTCTTGTTTTAGTATTTATATCTCTAGCACTCCACTGGTAACAATAATTCTTATAAGCTTTCTCATCCTGTGTGATTTTTATCTATGTGTAGTGTTTGGTACAGAGTAAATGTCCAATAGGTTCTTTTGATTCAGTCACTCACTCACTCAACAGAAGCAAAGTGAATAGAGGAAGGTCATTGCCCTCCTCCAACCTGGCCCCTATTCTTGCTTTTCTAACAATGGCAGCTAATGTTTATATAGCACTTTAAGACTAACACAGTGCATTATGCACCTAATCTCATTTGATCCAATAACCTTATGAAATATGTGCTATTTTTATCCACATTTAAAAGATGGCTGAGAGAGGTTAAATAATCTGCCCACGGTTGCATAATTTGCAAATGTCTAAAAGAGGACAGGGGCCCAGGTCTGACTGACTCCAAATCTGAGACTCTATTCAATAGGCAACCTGCGTCTCATAAACATACCAGCAATAAAACCCTTGCTTTTGTACTATATTCTGGCCTGCACAAAACTTCACCATCTCCTTACATTAGCATTAATCAGTTCCACTTAGAATCTGCAGGAGCAGATCCTATTCCCTAGTTTGTGATTATGCTGCGATTTGGCTTTGTTCACTCACTGCCTGACCAACCCATTAGTATCATAATTATTATCATTGCTGTTGTTATGTTGATACATCTATTGATTTGTGATGTGCCATGGGGACTCCCTCGACTCGTAACAGTAGCAATTCCTACATGCTTTCTCATCCTGTGTGATTTTTATCCATGTGTTTCCATTAATCTTCCTCAGAGGATTGATGTAATGGACTGAAGCCCTTTCCCTGGGACTTTTAGTTTTTTGTGGATAGCAGTAGTATACTTGGGTTGTCTTTCTGCTGTCCACACCTTGTCCAGCTTTTCTTGCAGTCATTCATCTTTGAGGTGAAGAAGGCAATGAAGTCTAATGACTAGAGCAGCAGACTTAAAGTCGGGAAGAACTGGGTTCACATCCTGCTTCTGGTACTTATGAGCTGTGTGACCACAGAGGTTTTACTAAACTCTGATGAGTCTTAGTTGCCCCACCAGTAAAATGCGGATCATAATATACTGTGTAACTTACCTCACAGAGCTGTTATAAAACTCAAAGGAGAGCTTATACATAGAAATTCACAAATTATAAAAGACTATATACAAATCAATTATAATTTGATGATGTCTTTTTGTAGCAAATATTCTTAATCATCATGCTCCTATTTAAAACCCATCAGAAATCTTCCTATTTCCCTTAGGGTTACTTGTGATTCTGATTCTCCTGAGATCATGATGTTCCATGATTAAAAGGAATATAGTATCACCATGAAATATTGATTCTAAAGCAATGAGGATCTTTTTTTTGAAACAATGATTATCTCAGAAGTGTTAAAAATGATACACCTTTCCCCAATTAAATATAACCCAATCTCTTGTTATTTCAGGGTGCAATTCATTTACCATCTGCTGCCAATCTAAGACATATCTATCAATGGCCTAATTCAATAGGATGCCCAACCAACTGCAACTCAAAATCTCTAGTCTGCATTATCCTTACCCTTGCCTTAGTGTTGTTTGGTTTGTTTGCTTGCCTAGAGTGTTAGGATGCTCTCTTCTGTGGCTGTGAATGTTATAAAAAGAATCACTATGAGTATCGGGAGCTCAATGTAATTAACATGGCATCATCACAAATGGACATAGCATCTGCAAATAAAACTATCTGGCTGTCCCCCACCAATGACAAAATTCCCTTTTCTCTTTGCATTTTCTATAGGATATTACAGTGTACTCACTCATGACTATGATAGGAGTTATTATCTTCATTACCATTATTACTCCATAACTGGGGCTATTTGGCAAAGATAATGGAGAGGTTTGTCATTTCCTTCCCCCGGTCATTTTATAGATGAGAAATTGAGGCAAATAGCATTCAGTGACTTGGCCAGGGTCACACAGTGTCTGAGGTTGTATCTGAACTCAGGAAGATGAGTCTTCCTGACTCTAGGTCCAGCATTGTATCCAACTACACAGCTACCCCTCCACCACTGGTGCTCCCAGGAAAAAAACTTAAAGGCTGTAGTGATTAACAGTCTTGTCCTGGTTTACTCGGTCCGCCCCAGGTCCTTCAAGTCAATCCAATTTCCCTGAAGACAGAAAGTTCTCTCAAGGAAGACTGGAGATTGAAGATAGAATGGAATATATGATAATAGCACACTGGAAAAGGTTCTTTAGGAGGCCCGTGGAAAATATAGTCCAAAGAAAAAGAAGTGGCTTTCTTAAAATCTCATTTAGTTTTCAAACATCTGGGTTATCATGTACCATATTTACTTAAAATTGGGGGTAGGGTATTTCTATGGATTTTTCTAAAACTCTGATGATCATTTACATTTGGAAATGATTTTTGTGAAGAATCTAATTATAAATATCTCTTTGTTTGTACACTAAATGTACAAAAATAATGGTCATTAAAAAATTGTGAAATAAGGAATAAATTAACATAGCTCCCCAGAGCTACTAATTTCACATAGGTGGCATAGGAACATGGGATTTGAAATCAGAGGGCATGGATTCAAAACCTAACTACTACTTTCTATCTATACAATCTTGGGAAAGTCACCTAACTTCTCCAAGCTTCCGTTTCTTCTTTTACATATGATGTCTACAATCCCTTCCATATGTGAAATTATAAACCCTCTGCTTCAATCCTCTTCTAATATTCAAAAGTACCTTCAAATTCAAACATTCCATTTGCTAAGACCCCTTCCAACCCTATATTTTAGTGCTGTGTATTTTAGAGCATCTTATACCTATGACAGTAACAACATCAACCACAACCACTGCCATAACCACAACCACAACAACTACTAGTATTTATACAGTTAAGGTTAGCAAATCACTTAACAAAGATTTTCACAATAACCCTGGGGAGTAGGTGCTCATATTAACCCCACTTTACACTTCAGGAAACTGAGACAGGAAGAAGTTAAGTGACTTGCCGAGATCACACAGCTAGTAAGTGTCTGGGGTGGGCTCTGAACTTAGATCTTCTTGACTTCAGGTCCAACACTTCATGCATTGTTCCACATAGCTAATACTCTAGGTGTGTGTATCCCTTTCAAACTTCAGCAAATCTGCTGGCTGTGAGGTAGAAATTAAAGAGATAATATGAATGGGTCATTATATGACAAATTCAGACTATACTGGCCCCTTTTCAGATGTGACAGGTTCATTCTAAACTCTTGTAAAAGATATGTCTTTCATTAGCTCATTTGCATTAAAAAGGCAAGTTTTATGAATGAGCTCACCCCCAGAGTCTAGATTCACTCTTTAACTTTGACCCAGCCACTCATCTGTAAAAACCAACACAAGAACCAGAATTTAAAAAAAATTAACCTGGCAAAACCTATAGCTCAGAGCTGTTTGGTGGTTATTTGGCAGCCACGAGCCATTACCCTAACCTGCAGAGATGAAGATTTTGGGAATATACTGGATGGTCACCATAAATCAGGATGAAGCATTTCTATGTCTTTATACCTTTCAGTTTCCTTGACTTATTTTAAGACTCGGATCAAATCCCAACTTTTGAAAATGTATTTCCCAGCCCTGCCCTTCCTTGCTGACAGCTGCTAGTAAATTCTTGAAATTAATTTTTATCCACCCCATATATATTTTATTTTTTCTTAATATATTTTAGTCACTTCACTAAATATTTCCCAATTACAAGTTTAAAAAAAATGAGTAATTTTTTTAAAAACTTGAGCTCCAAATTATTTCCTCTTCAGACCTTGAAACCTTGAAAATGTAAGCTAGTTGTTATCAATTATACATATGAAGTTATACAAAACATATTTCCATATCAACCATGTAGCAAAACAAGAGACAAAAAATAAAACAAGAAAAATATCTTTTTTAAAAGTATGCTTCAATATACATTATCCAGAGTTCATCACTATTCTCTCTGGAGGTGGATGGCATTTTTCACTGTGGGCCCTTTGGAATTGTCTTAGATCATTGTGTTAATCAGCATAGCCAAGTTTTTCACAGTTGATTATCATTACAATATTTATGTTACTATGTATAATTTCTCCTGATTCTACTCAATTTACTTTGCATCAATTCATAGAAGTCTTCCCAGTTTTTTTCTGAAATGTTACTGTTCATCATTTCTTATAGCACAACAGCATTCCATCACAATCATATACCACAACCTGTTCAGCCATTCCCCAATTGATGGGCATCCTCTCCATTTCTAATTCTTTGCTGCTATAAATATTTTTGTATGAATAAGTCCTTTTCCTTTTTTTTAATTGCTCTGGGATAGGTCAAATGGCATGCACAGTTTTATAACCCTTCAAGAACAGTTCCCCAGAATTCATAATTCCACCACTGTATATTAGTGTCTCTATTTTCCACCTCCCCTCCAGTATTTGTCATTCTCCTTCTGTGTGGGATACTGGGACCCCAAAAATCCCCTACCCAAGAAAAATAAAAAGTCAGAGGTATCTTGAGGAAGGAACAAGAAGTTTTTATTCTCTTCCCCTGCAAGAAGAGGGTGGTCCTCTCCATGGCAGGGATCAAGGAGAGGAGGTGTGTTACAAAAGACAAAACAAGAATTTATACCCTAACACAGTCAAGCCAGATCCCCCAGCTGTCCCTTCTCCCATTGGCTGGGAGGTGGGCTCTCAGTCTTGGTGTGAAATCTAACACAATGGCGCATAACAAAGAAGCCCACGACTATCTCCTATTGGCTGGGAGGTGGGACTGGGAGCCAAGGTATTATCCATCTGCTTATTTGGTAAATGCCAAAGCAAGGGAGGGAAAAAGGTCACAAGCAAGAGTGGAGGTCAAAGACTCCTGAAAAAGGGCCTAGTGCTGTTAAGGGTGTGGTATACAAGGCTGGAGGTAAAAAATTCCTGAAAAAGGGCCTAATGCTTATGACAGCAAGGGAAGGGGGGAAGGGTCCTAGGTTGTATAATTTCTTTTTTTTTTT
>CM053581.1:57284242-57321254 GCA_028627135.1 Pseudochirops cupreus
CAGGACTCAGGTCTGTCCAGTCTTACAAAAGTCTGTCTCTGGTTTCCAGAGATAGTTTCTCTCCCTTCTCCTTCTCAGGACTCTTCAGAGAGGTTACAGAAAGTATACCCCACTCACTTCTCTGTCAGTTAGCCAATTTGATAGGTGTTTTATCTGAGTGGTTTTAATTTGCATCTCTCACATCAGTGGGTATGTTTTTCTATTTTTTTTCACTTTGATTTTCTCTCCTGAAAACTATCTATTCATATTTTTTGATCATTTATCAACTGGGAAATGGCTTTTATTTTTATGAATATGATCCAGGCCTTAGACTAAGTTTTTGTAAAATTTTTTCTCAATTTGTTTTCCTTTTAATTTTGACTACATTTGCTTTGTTTATGCAAAAGCTTTTTAATTGCATGTAATCAAAATGGTCTGTTTTACTTTCCATTGTGCTCCCTAACAGGTACATTTTTTCCATGTTCCCCTAATTTATTTATGGTAACATCCTTTATGTCTAATTTATTTATCCATTTTGACCTTATCTTAGTTTATGGTATAAGACGTTGGCCTATGCCTCATTTCTACAAAACTCCTTTCCCATTTTCCATGCAATTCTTTTTTTTTTCAAATGGTAAGTTTTTATCTCAAAAGCTTGGTTAGATCTTAAGGTTTATTAAACACTAAATTATTATGATTATTTACTACTGTGTATGGTGTACCTGATCTATTCCACTGATCCACCATGCTATTTCTTAGACAGTACCAGATTTTTTTCATGATTATCACTTTGTTCTATTGTTTGACATTTGCAACTACTAAGTATACTTCTGATTTTTTTTCACTGATTCCCTTGACTTTTTTTTACCTTTGCTTTTTTCAGATGAATTTTCTTATTATTTTTTCTAGTTCTTTAAAACAATTCTTTCATATTTTGATTGGCATAGCACTGAAAAAGTAAATTACTTAGGTAGAATTGTCATTTTTGTTATATTGGCTTAGTCTATCCATGAACAATGAATATTTCTCCATATCTGTCTTTATTTGAATGAAAAGTATTTTGTAATTGTGTTCATATATTCCCTGGCAGATAGACTCCCAAGTATTCTATATTGCCTGCAGTTATTTAAATGGAATTTCTCAGTAGTCCTGAGGATAGGGTGCTCTCCAAGGTCAGCAACCAGGTTTTATTCATCTTTTTTGCTTCCTTCAGAGTCCTGCACAGAGTAGGCACTGAGGAAATTTAATGAGAATAAATTGAGTGAGTCAGTGTGAGTGATGAGGCCACTGATGTTTTCCCTAAGAGGATATGGGAGGGGACTTGGCTTCTAGCTGTCCTCCAGAGGAAGAGAGCAGGTGGAACCTCCCCATTCCCACCTCACAGGTATAAACCAAATAAATAACATTTTGTACTGCCAAATACAGCAGAATAGGTTGGCCTGGAAAAAGGGAAGATCCATAGTAGGCAAAACCATGAGTTTTCCTTAGGTGGGGTAGGGCTCTTAAGGCATCTCTGGAGGCTAGCCTCAGTCTAAGGTCCCCATAGCAGGGCCAACCTGCCCTGACCACAGGCTTCTATATGTGCAGGGGGGGAGGGTAGAGAGCAGGGGCAGGAAACTAGAGGAAAAGGAAAGTCTGGGGAGGTCCACATGCCTTCATTGTGCTCAGAAGGATTACTGCAGGGGGAGGGAAGTGATCTTCAGGGAGAATGTTGACAAATTTGCCTCTTGGGAAGCCCAGGCTGGTTGCTTCTTCCTTCAGCCACTGGACAAAGGGAATGGGACAGAGACAACTCTCAGGATGTGGTAGTCCCTTCTATTTATCTTTTGAGATAAAAAGATTGCTTTTTAGAGTCAGTTCCTTTTTTTGTTGTTTGCTCATTTTTCTACCCTACTTTTTTTATTTTGAACTTTATGTTAAAATTGGGCTCTGTTCATGTCATGTGGGAGAAGGACAGATACAGACTTTTTCACACAGCTGTTTTCAGGGCTAGTTCTGGGGGGGTTGAAAGTTTTTGATGATTCTAAAATGGTATGATCTGCGAAGAGTAATGGCCATTGCTCTCCTAGTCTGCACTCTGGTTCTTACCCAAGAAGAACCCCTGATCCCTCAGGATTGCAATCAATACTGCTCTTCAGAACCCCTGTTTCCTTGGGACCAGGAGGTGATCCTGATACTCAGGGCTCTTGATCCCTCTTAACTGATTCAGAAGTGGGTATGGGTAGTAGATTTGCCAAACAGCAGCAGATCCTGCATCCAATGCTAGCACAGTGATCTCCTATAATATCATTCTGACCAGTTCCAGGTCCCCTTTCCATCTCTCATTTGAGAACTCCTAAAGGTGCTACTTTTTTTTTTCACCACCACCTACTCCCATCATTGATGTGTTTCATCCACAGAGGTTCCAGGCCAGCCTCTACCCACAAGTCACAGAGCTCTCTTTTCAAACTTCTAAGTTGCCTTGGAATGGAAGAACATCTCACTTTAACCTTGTTGGCTCTGCCACTCCAGAATTTGATTCGAGGCATTATTTTAAAGTTATTTGGAGGGGAATGTTAAGAAAGTTCAACTGAGTGTTTTCTCTACTTCACTTTCTTCTCTTTATATATAATTTTCTATCTATCTAGTTACTTAAATGTTGTCTCCTACATTCAAAAGTAAATTGCTTGAAGGCAGGGATGGTTTTCGTATTCTAAGTGCTTAACACAGTCCTATTAAGGACTTAATTAATGCTTATTCATAGTGACTGGCTAACCGAGCTCAAAAGCAGGAAGAGCTGTTGAAAGGAAAAGCTAAGCCTGAGAAATGACAAGTCCCAAAGCATAGGCCCGAGGATTCAGAACTAGAGAAGCTTCGGCCAGACCTAATCTAAAGTTCCATACACTCTCTGCCATAAAAAGAACAACGGTTGCTCAACTGAGGATTAAGGGTTTACAGGTGACCTTTAAGAAGGGAGTCTGTGGAGTCTATTGGTGTGACCAGGCTTTTCAGTTTAGGAATTGTGAGCTGCCTGGTGCACTCTTTCTGTTAAATCTTCCCACAGATGTTCGGTGTATTTGTGAGAAAGTACACTTCAGGCTTAAGGTAAAGGGGAATGTTTTGTTATGCCATTTGAAGAAATGCTTTTCTAAGGCCTAATTGAATCTACTGGCTGATTACTAATGGGAATCATAGGGTAAGGGTCCATGTACTATAGTTTAAAAGGGCAATGCCACAAGATTTGAAACCAGAAAATAGTCACCTCTCTAGGGACTCAAACCCATAGCCGAAGTTATAGTAATATCCTAGTGAGGGATGTTACACGTATTCAAGTATTTCAGGTTCTAAGATCATTTCAAGCTCTAAAATTCTATATAAAAAAAGTCCTTCCAGCTTTAACATTCTTTGTTTTAAGATGCTTTAACCTCTAATATATTTTTAAGATCTATTATAGTTCTACACAGGAAAGAGACTTCTTATCATTGTGTACACCCCAAAACTGTGTGCAACAGAAATCCTTACCCAAATAATACTGAGGTTTATCAAGGTAGGAAGCAGAAAAGAATGGTTTATTACGATCTCGAGAAAGGGCCACCCTCCTGACAAATGGTCAGGGAGGAGAAGCAATTTACAAAAGGAAATGGTGAAGTTATAAAAGCCCTAAGGTGGAATTCTCCCCCATTCCCCCTTCTGACCCTTTTCTTCCATTGGCTGGAAGTCAGGTGCACAATCTAAGTGCAGCAATCTACCTCAAGTACTGGAACAAGAAAACAGTAGATCACCTAATGTACATTTGAGAAAGCACTTCTGTCCTTATTTGGCGTATCTTATGCTGAGGTGTCACTGAGGAGAGGGATGATTCCTTATCACTCTGAGTTTTGAGTCCTTGTAAATCATGTGATCTCTGGTAAAGGAGAACTTGGGCCTGTTTCCCATGAAAAGCTTTACTAGATTTTAGAGTTCAGTCTGAGAAGTTTTCACTTCTCTCCACTCATCATTGACTTTTTTCATTCACACTAAGCCACTTCACACTTCTTTATATGTTGTGGATGCAGGTCTCTGAGATGAAGAAAGAGCAGCTTTCTCAACGTCTTAGCCTCTGGGACACAGTTTTCACTCCATTTTAGGGAAAATTTTTGAGACTGTACAAAAACATGGCTACTGACTACTCAATCCATCTCTGAACATTAATGAGATAAATGAGAAAAAGTGATAGGTCCAGTGATAAATAATTTGTTACCTCCTGAAGAGAAATAAAATGAAAAGGCATGGTTTTAGGCCCCTGGGAAATGTAAGGATAGGAACAAATCATTCAGATTTCAAAATAATTTTCCCCTACAGAAAACAATTTAGTTCTTTTTTGCATTTTCTATGATAATTCATGTTTCTTGGAAGATCGAAAGTGTCACGTTAGATGTTTTGACATCTTTGGTGCAAGAACTTGGAACTTGGAAAGAACTTGAAAAGAAAAAGAAAAAAAAAAGAACTTGTTTTCCCTTTAGGTCCCAAACCTGAGGTAAATATGGTCATAAAATGGCTACCTTAGGTGAGAGGGCAATGATATAAAGGGTTTGTTCAGGAGATTCTAGACCAGGTACAAGGGTTTCAATTCATATAAGAATTCTAGAGGGGGAGAAAATTTGTAACTCAAAAGTCTGTGGAACTGAATGTTGTAAACTAAAAGTAAATTAATTATTAAAAAAAAAAAGAATTCTACAACTGTTAGAACCTTTATAGGAACAATTATTCTATATGCAGTCACTAGTCCAAAAAGAAAAAAAGTAAATGTTTATGTAATAAAATATGAAATACAGTATTTTTGTGTTAGCAAAGCAACTAGATAATAGTTGAACAAATTATGATTCATGAGCAAAACCCTAAAAAATAACAATTTTGATAAATTCAGAGAAACGTAAGAAAACTCACGTGAACTGATGTCAAGCAAAATAAAACCAGAGAAAACAAGTTATACAACATCTATAATAATGTAAACCAAAAGGAAAATAAAAAATTAGGTGGCATACATTGGAATCACAATGGCCAATGGAGCAGTAATGTAGAGAAAAGATGAAAGGTTTTACTTCTTTCCTTTTGTTGAAGAGGTGGGGGATTATGGAAGTAGAATGTTGCATGTAGTAAGACTGTTGTTCAATTTTGATTAGCAGGGAAGACTAAGTAGAAGCAGATGAAGGGGTACATACAGAATGTTTATAATATAAAAAACAAAAGGCATAAAATTAAAACAAAATAAAGTCAAGATCAATTGCCTCACTCTGAGGAGATGTCATGAGCAATCCCCCTTGCTATTATGCATGTCACATACTATGTTCAGCACTGGCAATCAAAAGACAAAAGTAAAATAACTCTTGTCCTCAAGGTGCTTATTTTCTAATGAAAAAAAAACAAGGATAAACAGATGGATGAGTGAGCAGACAGATGGATGAACTGATAGATAGCGAGATAGATATACAAATGTACAGATATACATAGATTTCTGTTGTTCAGTAATTTCAATCATGTCCAACTATTCATGACCCCTTTTGGGGTTTTCTTGGCAAAGATACTGGAGTGGTTTGACATTTCCTTCTCCAATTCATTTAACAGATGAGAAAACTGAGGCAAATAGGGTTAAGTGACTTGCCTAGTGTCACAAAATTAGTAAATGTCTCAGGCCAGATTTGAACTCACAGAGATGAGTCTTCTTGACTGCAGATCTGGCAATATATCTATTGTACTACTTAGTTGAATAAATATATAGATAGATACATGGATACACACATATACATATAGATTAATAGAGTATGCCCCTATGCATATGGGTTTAGAAAATTGGATATAGTATATACATATGCATATGTGTAGGGAAAATGAGATACAAAATGCATATATGTGTATATAGATATACATAAACACAAGTGGATATATGGAGAGATAGAAATGCATAGATGGACAAATTAGAGCTACATACACATATTTGCAGGTAGATAGATATATGTATACATATATGAATAGATAGATACACATATGTGTAGATATATATGTATGTATATAAAGATACATATGCAGCTACAGATAGATATGTATATATTATAGATATGGGTATGCATATTCTATATATGCACATAGAAATAGCTAATACAAATATATGCATACATGTCTATGGATAGATACACATATAAGTATGTGTACATATAAACACATGCATATGTATACATGCACAGATACAGTTGTACAAGTATACATGTATCTGTATGTATAGATAGGTAGATAATAGATGAATATATATGTTTTTCGATCAGTGGTTCTCCACCTTCCTAATGCCGTGACCCTTTAATACAGTTCCTCATGTTGTGGCGACCCCCAACCATAAAATTATTTTTGTTGCTACTTCATAACTGTAATTTTGCTACTGTTGTGAATCGTAATGTAAATATCTGATATGCAGGATGTATTTTCATTGTTACAAACTGAATATAACCCACAGGTTGAGAACTGCTGGTTTAGATAGATATACACATATTCATATGTGCATTGTATATATACAGTCAATCCTGAATATTCATGCATTTAGCATTCCTCATTGCAAACATTCAGTGATTTTATTAGTAATCTCATTTTCACTTTTGTGTTGGCAACCCACACATAGGGGCTATGTGCAGTAGAGGAAAAAAAATGAGAGGAGTGATACTCATAAGTTTTTGGAACAGCTGGTATCCTACTAGGTACTTGACTGGTCTCGCTGAATACACACTGCAGACTACAGAGCTCCCTGTGCATTCTTTGTATATTTTCATTGTCTGACTTTAAACCTCAAGTTTTATGTTGTAGTTATGACCCTAAAGCAGGGTCACCCTGTGTCTACTCCCAGGATAGTTTAGTGAAAGGCTGAAGCATTGTGTACTAATAGTCTAGCTCCCTTCTTCTTCCCTAGGGAGTGAGGATGACACAGGAGGGGTTGGGATCCCCACTGTTTCTGGGAAACACAGAGTGTGGGAAAGGGTGTTTCCCCATGGTCCGCTTATGCTCAATCCTGCTCTCTTGTACCTAGACGCCTCTATACTAGGAGCCTGGGTGGGTAAAGTGGTGATGATAACACACACAAGCAGATTTACTTTTCTGCATACAATTCTTTACAATAAAATATTATTTCTGATAATATGGACTTTTCCTCACAAAGAAACCTTGAAATAACCCATAACATGCAGTACATAAAATAAAACTGGTAACTTGCAAAATGTTTTTCTCTCTACCAATCCAGCAATCTATAGTGAAAGATTATAGTTTTGGGTGGTTGTAGGAACCCAAACCCCTATTTCCCACAGGTTCAATGTATCAGTACTCACCTTTTTTTTTTTTACTATCTCACTGTTTTCTATAAATGTTAACCCCTACTAAAGTTGAAAATGGAATGTAGAATTTATACAGAATATGTGCAAAATGAATACGGTATAATTCGAAGAGAAAATGCTCTAGCAATTGAACATATCAAGGAAAGCTTCCTGTAGAAGGTAGCCCTATACTTGAATACTGAAGGAGATCAGAGATTACAAGAGGTAATCAGAGTGAATTTCAAGCATGGAGGATAACTGAGAAATGAATTAACAAATTGTGGTGTATGAATATATGGGAAAATAACTGTTCTAAGAATCAACAATTTTGCAGAAAATTCAGAAAAACAGGAAAACTTAAATGGAATAATGTAGAAACAAACACTAGAAGTAAAGCCCATAATGACTAAAACTAGAACAACACAGTAAAATGTCCCACACTGTAATTATAATGGCCAGTCTTGGTCCCTTGGAGAAATATAGGCAATTGAACCTCCTTCCTTCTGTTGAAGAAATCAGGTGCTATGGATGTCAAATGTTTTATATGAAATTAGGGCTCTGGTCAGTCTCATACACTGTGTCCTGTAGTTCTGTTTAATCAGAAGGGAAGGCTTACTGGGAGGAGCACAGGTAGTGTAAAAAGACAGGAAAAGGAAATATCATGGTGGGTAGGGGTGGTTGTAGCAGTGAGTAGCAGTCAGTATGGCTAAATTGCAGGGTCCTAGGAGGACAATGATGTGAAAGAAGAATAGCAAGGCAGAAAGGACCAGGTCTTAGCAAGATTTATATAATGAAGTTTATATTTGCTCTTACGAACAAAAAGCAGTAAATGCATTTTACTGAGGGTAGGGTACGATATTATCAAACATCCACTATAGGGAAAATCACTTTGGGGCCTGTGTAAAGAATAGATTGGAGTGGGGTGAGGCTTGATGCAGGGTGATCAATTAGGCTGTTGCAAAAGACTAAGCAAAATCTAGTGTGGTGCCCCAGGATTGGTAGAAAGGGTATACAGGAGAGATATTATGGCACTAGAAATGACAAGTTTTGGCAGCTGAATAGATACCTAGAGTGCAAGTGAGCCTATGTGAAATAATGTAGAGAAGTCATGCCACGAGACTTTCCTATAGACAAAGCACAAGTCTCTCCTCACTCCAATCCATCCTCTCATTCAGCTATTAAAGTGGTCAAATCACAGGTCTGATCATATCAATCCCCTACTCAATAAACTCCAGTGGCTCCCTATTGTCTCCAGAACTAAATACAAACTCCTCTGTAGGACACTCAAAATTCTTGATAACTTAAACCCCTCCTACTTCTGCAGTCTTTTTAAACCTTACTCTCTACCACCTACCCTTCGATCCAATGACATGGGGCTCCTTCTTGTTCTGCAAACAAAACACTCCATCTCTGCTCTGAGTCTTTTTTCTGGCTGTTCCCAATACCTGGAAAGCTCTCCTTTCCCAGTTCTGACTACTGAGCTCCCTTTAAGTCATTAATAAAATTGGATCTTTTGCTGGAAGTCTTCTCCAACCTGTCTTAATTCTAATGCCTTCCTTCTCTTAATTATTCTCCATTTACCTTGTTTTTAGTTCTGTGTGTGTCTGTGTGTGTGTGTGTGTGTGTGTGTGTGTGTGTATTTGCATGTTGTCTTCTCCCATTAGATTCTGAGTTAAAGTGTAGGGATTGTCTTTGGACTCTTTTTGTAACCCCAGTGCCTGTAGCACAGTGCCTGGCACATGGTAAGTACTTAATATATGTTGACTGATTGATTGAACATAAAGCTACATAGGAAAACCAACCAGGAACACCAAATTCCTTCAGTGACATTGTTCAGCTCACAAGAGGCCTCACTTACATAGCTCACTAATTTTCTCTCCTTTCAAGAAAGTAAAGAGCAAGCCTTTAACTCTACCAAAGATGTCCCAGTCTTTCCCAGTCTATGTGAGAGACCAGTGACATATCAGCCTCCATACCTTTCTTATTATGGTAGTAGGTAACTTTCTAGTGCTGTTAGATGAACTGGTTCACCTGTACTATGCCCCATGATGCTTTTCTGGAGTGCCTTCTTACTTAAGTAAAATATTGTCTTTTTCCTCTTGGGTTTTATAAGAGGAACAGAAGTTTGGAGTGGAAAGAGCGAGAAAAGCCTTCCTTCGGGACTTGACTTTGGCATGTATGAGGCTGTATTAACCTGGCCATATTACTTCAGCTTTCTGAGCCTCACTTTATCTGTTTTGTTCAGTTAAAAATCTACGATGCTATCCTTACCCATATTCATTGGTTGATGTGGGTTTTTTTGGTTTTGGTTTTTGTTCTGGGTTTTTTGTTTGTTTTGGTTTGGTTTTTGTCTATGTTCCTCTGAGGGATCTGGATCTTTGCACACCAGTCTCGGCTTGCCTATTCAAGCTGGGCCCTTATCTCTTCCTTCCATTTTAGCTTAAGTGATCACACATCAACCTAGTGTATCTACACATGATCTATATATCCTGCCTTTTCACCTCAGTTTGACATTACAAAACTCTTTACTCTAAACTCATCTTCCCCCTCTATATTCATAATTATTACAATTCATCTATCTATAGCACCTTAAGGATTTAAATTTTCTTTCTCCATAACTCTATGAGATAGATATGTAATACAAATATTAATACTTTAATACTTTCATTTTGCAGATGAGGGCACTAAGGCAGAATAGTACAGTCAAAAGTGTGCTGGATTTAAAATCAGAGGAAGTGAGTTTAAAACCCAGCTCTTGCTATTTGCTACCTATCTGACCTTAAGCAAATGACTTAAAACTCTCTAGGCCTCAATTTCCTCAACTGGAAAAATGACAGAATTGGATTACATGGTCTCTAAGGTCGCTTCCAGTTATGGATCTATTATACAAAGAGGCAGCTAGGTGGAGAGAGTGTTTGGCCTGGAGTCAGGAAAATCTGAGTTCAAATTCAGTCTCAGACATTGACTAGCTACGTGACATTGAACAAATCACTTAACCTCTTTCTGTGCTAGTTTCCAGCACTTAACTTGGCAGGGATTTTTGCAAGGATCATGAGATAATTTTCATAAAACACTTATCACAATGTCTGGTACATAGTAAGGGCTACATAAATGGTAGTGGTTTAATGTTACTCTTGTTACTGCTGTTGTCCTATGAGATTCAGTGCTATTAAGTGACTTGAAAAGGGTCTGACAGAAAGAGAGCTGGGATTCAAAACCAGTTCTTTATATTTATATGAAGTGACCTATCATTTGAGACCTTGTATCTCTTCTTGCCTATATTTAACTTCTAGCCCACCCTGTCTCTTACTCTAGAACTACTGAGGAATAATTCTGGCAACTAAGCACAGGGCACATATACCTCCGATGTCAATTAAGCATTTCATGACTTTCACCGGTGATTTTTTTTTTCCTTAAAAAATAAAAAAAGAATTCTCAACTTAAAACATACCAAAGAGAAGCAGCTCAATACACCAAGAGACAGGAAGAAAAGAATGTACATGACACCACACATATGAACTGTGGGTACAGCTCACTTCTCTCTCCAAGTACATAACAAATTAAACATCTTATTTTTAGTGCTGCCCTTACAGCTACATTTCCCACTGACCTTTTTTGTTGTGGTGGTTCTTTTGTATGCAACCTAAAATGTTTCAGTGCATCTCTTTATTCTAAATTTGGTAACTCTATCACTGTTCCCTTCCTTTCCAGACTCCTTGCCCCAGCTGAAAGAATGAAAACCAAAACTCTTATCAAATAGACATATACAAATCCCTATACTGTCCACGTCTGCAAATGCCTATCATTCTGGACCTAGAGTTCATCCCCTCACTGTCAAGAGGTAGGAACTGTGTTTCATCTTTGGTCCTCACATCGATAAGTGTTCTTTAAGTGTTCTTAAGTCCTTATTAGTTGTTTTGGTTTTGTTTTACAATGGTATTAATCATATAAATTGTGGTCTGGGTTCTTTTCACTTCATTCTGTGTCAGTTCATACAACTTCCCAGGTTTGTGTGAAATAGTTTCTTCCCTCATTTCTTCAGATGCAACATGACTGCATTACATTTATACGCCATAATTTGTTCAACCATTCTCCAACTGATGGACACTCCTTTGGTTTCTAGCTCTTTACTGTTACAAAAGGAAGTTGTTATAAATATTTTTGGACACCTAGATACTTTTTTCCCCTCTTTCTCTGATCTCTTTGTAGTATAAGCTTAGTATTGAAAACAGTGGATCAAAGGGTATGCACTGTTTAGAGGTGAACTCTAAACTTTCTTAAGGAAAGGAAATACAAAGTGTTCTTTTGGTTGTTTGCTTCCTGGAAATGCTGTAAGGAAGGGGACTACTGCTGTGTTTATGAAAGTTTGGGGAACGGTGCTTTGGGGCATGGAGAATTAAAGAATGTCAGCCACATTGAAGAGACACTTTCTTAACAGATGTGCAAGAAAATGAAATATGTTATGGCTTTTCCCCTGATATTTTTGCAACTTTTCATAATACATCGAAAAACTTTATGCAAATGCTCCTAAGCTTCAAATAAACAGTCAAATATGGACACCCCCAAAATACACATATGAAATATATACAATACATATACATTTTATGTGTGTATATGTATATCTAAAGGCTATAAATATATAACACATATGTACACATATACATACACATATATACATGTATAAATGCATACATATATACAAATATATGCCTATGTGTATACAAATGCATATATATGTGATATAAAATATCTTCCTGTGAAATATGTGCATTATATGATTAAAGTTTTTCAATTTCTCTCCCATTCATATCCCATAATCAATTAACTAAAAATTCATGTTGTTTCTATCTCCACAGTATCTTGCACATTCAACTCTTCCTTTCTATTTTAATTCCTATCACACTGCAAAGCAGAATTGAAGTAGCTCAAAATAAACATGAGATGCACAAAATTAGAGAATCTACCCCAAAGGTTCACATAGACTATTTGTGCCTGACCTGTGGTATGGCATTTTGAGCTTGTATTGGTCTGATCATTTAGTCAGATACACTGTAACTTGACTCTAATGCAGTGATGTTATTTTGGTCCTCTTTGAGAATAAGGGACAAACAACAACCAGCCAACAAAGCAACCAACTGCCATCCTAAAATATATATTCATTATCATCCACATGGACTGCTGCAGAAATGTTTTAACTGGTCATAGTAATATTGTTATTCTGAATCCCAGTTCAACCTCTAGACTCTCTCATGTTAATTTTCTTCATTCATGGATGTGATCAGTAGTTCTTGATTGTTATGAAGTTCAAACTCTTTAGCAAGGCCTTCAAAGTCACTCCACAATATGGTATGGCCCAAACTTCTTAGCCCTACCTCCCATATTTCCCTGCAATATACACTGTGTTCCAGCCAAACAGTATCTGCTATTTACCGTATTCTGCATGTCCTTAGTGCTATCCCTGCCCCAGGCTTTATTCTTCGAAAATTTCCTACCTGGTCCACAATATTAGCTGTTTAAATCCTACTCATTATCTAAGACATGTCTCTTACGCCATCTCTTCAATGTAGACTTCCTCAATATTCTTGAGATGGAATTGCTCTCCACATCCACTTAACTCATACAGAAATAATTTTACATGTATCTTGTGGATTTGTATTCCTCTGTCTTGTGATATAATTACACATGTATGTGTCCTTTGACTTCTATTTATTTCTACCACACTACATAGCAAGTTTATTTATAAGCATGTAATGAATACTGAAATTGACATTAAGATTTATGTACCACTTCCCTTGCAAAGCTCCTGTGAAATAGGGATTACAAGACACATTATCCCCATTTTAGAGATGAGGAAAGTGAGGCTCAGAAAGCTGAAGTAATATGGCCAGGTTAATACAGCCTCATACATGCCAAAGTCAAGTCCCGAAGGAAGGCTTTTCTCGCTCTTTCCACTCCAAACTTCTGTTCCTCTTATAAAACCCAAGAGGAAAAAGACAATATTTTACTTAATCTTCTGTTTTCTCTTCCAGTGTTCAGCATAGCGAGTTGTGCATTGTAGGTGTCTAATAAACATTTGCAGTTGAAATGAACTGAATTCTCTTCTATGTTTCATACTGAGATATTTTCAAATTCAGCCCAAATCAGGTATCCCCAAAGTGAAAGCTGATAATGTCAGCAAGGAAAACTTCTGGCAAGTATATTTAGGATTAGCATCTGTGGGAAGCTACATCAACATTCATAGAAGGAAAAAATAAAAGCTTACTATATATGAGTAATTAGTGGCCACTTTGCCAACTATTCCCCTACCCCAACTGTGAAGGCAACACTCTCAAATTGCTTGATTAGCATAGGCATCCTTGGTCTGGTGCATCAGCAGTTGCTTCTGATGCTATTTCTGTTTACAAATGGATCCTTCACCCTTTCACAAATGATCTAGCACTTCCTCTCCCAAATTCCTTGGGTCCTGAACTCTGAAGCTCACTTATCAGCACAGTGGCATACTGTGGCCAGGGCCCAGCTTGGTTCAGGCTTTTTGCTCCCTATGCAGTATTGGACTATGGAGGCAAAAATGGATGCTTTTACATATAAACAGCTTAATATTCAGATGGTGAGCAAGAAGTTACAGTGCTATCAGGAACAGTGCAGATGCATTTAAATTATGCCTGTGTGAGGGACCCAGTTACAGCTTAAAGCTCAGCCCAAGAAACTGCATAATTATACTTTCTCAAGTATATTAATATGTATGTGCACATACATATATGTGTGTATATATGTATATACATATACATACACATCTATCTATCTATATATGCATTATACACACATACCACAGTTCAGGGCTTAGAAATGTTTAAATAGATACTAAGAAGGCAGATCAATAATCATGAATTGTGGTAACCAGCTCAAATCTGACTATATTTTTTAGGAGGCAGGGTACCTCAAAACATAAGATACTATTAGGAGAGAGACCTTTAGGCAATGTTCTCTATAACAGAAAGTTTCTTCTCTATGCATGGGAGAAGTATCATGAAAGACATGGCATGAGTCCCCAGCACAGTCAACTCTAAATGAATATAGTCATACCTCAGAGGGTCTGATAGTGAGTTCAGACCTAAAAGGGTCTAACCTGTATCCCTGCATCAAGGTTGATAATAACAAAAGAATACCCCAAATCTAGGAGAAAGCAAGTGGGAGGGGGTAGTGTGGAGGAGCATATGGCAGTGGCATGGGAGAAGGAAGTTGGAAGACTAGTACCACAGTGACTAGCCCCTGAACATGGTGGTCTAGAATTGAGCAAGGAAACATGAGTGCTCACATGGTACAAGGCAGTGTGGAGCTCACAGAAGATTGAGAAACATAGGGATGGTAAGCTAGAGTACCTCCACATGGAAAAAAATATGCATACCTCCCCAGATTCTGACCTCTTAGGGCAAAGACTTGAAATTCCTGTCCTGGTTATATGTCTGATAAAGGAAGATGAAACAACAAGATCGAGGGGCTTGTGAGCTGAGCTATATAAACTGCCACATTTTATGTGATGGGTGGTATTCCTGGGAAAACAACAGAAATTTTAACTATACTTGGTAAATTATACTCACTATGAGATCTTATCTTTTCAGGCACTAGAACAACCATTCTTATCACTTGATGAGGATTTTGGTAGACAAGTCTGCAATGCTTTCATAGTAAATTAGCTTAAAATTATACCTTGGAACATAAAAGATTAGACTATTTTAAAAGTAGAATTTAGATTATAGAATATTAAGTATGGAAAAGATCACAGAACTTAGAATTGTAGAGCTATCTGGTACCTTTGAGATCATGTGGTCTAACCTTCCATTTTATAGATGAGAAAAGTTAAGTCCAGGGACATGAAATTTCTTGCTGGCCATCTTCTAATGTGTGAAAATTACTGTCTGAATTGCTCTAGTATATAATAATTACTTCTTGATTAAAAAAAACCCTTAAAATTATAATTAAATATTTAGTAGTGTCATTTGGCACTTATAATGTTTTATTTACTCTGAAAACAGGAGGCAATGAGGGTCAGAAATCATTCCCAATTGTCAGCTAAAGAAAATGGTATCTGGATAAAAACATCATATTAGTGATATGTGATACTGAAGGTGAAATTATACTAAGCAAAAACAACATCCAAATAATGTGGACATTTTGGTAGTCAGGCAGACCTGACAAACCAGGTATACTCCTAGAAGTTTTCTCACAAACACCGATGCTGTTCTGTTTCAGATGCATTTTATTTTTTCTCTTCATGCTGCTGTTGCAGACCACATACCAAAGGCAAAGAACCTACAGTATAAAGCATCATTATGTTTGCAAATTTAAACAGTAAAAATGCAAACTTTCAGGATCTGGGATCAATATTATTAGTCTCATACCATAAACACTTCAGATATTGATAAAAGCCCATTAAAGTTGAATATAACATACAGTACATGCACTGAGCCACCCTCACATTCTGCATCTCAGTGTTTCCATCACTGTGGGGGAAAAAAGGAAAAACAAAAACTTCAAAAAGCAACCATTACATGAATGTTAAATAATAATGATTTAACACCTGGGAGAGAAAGAGATAGAAATAAAAATCAAGGTGATTTCAGATGGTTGGTCTCTGAATTACATGGTCATTTATATATTCAATTTACTTGGTTGAGGACTGAAATTACAAATCTTTGAAGGAAGAGACCTTGCTTACTGTCCCCTTATAATTATAAACTCTTTGAGGGCAACATCTAACTCTTATAAGCTGTGTGACCCTGGGCAAGCCACTTAACATCTGTCTTCCTTTGTTTCCTTATCTATAAAATAGGGATAATAAGATCTCTATTGTATATCCAGAAGTTAACGCAAGATCTGGCATATAGTAGGTACTTAATAAATGCTTACTGACTGACTAATTCATTGCTATCACCACTTTTTTTAAAATATCAAGCAATGGTCCTATAAAACTGAGCAAAATCAAGTCAATCAACAAATGTTTCAGAAGAGTTATGCCTTGATGAGTACTAGGAATACCAAGAAAAAAACAAAATGACCTCCCTCTGTCCTCAAGTAGCTTACAGTCTAATGAAGGAGATGCCATGTCAAGGGCACCACCATTTTTCCTGTCTCCCTCGTTTGCTGCCTTGGAGTTCTCCCTCACTCTTCCTTACTCCACCTGGCCAATCACCAAATCATGCTTTTTCTGCTTTGAAAACATTTCTCCCATCTAATTCCTTCCCTATACTCAAACACTTACCACCTAAGTTCAGGTTTTTATTGCTTCTCAACTAGTCTGTTGCAATGATCTCTTAAGTGATCTCCCCACCTCCAACTTCTTCACTGACAGCCCACCCTCCGCACTGCTGTCAAAGTGACTTTCATTAAGCCCAGATCTAACTATGTCTAGCTCCTAATTAATGAATTTCAGTGGTTTATTATTACTTCCAGAATCAAGTATAAATTGCTGTGTTTAGCTTTAAAATTCTTAATAAGTAGGCACCAATTTAAATTTCCAGCTTCAGTGGACACTGTTCCCCATACCATACACTACAATCCAGGCTGCTTCCTTACACATGATACCCCATTTCCCATTACAGTGCCTTGGCCCTGACATTCCCTATACCTAGAATGCATTTCTTCCTCATCTCAGCCTCTTTTCCTTTAAGAATCAGATCAAACAGCATTTTCCAATAATTTTTTTTTTTTTGCTTTTTTGGAGGGGGTAAGGTAGGGCAATTGGGATGAAGTGACTTGCCCAAAGTCACCCATCTAGTTTTTTGTGTTAAGGGTCTGAGGCCATATTTGAACTCAGGTCCTCCTGACTCCAGGGCTGGTGCTCTATTCACTGCACCACCTAGCCACCCCAAAATAGTATTTTCTAAATGAAGTTTGCCATGATCCCTTCAAATGCTAGAGCCCTCCAGAGTCAGATCTTTTCCCCCCACACAAGGGAAGTACCTATTTCCTTGCCCTTCTGTTCTATGAGTCTGAAGGAGTTTCTACTACTAATCATTAAAAGGAATCAGACAGGAGTTTAATGTAACAAATGAAAAATTGGTTACCAGAGTAGTAAGCACAAAGTATAAAACTCAAAGTAAGAGAAGATTTAAATCTTAGCCCTGGTCTTCCATGCACATGTAGGGAAAAGCAGTCTCTTTCTTTGCATTTTTTTTGTCCTGAATGAATCCCTTGCAGGTAACATCCTCACAATTCTGATCTGCTCAAGAGTTTTCTTCTTTCTTTGTTCCTTCTTTCTTTCCTTCCATATTTCTTTTTTTCTTCCATCTTTCTTTTTCTTTCCTTCCTTCCATGTTTCTTTCTTTCTTTCCTTCATTCCTTCCATCTTTCTTTCATGGTCTTCTCTCTCTTTCTCTCTCTCTCTCTGTCTCCCTCCCCTTCTTCCCCCCCAAGAACTTAGTACAAGGCTTGGTACATTGCTGGTACTTAATAAATACTTGTTGACTGACTGAGTGACTGGGTCTGGGTCCTTCTCAAATTGCTCTTCCCCTTATAGAAGCAAATTCCCCGTTAGCTCTCCTCTTTTCTCCTATTCTCTTCTCTTTCTCCTCTCTTTATAATACATGTATAGATTTGTGCTATTCCCCCAGATCCCCTTTGCTTTGGGCCCAGGGGTTGACCTTTCCCAAAGACAGTACCAAAAGTTATTCATGGCAATAGTTAAAGCCTTTCAGGTTTGGTGTCAAGGAAACAGTCAAGTTAAAGTAATAGTCTAGTAATAAGCTTCTGTGGCAAAGTCTCAGTTCAAGAATGACCAGATGTAGGAGGTAAGTTGTAAGAGAGTAAAATGAAGAACATTTTACTAAAGAAGTAGTCATTAAATATTAAGCAAATAGAGGCCCAATATTAAAAGAACAGAGTAATAGGCTGGCCAATGGTAGCTTTGAGACATAAGGGGAAAATAGGAAACAAAGGATAGAACCAGGCTAGAATTCAAAGTAATTGGACTCAAGCAAGAATCCTTTGAGACAATCCCTGACTCTCAATGAATATTTCAATGAAATGAATTATGGACATACCTTTATTTTCTGCCACCAGAAAATGCTAGAAAACTGTTGGTAAGTTACAGCATAACTCTGATACTAGGTATAGGCACAGAAATCCTCTTTCCATAATTGACAAATGAGACCTATCTCTAGACAGTTCCTGACCACAGTCAGAATTTCCTTCAAAGGAAGCAACTATGTCTGAATACAGAAGACAAGACTAGGATGCAACTGAGTATCACAGATGTTAATGCTCCCCAAAAGAGACCCAAGGCGGTTCAATTGTATCAGAGAGAACACCAGAGTACAAGTTCAACAATCATATCCCTGCTTCATATAAGAAAACCATTTTAGGCCATTTCCACAGAGAATTTTATCAAATTGAGGGCAAATACAGATCCACTTCTCTATATGCTTACAATTTAGTCATGTAGGCAGCAGAGTAGATAGAGTGTTAGATCTTGATTCTGGAAGACATAAGTTAAAATCTGACCTCTGATACTTACTTAATGTGTAGCCCTGGGCAAGACACTTAACCTCTCTCAGCCTGTTTACTCATCAATAAAATGGGGATAATAATAGCACCTACCACCCAGGGTTGTTGTGAGAATAAGATGAGACAATATTTGCAAGATTTAAAGCACTGCATAAGTGCTAACTACATTAAGCCTTAGGAGAAATTTGGTGTGACTTAAGGTAGATATTCAATATGTAACTCAAAAGAGGGTTTAACATCTCAAAGATTAGGCATTTGAAGGGGTTTATTACATTAAAATCTAATCTCAAAATAAACAAGAAAGAAATTAAAGAGGTCAATAGAATTTTAGAGAAGGTAGATATGATAGACCTCTGGGGAAAACTGAACGGGGATAAAAAGGAATATACCTTCTTCTCAGTGGTACATGGAAAATACACAAAAAGAGACCATGTACTACGGAATAAAAACCTCACAAACCACTGCAGAAAGGCAGAAATATTAAATGCCTCCTTTTCAGATCATGATGCAATAAAAAATATACGTAATAGAGGGCCATGGGAAACAGAATAAAAACTAATTGGAAGCTAAATAATTTAATCCTAAAGAATGAGGGGGTCAAACAAGAAATCATAGAAACAATCAGTAACTTCATTCAAGAGAATGACAATAACGAAACAACATACCAAAACTTGTGGGATGCAACAAAAGTAGTTCTTAAGGGAAGTTTTCTATCTCTGAATGCATACATGAATAAAATATAGAAATTGGAGATCAATAAATTGGGCATACAGCTGAAAAAACTAGAATAAAAACAAATTGAAAATCTCCAATTAAATACTGAATTAGAAATACGGAAAACCAAACAAGAGATTAATAAAATTGAAATTAAGAAAACTACTGAACTAATAAATAAAACTAAGAGCTAGTTTTATGGGGAAAAATAAAACCAATAAAACTGATAGACCTTTAGTCAATTTGATAGAAAATAGAAAGAAGAAAGCCAAATTGCCAGTATCAAAAATGAAATGGCTGAATTTACCTCCAATGAAGAGGAAATTAAATCAATAATTAGAAATGATTTTGCCCAACTGTATGCCCATAAATTTGACAGTTTTAGTGAAATGGATGAATATTTACAAAAATATAAGTTGCCCACATTAACTGAAGAGGAAGTAAAATATTTAGATAACCCTATCTCAGAAAAAGAAATTCAACAAACCACCAATGAACTACCTAGGAAAAAATCTCTAGGGCCAGATGGATTTACAAGTGAATTCTATCAAACATTCAAAGAACAATTGATTCCAATACTTTATAAACTATTTGGGAAAATTGGAAAAGAAGGAGTCCTGCCAAATTCTTTTTATGATACAAATATGGTACTGATACCAAAATTGGGAAGAGCCAAAACAGAGAAAGAACATTATAGACCAATTTCCCTCATGAATATAGATGCAAAAAGTTTAAATAAAATATTAGTAAAAAGAGTACTGCAACTTATCATGAGAATAATACACTTTGATCACCTAGGATTTATTCTAGGAATGCAAGGATGGTTCAATATTACGAAAACTATCAGTATAATCATATCAACAACAAAACTAGTAGAAACCATATGAATATCTCAACAGATTCAGAAAAGGCTTTTGACAAAATACAACATGCATTCCTATTAAAAACACTAGAAAGTATAGGAATAATTGGAGTCTTCCTTAAAATAATAGGTAGCATCTATCTAAAACCATCAACAAGTATTATATGTAATGGGGATAAGCTAGAAGCATTTTTAAAAAGATCAGGGGTGAAACAAGAATGTTCATTATCACCCCTTATTCAATTTGATACTAGAAATGTTAGCAGTAGCAATAAGAGAAGAAAAAGAAATCAAAGGAATCAGATTAGGCAAAGAACAGACTAAGCTATCACTCTTTGCAGATGATATGATGATATACTTAGAGAATCCTGGAGAATCAAGTAAAAAACTACTTGAGATAATAAATAAATTTAGCAAAGTTGCAGGATATAAAATATTTATGTATAAATCCTCAGTATTTCTATATATTTCTAACAAAGTCCAACAGCAAGAAATAGAAAGAGAAATTCCATTTAAAATTACTGCAGACATTATAAAATATTTGGGAACCTACTTGCCAAAACAAACTCAGGAACTTTATGAACACAATTACAAAACAGTTTTCACACAAATAATGTCATCTAAATAATTGGAAAAACATCAATTGCTTATGGCGAAGTCAAGCTAATATAATAAAAATGCCAATTTTACCCCAATTAATTTACCTATTTGGTGCCATTCCAATCAATCTACCAAAAATTATTTTATAGAGCTCGAAAAAATAGTAACAAAATTCATCTGGAAGAACAAAAGGTCCAGAATATCAAGGGAATTAATGAAAAGAAATGCTAGGGAAGGTGGCCTATCCCTACCAGATTTTAAACTATAATATATAGCAGCAGTCATCAAAACTAGCTAGTACTGGCTGAGGAATAGAGTAGTGGATCAGTGGAATAGATTAGGTACATAAGACACAGCAATGACTATATTAATCTACTCTTTGATAAACTCAAAGATCCCAGCTTCTGGGATAAGAAAATACTATTTGACAAAAACTGCTGGAAAACTGGAAAACAGTATGACAGAAACTGGGCATGGACTAATATCTTACAATGTATACCAAAATAAAGTCTAAATGGGTACATCATCTAGATATAAAGGTTGATACTGTAAGCAATCTGGGAGAGCAAGGAACAGTTTACCTGTCAGATTTATGGAGCAGGGAAGAATTTATGTCCAAACAAGAGACAGAGAGAATTACAAAATGCAAAATGGATAACTTTGATTACATTAAATTGAAAAGTTTTTGTACAAATAAAGCCAATATAACCAAGATTAGGAGAGAAGTGGAAAATTGGGAATTTTTACAACCACTGTCTCCAAAAAATGTCTCATTTCTAAAATATACAGAGAACTGAGTCAAATTTATAAGGATACAAGTCATTCCCCAAATGATAAACAGCCAAAGGATATGAGCAGGCAGTTTTCAGGGGAACAAATTAAAGATATCTATAGATATGAAAAAATTCTCTAAATCATTATTGATTAGAGAAAAGCAAATTGAAACAACTCTGAGGTACTACCTCTCACCAATCAGATTGGCTACGATGACAAAACAGGAAAATTATAAATGCTGGAGAGGATGTGGAAAAATTGAACACCAATGCATTGTTGGTAGAGTTGTGAACTGATCCAACCATTCTGGAGAGCAATTTGGAACTATGCCCAAAGAGCTATAAAATGTGCATATCCTTTGACCTAGCAATACCACTTCTAGGGTTGTATCGCAAAGAGATCATACAAGTTGGAAGAGGATCTGCATGCACATAAATATTTATAGCAACTCTTTTTCTGTTGGCAAAAAAAAATGGAAATCAAGGGGATACCCATCAACTGGGAAATGGCTAAACAAGCTGTGGTATATGAATGTAATGGAATACAATTGGGCTATAAGAAATGAGGAGAAGACAGACTTCATAATAACCTGGAGAGACTTATATAAACTGACGCTAAGTGAGGAGATCAGAACCAGGATAACTTTGTACACAATAACTGATGCATAGTATCTGTGAAGACTAACTTTTATAGACTGGGCTCCTCTCAGCAATGCAAGACTCACGAAAGGGATATCCACATCCAGAGGAAGAACTACAAAGTCTAAATGGAGACTGAAGCAAACTACTTGCTCTCTCTCTTGTGTTTTGTTTTGTTTCATTCCTTCTTTCTCATCGTTCATTCCACTGGTTATAATTCTTCTTTACAACTGGACTAATGTTTAATGCGAAGGTATTTGTAAAACCTATATCAGATTTCATGCCTCCATGGGGGGGGGGAAGAAAGAGGGGGAGAAAATTTGGAACTCAAGGGATTGTGGAATTCAATGTTTTTAACCAAAAGTAAATAAATAAATTTATTTTTAAAAAGTTAAAATAAAATTAATATTTGAATTTTCTTTTATATAGGATTAAGTTTTTTGTTCATGATGGAATAGGGATATTGGGAATATTTCAAATATTATTTTGGGTTGAGAATGAGCAAGAGAGAAATAGGTTGGCCAATGGCAGCTTTGAGACATGAGGGGCAAAGAGGAAACAAAGGACAGAACCAGGCTAGAATTCAAAGTAATTGGGCATTTCAGATCAGAAAACTTCAGAGAACCAACAGCAACAGCAAGTGGGAGGTTTTAAAGAATTCTTTTCACTAAACTGCATTATAGCAGGTTGCTATATTGCTACTAATATGCCTTCTATTTTTTTCAAAACTTTATAATTGGACAAATCATTTAAACCCCCACAAGCAGTCAATTATTCATCAGCACAGATGCAGAGTGGCAGAATTCAGCACTTCATTACAACGTTCCATAATCCCTTGCTCTTGTTTTAACCTTCTCTTTGAAAAATCTAATTCATCCCAAACTGACGCAGTGTCCTGTTGGTTATGCAAATAGTTACAATGCAGGAAAGGGAGTTTTGAGTCACTCTCCTATCTTGGTTCCCATGAGCAAAGCTTTTATACAAATCTTTAAATAGCACTGACATGTTCAAATAATTATTCCACTAACATATATGAAGTCCCTTTGTACTCTCTTTTTAAATGTGCTTATCTTTCCTTCTTACAGAAAAAGAAGAGAAATATTACAAGAAAGAGATTGGATGACATTACCAAACCACTGAGAGATCTGGAGAAAGGAGGAGGGCACGAGGGAGCTGGAGCAAGCAGAAGAATGGCTTCTTTGGGTCTCATTAGAATTCTCTTCTTCTGTTTGGCCACTGACTCTTCCCACCCCATAATCTTCAGAGATTACATGAAGCAGTAGGTCAGACCTGGGATCAAATCCAGCTTCTGATCCTTCTGACACACAAAACCACAAGGTCACCTCCTCTCTCTGAGCCTCCATTTCTCCTTCTACTGGATCATTCTGGAAAGGCTTTGGGGCCAGAGGGACTGGGCTTCAATCCCTGCTCTGCTCCCTATTAGCTGCATGACCTTGTATCAGGTACTGAATCTCCAAGTGCTTCAGTTTCCTCATCTCTCAAATAAAGTGGCTGTGCTAGGTGGCATCTAATCTTCTTTCAAGCTCTAAATCTATGGTTATGCTCTGATATCCTCAATAGTTAAATAGCAATGTTGATGTGATGATCTAATGCTGCAAAGTGATTTATAAATCTTAAAGGGCTATAATAATGTTGGTCAGCTAAAGTTATTTACATATATGTATATGTACAGTACATTTCTACATATGTGGATATGCCTGCATATGTGTATATTGTATGTATCTTACTGTCATCATGAGGTGCACTGGATAGGGTTCTGGACCTGGAGTCAGAAAGACCCTAGGCCAAGTCCTACCTTAGATATTTCCTACCTGTGTGATCCTAGGCGAGTCACTTAGCCATTATCTACCTGAATTTCCTCATCTGTAAAATATGGGTAAGAATAGTTCCTACCTCCCTAGATTGTTATGAGAATCAAATGAGTTAACACATAAAGCTCTTTGAAAACTTTAAAACATTATGTAAATACTAGTTATTATTATTATCTACTGTGCCACCTAGTTGTATATATGCATATATGTATATATATATAGATAGATAGATAGACAGATAGATACACACACACAGATTGATTGATGAATAGATAGATATGGTACTATACTGTATACTGTACAGTACTATACATACATATATATATCTATACATATATGCATGTGTGGGTATGTGTGTATAAATATATGTATCCAAAAATCTTTGTCCTAAATAAGACTTAATCAGGTATCTGAAGCTTAAAGTTAAAATGGGCTCTTTGGTAGGTGCAGAATGGGGAGTGGTGGTGAGATCTGCCCCTCCCATTTTCCCCATTTTTGCTCCTGGAGTCTCTAATCCAGCATATGGCTTTTTTACATATACGACTGTTGAAAAACAGGGTTATTGTAGAAGAGTTTTAACTTCCCCCAAAGAGGCAGCCTATAGTCTGATTTTACTCCCTCTGTATTGATCTGAGCCTGCCACAGAGCAAGGCAACTACCATGAAGTGGAACACTACCCATCAAAAAGCAACAAGAAATCTCCAAACTTATTTTCAGCCTTGCTATACCTATCTACCTTTCTGTTGCTGTCAGCTAGGCTATCAAAAACTATCCCTCCTGTACTTTCAGCACAAAGGAAAAAGCCACCCAAAGGTCTACACAGACTAGAGCCTGGAGAACAGTGCTTTATTCTTGCAAAGCAAACAAGGCACTTAAGAGGTCTTAAACTTCAAGGCGGGGGTGGGGATGGAGAGGGGGATAATAATGAATAGCAAAACGGCCCCTAGTGGCCTGACACAGACTATACTTAATAAACCTCCAAAAGAGAGTCCTCCAGCAATAGTATTCTTTCTCATATAGTATATATCCCTGACAAGTTATCTATAAAACAAAATTCAGGGTATTTGGAGGTGGAAGGGACTTTTAATAAGAAGAAGATGCACATTTCTGTATCAAGTTTTATAGTCTGCAAAGTGCTTTACATATATTACGTTATTAGGCTCTCACAACAACCTGGCGAGGTAGGTGCTTTTCTTTTCTGCATTTTATGGAGGAGAAAACTGAGGCTTAGAGAGTTGAGGTGATTTGCCCAGGGTCATACAGCTAATAAATATCTTAGGAAAGATTTAAACTCAGGTCTTCCTGACTCCAAATCTCAAACTCTATCCATTATGCCAAACCCCTCATTTTACAGATGAAAAAAAATAAAGGCCCAGAGTTTGTAATTTATCAAAGGTTACTCAGTAAATAGCAGAGAGAGGATTTGAACGTAACTTCTTCCTACTAGAAATCCAATGTTCTTTCCACTGTATCACAGCGTCTTCATATATTTGAACTCTTTGCCCATTTGAACCCCATAATCCAGGAAGTGATCATAAGAAATCAATATTTACCTCTAGCTTCAGCAGGAGAAGGTTGAAGGAGAAGGAAAGACTGGAGTTGAGTAAGAAGGGAGTTGTATAGGTTATTTGGAGGAGTTTGAACTCATTAAGAAGGATAAAGATTAAATTTGTAGATGAGAAATTTGGAAAAACTCTTGGGAAAAGGTGAGGAAATTTTGGAGAAGAATAATCTCCAGGTCTAGATTTTAATTATGGCTTCTATAATCATGAGGTTAAAAGACAAGGACCCAGAAGAAGAAGGCTGATGCACTCCCTGAAGAGGAAGACTCAAGGAGAAAAACTTAAAGATAAGAAAAAGGAGAATGTAATTGCCAAGGCAAAGAGAGTAAGAAAAATGAATTGAAACAAACTGTGAGTAAAGAAATTGGTAGACTCAATTAGAGCATGGTGCAAATTGGTGAAACAGATTGAGAGATCTAAGTAGGAGGGCTAGTTAAATGTGGCACACAGTAGGTGCTCAATAAATATTTACTGATTGATTGATAAGAGGCGTAAACATCTTATTAATGGTGTGGGGGTAAAGTGTAAGCACCTGCAAGTACTTAAAAAAAACACACACACCTAAAAATCTCTACCAATATGAAGAGCAAGATTAATATTTCAGTAACTTACTGCCACAGCCAAAGGATGGGCATCCTTCTTCTGAATGCAGTCTGACTTTATTCCAAGAGAATAAGAAGGAACCAAACAAACAGCTCTCAAAACTTCAGGTCATCAGGGTCAATGATGTGCTCCTATTTTCTTCTTTCTTTTCTTTTCTTTTCTTTTTAAAGTAGGGCTACAATGAAAGAAGAAGACAAATGAAAAAATAGATCTGAAATGTCCAAGAGGAAACTTGCCCTGTGTCAGGAGGTTAGCCAGTAGAAGAATGTCTCACAGAGGAGGAAGGGATACGAAAAAACAAACAAATAGAGACACAGCAAACACAAAGGGCTAAAAACAAGCTGACAAATAGATTTCAGCCTCTTTCTGAAGAAGAGGAAGCTAGGTGATGTAAAGAGGAAACAGTAGCTGACTGTTCTCCAAAGAATGCTAAGGGTCAAGTTGTATAAATTATCAGGTAAGGGATCATTCAGTAAGGCTCTGAGAAAGAAGAGGAGAGGAGTGAGGATCAAGAGAGAGGACAGGACTGATGGTCAATAAAGACCTGCTCTGAATACCAAGCTAGCTATCTGTCAACCTGATAATCATAGAAAGATTTATTCTCTTTCCAAGGCTTGGAGGCAGCTAAACGGCACAATAGATAGAGCACTGGACCTGGACTCAGGAAAACCTGAGCCTGACACTTGCTAGCTATGTGACCCTGAGCAAGTCACTTAACATCTATCTGCCTCAGTTTCCTCACTGTAAAGTGGTAATAATAACAGCATCTACCTCCCAGGATTGAGATGAGCATTAAATGAGATAATAATTGTAAAATATTTAGCACAGTGCCTGGCATACAGTCAATGCTATATAAACATTAACTATTATTTTTATCAAAGACATAAGAGACCATCTCCAGACTTACCAAAATAGATGACTACCATCCATGTAAACGCAGAGTTGTGCTTAAGTTGGGCTGATGTTTTTCAGAATATTTAAATTTTAACTGTAGGCCAATGGTACTTAAACAGAACCAGACTTTCCTTTTGAATGCAATTTTACTTTTTTAATTAACTAAGAAATTTTCTTTTCTCTCCTATGGAGGGTAGGTGGCAGGGAAGGGGAGAGAGAAAGGGGAGGGAAGCAAGGAAGGAAGGAAGGAAGGAAGGAAGGAAGGAAGGAAGGGAGCTTAAATATACATAGTCAAGCATAACAAATTCCCACAGTGACTGTGTCCAAAAGCATATATCTCATTCTGCATCTTGAGTCAATCACCTCGCTGTCACAATATAGGTAGTATCATTGATTCTAGGTCATAGGAGCCAGTGAAGTACAACATTCTCCATGAAGCTTCCCCTCATACTCCAGATGTCAAACAATATTTTGTTTCGCACCTTGCTAATAACCTAACTAGGAAATAACGGAAATTTACTACAATACACAATAAAACCATATTTGCATCTTTGTCCACTAACAGACCATGAGCTTTATGATGTGATAGACTACAACTTCAATCTAAACCTCATATTTCCCTCAGCACCTAGTCAGTACACTGCACACAGTAAGTACCTAAAAAAAATGCTTATTGAATAAATGCGTTGTTGTGGGAAAAGTCAAGAAATATGGTCAGAGGAGCTGCATTACACTTCTAGTTCTGTTTGACTACCTGAGTGTCTTGGCTCAAAGCACAATTTTTTAATCTGTATGATGAAAGAGATTAAGTGCACTCCAAGATCCCTTATAAGACTAAATCTATGATCTTGTGATTCCAAGAATTTTTTTCAAGATTTGTTTCCTTTCCTTATAATAATGTCCTGGTCGTTTAGTCTTTCATTCTGCTCAGCAGACAAAAGACTGAGAGGCCACTGAACAGCATGATCCTCTAGCTTGTGACTAGAAGGGCTTCTATTCTGTTTTCCAGATTTATTAGGGTATTCAAAATTCTATTTTACAAGACATATTTATGTTATCATGACTTCTCCAATTGGGCTAAATACAAATTATCTCCATTTCACAAGAATATTATAGGTGGGTTGAGAGCTCATTTACATTTACTTTACTGCAGGGATTCTTAACCTGGAGTCCGTGAACTTACATTTGATTATATGCACGTATGCATGCATGTACAGTGTGTGTATAACTATATATGTCTATGTGTACTGTGCAGCTATATACATTTATGTGCCCATACATATAAGCAATATGTATTTAAACCTATGTGCATATATGTATACGAATATATATGTATATATGACTATATTAGGTTTCCTTGGTATCTTAGGTATTTTATTTTATTCATTTAAAAACATCCTAAGAAGAGGTCCATAGGCTTCACTAGACTGCCAGAGGGTCTATGACACAAACAAGGTTAAAAACTCTTGTAAGTCTATTGAAACTTCCTATTTTCCCTTCAGCCCTTCAGTCTGTGGCAAGACTATATTTCTCTCTCCTTCTTCCATCAATTTCTAAATGTAATTGGCAACCACATGGCTAGCCAATGATGTAAATAACAGGAGAATTCCCAGATATGAAGGCAGCCTTTACAAAACTGAATAATCTGAACTCCATTATGTAAATGATTTAAACCCTACTCTCGGGCTAGCAAAGGTCTCAGTCTTTTATAGTGTAGTGTTTCCTATCTAGCGGTTTGTGAAACCTTTGGCTCATCATTGTGAACCAAATTCAAACTGAAAATACTTTAACAGTGCCTTAGGCGGTAAATAAGCACCCAATTGTGTCACAAACACATACACACAGATATAGATAGACATCTAGCTACGTCTTTCTTCTGTGACCTATTGAAGTAATATAGATTTCTTTCTGCAGGAAAAGGTTATTATAATTATTTATAAGAAATTAATAAATAAGTCTAAAAGAATTATTATGGATAATGTATAAAATTACCTTGAGAGTTCACAACATGTTTTATAGTTGTTTTTGAAGAGGGTTCTAACAAAAATTGTTGGGAACCAGTAGAATACCCGAAGCCATGGTTCTTGTCCCAGGTGCTCTCCCAGGCCTTCTGCCACAGTTATTATCCTTATGCTAATAGTCTTACCTTGACTTACTCTTTGAACTTTTCCTCCTCCTTGACAGGTGCCATCCACCCTGGAGAAACCTCTGACCTGAGGTCCTGTTCTCCCGAGTCCTCAATCCCCAGCCTGGACAACTATTTCAAGAGAGGCATTAGCTGTGCTTCATTCACCTCACTCACAACTCAATGACTTTTCCTCAACAATGATTTGGTCCCGTGAGGGTATTTGCTGCTTTGTTAGCTCCCCTTTATGTACTGTCACTGCTTGAAAGGACTAGCTTGTTTGCCTCTATTTGTATCACCAGCTTTCATTACTGCTCTTGAAACATAGTAGGCACTTAATAAATGTTCTATTTCTCTATCATAACTGAGGGGAGGCAAGTAAGAGAATGGAAAGGTTTTTTTTGGTGGGGAGCAGCTAAGTGGCACAGTGTATCCAGAGTGCCAGCCTGGAGTAAGGAAGTCTCATCTTCATGAATTCAAACCTGACTTCAGACACTTACTAGCTGTGTGACCCTGGGCAAGTCATTTAACCCTGTCTGCCCCAGTTTCCTCATTTGTTAAAATATGCTTTAAAAGAAAAAGGCAAACTATTCCAGTATCTTTGTCAAGAAAATCCCAAATGGGATCTTGAAGAGTCAGACATGAATGAAACAACAGCACAACCCTTTTTATTGTAGCTCCTTATCCTTCTGCATTTCTGGTTCCTTTTCTAATTTCTATAATCTCTCTGTCTGTCTGTCTCTCTCTCTCTCTGTCTCTGTCTCTCTCTGTCTCTCTCTCTCTCTCTGTCTCTCTCTGTCTCTCTCTCTGTCTCTCTCTCTGTCTCTCTCTCTCTCTCTCTCTCTCTGTCTCTCTCTCTCTCGGAGGGGGAAGGTATGGTAATTGGGTTAAGTGATTTGTCCAAGGTCACATGGCTAGTTTTGTGTTAAGTGTTGGAGGCCGAATTTGAACTCAGGTACTCCTGCCTCCAGGGCCAGTGCTCTTATTCACTGTGCCACCTAGCCACCCCTACAAGCTATATTTTTCAAAACAAATTTACCTTAGTCATTTCTCTGTGACTTCATTTAGCCCTCTCCTATCTCCTATTTTTAGCATAAAATCAATTTGCTTTCATTTTTTTATAATTGTTTGGTCTATATTTGTCTATTAGCCGATAATCAAGAAAGACCTGGGTTCAAATTCTTCCACTGACACTAGTTGTGTGACTATAAGGGAGTCACTTAACAACTCAACCTCAAAATAGGGGCAGTAATACCAACCCCACAAGGTTGTTGTGTGATGCAAGTGAAATAATGAGTGTATAATACTTTGCACAAATTAAGCATCAGCTATGATTTACAGCAACAGTTGTATATCCAGGAATTATGTAAGTAGAGTAAGAAGGAGAGCCTATAAGCTTGGATTATGCAACCAATTTAAGTAGCTCTGACGAGTAATTTTCAGACTAAGCCATTAGCAGATTCTGTATCAAGTCAGAAAGCCAAAATTGTCTACATGTTACTTCTCTCTTCCATGTGGTCTTCATTAAATTTCTGATATTTACCGGTATGTTAAGTGTTTATATAAAATTAGTTAATAGTCTTTTCAGAAACTATTTCATATAGAACCCATACAATCATATAGAAACTAATTCATATAGGATCATCCATCAATTTCCTCATATATAAGATGAGGGGAATAATCTCTAAGATCTTTTTTAACCATAGGTCCTATGACTATCATATACAAACATACACATAACTTAATGTAGCCACTGGCAGAGTCCAAATTTGTTCAAGATATTATGTGAGCATGCTAATGTTTTTCTTAAGTGCTATATTTATATGAAAGAAATTAGGACTATCAAAGAAGGATTCTCTCAGGCAAGATACATACCAAGCTTATCTTGAGCTCAGTCTTCGTCTTTGATGATGTAGTGGCAACCATACTGGCATACCCAGGATGGCTGCTAGTACAGGTTTTTATATGTGCTTTAAGATAGCTGTTCAAGGGGTCAAAAATATTTTTTTTAATTACAATCATTAGTTTAGAGGAAAAGTTAGCATCCTGAACTTCAGAGAATATCCAAACAAAGAAAATAGAGAGAAATAAAGACCAACAGACAGAGCTTCTAACTGTCTGAAAATTAGCACAGATCAACAAACAGATCCAACTGTCTGACCAAGGCAATACATACATAGTTACCAGAGAGAGAAGCACCAACATCTGGGTTTTTCAAAGCCAGGGCACTCCTTAATGGATACCCAGAGTCTCATCTGGTCAAATCACAAGAACACTCTTCCAATGAGTGTTGGAAAGCAACATGATTTTAGAGCCAGAAAGCCTCACAACCCTTGTGACTCAGGGACTAATTAGAAATTAACAAAAGGTTCACACCTTACTACAAACTCACAAAGCCTTACTACAAACAAGCCTCCTCTAAGCAAGCTTTCCTTAACGGGCTCCACATGAGGCCTATTAATGGGCAGGGAAGATCTTATATCCCATTAACATTGCAGGTGACTGGCCCTTCCTATTCTGACTGAGTAAGGTTAGAAACCCAATACAGTCACCAATTACCCATAAGGAAATGCAGATAGAAAGAATCTCATTCTAAAAATTTTAGTCTGGCAGAGAACAAAGAAATGAAATACTTTCTGTGGGAATTAGGTCAAAATGCTAAGTTTCTTCTGTAGGAGCAATACTGGTATAAACTAATACACAAAGATAAGATAATAAACAATGTAAATACAAGACTCTGGTACCTACAAAGAGACCTAAAAAACATGTTTCTTGAGGACTCTATATGTTTCATAATTTGTTCTCCCTTAGATGGGGAGAAATATGGTTAGGTCAGATCATTAGCCTCTGATTGCCCTTTCTAGATTCCTGGTGCTTAACTGGGAGTGTCATTACAAGTGACTCTGTATATTTCTCCTTTTGATATCATCCTCTTGCTTATATTTTCCTTCTGTCTAAAAACTTGAGAACTGACTCTATAATGCATTTACCTGTGAAACAATGTTCTCCCTAAACTTCTGGGTTTTTATTTTACTTGAGAGAGATCCCATGTAGCAACTTTTTCCCCCCTATCCAACATGTTTATGGCTGCATTGGGAGATCAAGGCCATTGTGCAGCTCTGCTGTATTAAAGAGTATATATAAACATTACAAGTGAAAGGATTTCCTTTCTATCTTTTTTGAGCTAATAATAGTAATTATTTTAATAACCAGCAAAGGATTCACTAACTATGAAAACTGTTTTGCCAACTTTGTGTCTTTTGGGCAAGTCACTTAGCTTCCTTTGAGACTAGTTTCTTCACATGTAAGTTGAGGAAAATTATATTTGCACTAGGTGAATTACCTCACAAGGCTGTAGAAGTAATAAAAATGAGCTACTTATTATTTCTTAAGGCTTCTATAAACCTTATAGGCCTTTATAAACTAAAGATTTTATTAACATAATGAAGTCATATCAGGAATTGCCCACAATGATGAAATCAGAGAATCAAATTGGGAAAAAAAAAAACAGATACATCATGTAGAGAGTATATTGCAGTGGCAGTGTTCATATGGCCCCAAGAATACATTTCTAATAATTTCTATTGTCCTTGGTCCTGGTGTTTAGTTTAATAAATAAAATAGCATTTTGTTTTAATATGATGCTCATAGCCAGATATAAAAATACATTTTATATCCCGCATTTACTTATGAAATATAAAAATGCTCACCTTGTTTTCCTGAAAATTTTAAATATTTTTCATTGTGAATATATAATAATAAAAATATTCTAGAATGTTAGTGATCTCTTTTTGGATATGACAATAAGAGATACACTTGTGGACCATCAAAGTCAAAGGCTATGATTTTGGAGACACAACAACAGAAAAAATCAAAACTCCCAAATTGTTAATTATGGAATTCATAATCATGAAATGTTAAAGGAGCTAGGAACATCTGAATCCATAAGCTAGAATCCATAAGACATGGATTCTAAAAGCTAGAAGGTCTTTTATTTTTTTTTTTAGCTTGCAGGGACCTTGGAGGCTAATCTATCCTAACTTCCGACTAAAGCACAAATTTCTATACATTGTATATTACTTTTTGTCCTCTGCAACCACACCCAAAATGATTTGTTTTGTTTTTTTAAATTTCCGTGAACTGTTAGCTCTTCAGAGACTTATCATAGAAAATGGAAGATTTTCTGTATTCAGACAACTAAGTAGTTCAAAAAGACTGCCTTCATCCTTCTCTGGCATTTGGAATGGGGCTGGGAGGATCAGCTCCTTGGGTGCCCTATTAACACAAACGTGATGGGAACCAGAAATGCTGAGGGAGACAGAGAGATAAGAGCAAACACCATGAAAGGAGGAGGGTCATCAGTTAAAAAGGAAATAATCAACAGGTACAGAGAAAAGGAGAGAGGTTACAGAAAAGAAACACTATGAAAAAAAGTTCTCATTTTCCACCCTCTTTCCTCATCCAATGTTCATTTTGAAAACATCTCTTTCTATTTCTCTTCTGTCCTCTACCTATTCATCTTGCTTCTGTCTATAATCATCCCACTCCACCACCTGCTGCTGTTGTTTTCCTACATATCGTTTCTTACCATACTGCCTTTTCTTTCTGTTTGGCAGCTATTGACTCCAGCCAATTTCCCAAATTGAATTGAAGGGGCTGGATCTAGAGCCCACTTGGGATATCCAAGGCATCGCCCAGCTCAGAGGCAGCCAGGCATGGAAGGGAATCCCAAGCCTGCTCCAGTTCAATGCTCTGCTAAGGTCTCCAGCCCTGGGAGGCTGCATTTAGAGGGGAAAGAGAGAGTGAGGGGAAAATGCAATGAGCCTATTCAAAATGCATATCCAGACCATAGTGTTCCAATTCCTCAGACAATGACTGCAAAGTCTGACATAGATCCAAACAGAAGGAGGCTGAGTTGAATGCAATGTCAAATGAAGAAGCAGCTGTTTCAGAAAATGAAAGGCATTGTGGCCTTGATACATGCCTCAAAATGCCTCAGAACATCTCTCTCTCTCTCTCTCTCTCTCTCTCTCTCTCTCTCTCTCTCATTCCCCCCCCCCTTCAAACCCCCTTCCCCTTAACTCAGCTTTCAAATGCTGTTACTCTATGGAAATTTCAGTCCCCAGGTCTATATGGAACTGAGTGGGGGCAATGGGGAAAAGGAGGCTTATCCTGTTTAAAAAAAAAATCAGAAATGTAACAAAAGATAAAGGCTGTCCTTAAGACCCTGCTAGGACAAGTCAGATTTCTCCCTGGGATCAAAACCAAAGACATGAAAAGGGACTTAGGGAGGTGTGATCACATAAAATCCTATATGCTCAATGGCCCTGTAGGCAGGGGATGTGGCAGGGGTATTGGTAAGTGACAAAGGTGGGACGAGCCTGCCGCAGGAGAATACTACACTAAGCCCACAGCAGCTTCAACCACAGTAACTCAAAAGAAACAAGACAGTGAAGCACAGAAAGAGAGGCTAAGAATCATAGGTCTTCAGAGCTAGAAAACACCTGGGGGTCATCCAGTTTTCTCCTCTATAAAATAAGGTAGTAGATACCAATCAGAAAAACTATATGGGGTGAAGTTATGTAGGAAAATAAAGACAGCAGGTGGTAAAGTGGAATGATTAGGAATGAAAGAAATAAGACTGAATGCTCTCTAAAATCTTTCCCACACCAATACTCCAGTCAATAAACATGTATTACGCACCTACTATGTGTCAAGAATAGTGCTAAGTGCTAGGGATACAAAAAGAGGAAAAAGACAGTCCCCACCCTCAAGGAGTTTATAATCAAATGGGGGAAGCCGACAAATATGTACAAATTTGTACAAATATGCACAAAAATATACAAATATGTACAAACAAGCTACATACAGGAAAATTAGGAAAGAAAGGGAAGATATTATTAGGCTTAAGAAGGGTTAGGAAAGGCTTCCAGTAGAAAGAATTTTTAGTTGTGACTTAAAGGAAGACCATAGACAGAAATGAAAGGGAATAGAATTCCAGTCACAGGAGACGGCCAAAGAAAATTCCCAGAGCTGGGAGATAGGAGTGTTTTGTTTGTGGGATGTCAAGGAGGCCAGTGCTACTGGACTGAAAAGTACATGGCAAGGAGTAAAACTGAAGAGGACTGGAGAAGGAGGAGCAGGGTAAGTTATAAAAGGCTTTCAATGTCAAAGAAAGCGTGGTTTTTTTGTTATTTTGTTTTGTTTTTGGGGGGAGAGAGGGATCCTGGAAGCAATAGGGAGTCATTGGTCTTTAAGTAGGGGAGTGAACTTTAGGAAAAATCACTTTAGTGACTGACTAGAGGATGAACTGGAGTGGGGAGAAACTTGAGGCTGGCAGAGCCACCAGCAGGCTATTACGATAGTCCAGGTTTGATGTAATGAAGGCTTGCATTAGAGGAGTGGCAGTGTCAGAAGAGAGAAGGAGGCATTTTGGAGAGATATAAAGGTAAAATTTGCAGGCCTTGAGTTCTAACATTCTTTGTTCTGAGTCCTTCCATCCCTTCTACTTTTAATATTCTGAGCCTATAAGCATTTTTGGTCTTGGTTTAGTCATGTGTAATATCAAGAAGTTGGACTGGATCAGAAATGCTCAAGCTTTTTTTGTGTCATGGAAACCCTTTGGCAGTCTGGTGAAGTCGTGGACTCGTCAAAATAATGCTTTTTTTTTTAAGTTGAAAGAAATATTAAATTTCAGTTAACAGTTAGTGAACATAAATACTTTCCCCACCAAGTTTACAGTCTTCAGGGCCCTGAACTAGATAATTGCTAAGCCCCTGAGGAATTAAATACCTCTTATTTGCCAAATGCTATGTTAACTGTTGAGGCTGTAAGTACCAAAAGAAACCAATCCCTATTCACAAGGAGCTTCCATTCTAATGGGTATATATAAAAGTACACATAAAAATGCATAAAGCATAAATTTAAAGCTTATAAAACAAATACATACAGAGTAGCAAAATACAAGATCTTTGGGAAGAAGGGTGCTAGCATTTTGGGAGATCAGGAAATGCTTCTTTTAGAAGAGGGTACGTGAGCTGCATCTTAAAGGTAGAAAGTGACCCTACAAAATCAGGATAAGGAAAGAGTGAAGTCCAGGCATGGGAAGTGGGAGATGTTTTGTCAAAAATGAAGAACTCAGTAAAGGCCAGTTTGACGGCCCATGACACAATGTGTGAAGGTTATATAATGTCCAATGGGGTTTGAAAAACATGTTGGGGTTGGGTTTTCCCAGGACTTTGAAAGTTACACAGAGGAAGCAGATGAAGCATTTCATAAATATGCAGTAAAAGAACAAAATTGTTTAAGGCTAGGGACTCTTTCAACTACGTCTCTGTATCCCAAGAACCTCACTCAACAAATGTTTATTGAATTCTTGAAGTAATGGCATTATTTTCCTGAAAAAAAAATCCAGTGGTCAACAAGCCAAGGGATAAAATAATACATGTTTATGATAAATTTACAAAGGTTTTTAGCTTGTTTTTTATTCTTTCTGTGATAATTGAGAAAAACCTTAATGCTTTTCTTTTTATTTTAGCTACTTATTGATGGTCTTTGGTACAATATATAACTGTAATTTTCTCCCATAGTTCCCATTTCCTTCCTACAGAACCATCCCAT